>VZQC01000846.1:36216-159563 GCA_009823505.1 Rhizomys pruinosus | reverse complement strand
TTACACTTTCTTCCAGAGTTTTCTTCAAGTTTCATTGCCGTTTTGGGGCATTCCTGTGCTTGTGTGAGACGCCCCTCTCACCCCCCCTGCCTCTCCACAGAGGCCAACTCGCGAATGCCACCATGGAGATCTATCAAAACGCAAACTTTGGACAGGGTTCTGGGCACCGAAACGTTGGAGTCTGCCTTGAGTCAGGTAAAGTTTCATTCCTACATCATGCAGGTGCCTAAAGTCTATTTTACTACACAATTTGTGTTGTAAGGTATGATATCATAACTATATTACTCATGTCAGATTTGGTCTTTCTAAATGACTCATCCTATTTATTTTATGCTTTGTAATCAACAGTGAAGCTTAAGCCTCGCTCGCCTACGACTGGTAACCATGGCCCGCATACCGGTTACATATTTGTGCTTGTAATTCATGGTCTAAGGAGGGCCAAATTCTACGTGTAGTGATTTAATACTCTATTATTGATATTTTTAGATCTAGCACTAGGTAACGTTTGTTTTCTTCAGCGTAAACACTCCAGGTTCCTCATACAAATATCTATTGTGGAGTGTGCGGTATTTTGGGTGATCGTTTTTTAAAATTTAACTTTTTTTAATTTTTTAAAAATTTTATAAATAATAAATAAATATAGGAGCTAGATACTGAAATGTCCTTAAACCAGGTTTTCATCTTAATTTATTCTGCCCAATTTAAGGTTCTCTAATATATATATCTTATTCTACTGATATTCTTCTCTCTCTCTCTCTCTCTCTCTCTCTCTCTCTCTCTCTCTCTCTCTCTCTCTCTCTCCCTGTCTTTCTTTCCTTCAGAATTATATGACCAGCCCACACTGGAACTTCCTAAAGATTTCTGGAATTCTTTGCATAATTTCTAGTATCATTTTTATAATAACAAATGATACCAGAAAGAAAATTCCAACAGTTTATCAAAAATAGTTGAATGCATTTTACAAAAACTCTTAATTGCACCAAAGCACATCTAGGCACAAATGTTTGACCTGAATGGACCTGTAATATAGGACAGAATGCATGGAATCTGTCTTGGTGGAGGGGCTATGGAGGGCACAGAGGGGGAGGGGCCTCAACTTGAAGATCTATTATACAAAATGCACAAAAATTAAATAAAATATATTTTAAAACATCGACAAAAAAGAGAAGTAGATTAAAAAATACATGCAGGTGAAAGTGATCATTTCTTGTATCCCAATGTAAAAACCTATCATCAAAAATCATGTTTTCTTTTACATTCCTAAGCTTTTTTTTTTCAGAATTATGTGTGAACAGTCTCACCTTTAAGTGAGACAAATTCTATTTTTAAAGGAAAGTTGAGAATCAAATTTCTCTTTCATCTCTTTAAAGATAATTAACTGTACTTCCTAAAATTCAGTGTGTAATAAAGCCTTGCATGTGGGCAGGATATGACGGGGCCTGGGGACCTAATGCAGGTCCTCTGTAAGAGCAGTAAGTGCTCTTAAGTGCTGAACCATCTCTGAGCCCCAGTATTTATCTTTGTAAACACCTTCTAAAACTCTAAAATACAGATGACCATTTTTTTCAGGTAATCAGAGTTAGAGTCTAGCTTGTGGCCCTGGGAACATCACTGGCCTAACTGGTCCCTAACAATTGATTCTAAAAAAGAACTGACTGAGCACAAGATGCAGATTTGAAAGTCATATTGATATTTTCTGCCAATGACACCAAACAGGTATCTTAACTAGAAATAAAAATCCTACAAAGAGACCAGCTGGAATATGTTTTTCCTTAATAACCTTAATTGGCCTGCAGTAGTTCTACATCCTGCTTTAAAGTTTTATATCTTGTGTTGTTTTTCTTGAACTAATCATGCATTTTAAGTTATTTTTCTTTAAATGTTGAGTTTTACTTCTTTTTAATTTATAATGCATATGAAATATTAGTTAAGTTACACATTTGGAGTGAGGACTCTAAATGGCTCTATTAAACTATATCATGTGAGAAAAAAGAATTGAAAGGCATCAAGGACAAAGGGCCAGTGTCACAAAGATGATCTGAAAAGTAGCGTGGAAATATGACAACAATAATCAAGTTTAAAACCTTTCCACACAATTGTAGAATAACAATTGAGTACTTGATTTACTTTTATCTCTGCAAGTAGGCTCTACAGCTACACAGAAATAAGAATATGTATTTCTTTCTTATTTTATAGTACTACCTGAGGCCATTTTCATCTATGTTTGATCATGTCAGTCTGCTTAGCCTCCCTTCTTTTCGCCTCCCAGTCAAACCCTTTATTTCCCAGACTCTTTAGCTTTGATTTTATGTCATCAATACATATGTGATTTTATTTATCAGTAATTCTGCTGGCTTATAATGAGATGAAATGTGTGATAGTTGTCTTTCTGAGACTGGCTTAATTCTCTTATATGATTATCTCCATCCAGTTGCATCTATTCTGACTGCCAATCAAATCAAGTTAACTCTCCTAATAGCTGGATAAAAGCCATTTTTTTGTTCATTTCTTGTCATCTGATGTTTACCGTCTGGTGGTCCTCTAAATGTGTATCATGCATGTGTGCTGCCTTCCACCTGATGTTCTTCTCCCTTGGACTCGCACCTCCTGGGTACTGCAACCCTCAGGATTGTCACCTGGCCAGCCAGTTAACATGTTAACAGTCCAGGCTTGGGCCTCAGCAGGGAGTATGAGGGAGGAAGAAAGTAAGACCTGGAGAGAAAGAAAGACGGACTTATAGAGGCTGGGAGTAATTCTACAGGGGGGAAATTCAGTTTAATGTTGTAACTCAGGTTTTTTTATACAGAACCTTGCAGGGGGCCGGGACACACAGAACTGAGGGTTGGGAGAGGTGGGGCTCCAGGTCATATGGGAAACGTGACAATGCTTTGCCTAAGGCATCAAAGACAGGTGGCATCAGGGCAGATATCACAAGTAAACAGGATCTCAGCAGGAGTCCAGGCTTGGAAGCCGCTGGCTGACTCTCTAAGTGCTTCTGCTAAAAGAACACCTACAATTCCTCTATTGTTGGACACTTCATTTGGTTCCATAATCTTACTACTGTGATCAGCTTCAGTAAGAAGTGATGTGCAAACATGTCTTTGATATNCACCAAGTTACATAGCAAGTTTGAGGACATTTTTGGCTACAAGCAATAAAACCTTGTCTTTAAAAAAAATAATTAATAACAAACAGTGTTCATGCTTTAAAAGTTAAACCTACCATAAACTTATAGTGCTGCCTTTTAAATTACCTACCTATATCTAATTGTTTGTGCTTCATTATTATGATTGAAAGGTTATTCCTTGGACAAATTGTCAGCCAATGAAAGGAAACAGCCAGATTGCCAGAGTCCAATTAACAGCTCCAGAGAGAGTGGACTGTTTTTACCTCTCATCCACCTTGCCCCTTTTCTAAGCCTAGGGAACAACTTGCGGGAAGTAAGGAAAGAGGGGGCGTGGTAGAATGTAAGTGCGGCGATTGGGGTGAATGGTTGAACTCTACAGCAAGTAGTCTGGACACTCATTTGATCAACTTGATTGAACAAACAACCTGTCACCCCCCAACTGTGCTGGTGGGGCTTTAGATGTAGGTGAGGTGTGGGCCAACACAGGCCTGCAGATAGGTTTTGCATGAAGGATGCTTGTACTCATTGGCTTATCACTTATAGCTAAACATGAAAAAAAAAAAACTGAGAGAAAGATGAGACAGTTATGCAGAATGCATGCTCTGGGATGGGATGGGGGGGTGGGAGGGGGAGGGAAAAGGGAAATAAGCATGAACTGAATTGGAAAAATGTATCGAAATGCACAAAGCATCAAAAAAACACTATTTTACAAAAAAAAAAAAAAAAAAAACAAGGCCGACTAGACCGCATTCCAATAAAGCTTCATTTAAAAAAAAAAAAAAAGCGGGGGCTGGAGGAGATGGCCTAGCTGTTACGAGCGCGACCGCTCTTGCAGAGGACCCGGGGTCGATCCCAGCACCCACATGGTTGGCGAGAACCATCTGTAACTCACTCCAGGAGAAAAACTCCAGTTCCCTGGGATCGGACGCCCACTTCTGACCTCCGCTGGCATTGCACGACCACCCGGGTGCACAAACTTGACTTCCGACAATACATTTCGTACACCTACAGCGACAATAAATAAAATTATATAAAAATAACAAAAATTAATATTAATAAATAACATTTGCTATAGATTACCAATGGTTGGGGTTTAATTGTGGGTGATTAAATAGTCCAGTATATATTTCTTTGTAATCTATACAAAAAATATTTGTACCGTGGGTTTTTTTTTCGATTATTAAGAATATACTTATTCCAACTTTGCCTGGAGCGGTGCTTGGGTCAGAGGTGTGGCGGGCTTGTCCTGAGCCCCCTACCTGCTCGGGCCCCCCCACCCCAATATGGCATTCTGTCTGTGTGCTTCATTAGTAGGATTGAAAGGCCATATATATATTCTACTGTTTAAATAACCTAAACTACTCTATTGCTGCCGTCTTCATTAGTAGGATTCGAACAGGTTGAATTATCCTGGACAAGCTGATGGTCAGCCCTCATTTGAAGAAGAAAACCCAGGACGCAGAATTAAGTAACAACGACATCACTTCCAGAGGAAATAGAAGTGAGACTGTTTTGTTCTTGTCATGTCCACCTTTGCATTTCTAAAGCCTATGGAACAATCTGCGAAAGAGGGGGCGTGGAAGTAGGGAGCATGTTAGATTTAGGGCTTGATGTGGGGTAATGGTGAAAAACATGAACAAATATATGACTGGACACTTATTTGATCAAACTTGATTAACATCAAGCCCCCCGCTTCATGGATGGGGAGCCCCATGGAGCTGTGTGGGTTTGGGCACAATGCTTGCAAATTGGTTTTATAGCATGAAGGATTGCTGTGTACTAAAAAAAGAAAAAAAAAAAAAAAAAAAAATCTGACAACAAACAAAACAAAAAAAAAAAAAAGAAGGAAGGGAACGATGCAGAAAAATTACGGCAGAATGCACGATCATCTGCTGCGATGGGTTAGGGGTGGGGTGGGGGGGGGAGGGGGGGGAGGGGGGGCAGGGTAAAGGGGAAGGGAAGGATAATTATGCCTCTGTGAACTGAATTGGAACGGAAGAAAATGATTTTTGTATGAAAATTACAAAAGCATCAATAAAAGTAAATATTTATTAAAAAAAAAGGGAACTATCATTTAATTCATTAATTTTAAAATGCGTGGGGCAAAATCCAGTTTTTTTTTAAACTCTCGGGATTTAACTCACATAGATGGACAGAGACGTTCTACAATAATATTTTGTTGATTGAATCGGGAATTTGAAGATATTGTTTCAGATTTTGAAATCAAGAATTTTCATAATGTGTGGTGAGCATTGAACTCCAGAATCAATTAGTTTGAAGGATAAGATGATCCTGTAACTGAGAAGAGAGTAGACATGTTCTCTTTCAATTTGGCAGATCCCCTACAGAAAAAAGTACACCTTCTTTTATATTATTGGGTGAAATAAATTCTACTTCAAAATATGTACCTCAAGTACATTTTTATAATAGGCTACAGATGAGCTAGTTACCGCCATTGTGGACGCCAGTAGTATTTTAGTCTTCAAAAAAAAAAAAAAAAAAAAACAAAAAAAAAAACCAAAACCTAAAGTCTAGCTACTAAAAACCTACAGTATAGCTACTATGTGGCCCTGTTACAGCAGTTCTCTACATTTATCCCAAAGACTCCAAATCAAAGTATCTAGAGTCATTTCCTTTTGCATACCCCCCACTCCACTCAAGTCCCTGCACTCTGCCATACATGTCCTGCATTTTTTTCTGATTCTTTCCAGAGTTTTTTTTTCCAGTTCTCTGATTGTTATTGTTCTCTCCTACTTGTATTGCTTCAGTATATATACATAGTTATATATACATAAATATATACATACATACACATATCACTTGAATTGGAAGACTCTTTTTTTTTTCCTAAAAGATGTCACATTCTCCTTAAGAGAGTGCTCTAAGGCTCCTCCTGGCAAGCCCCAATAACCATCAGTCCTGCACTTGTGCTCCACATTGGAGTCTTTCCCTCCCAAATGAAGTTCAATAAGCACACACCCTGTCTTGATTCTCCTGCATTGGCCTCTATGATGCACCTGAGGTAGTCCAACAATGGCAATCCACATTCTGACAAGGCTGAATTTCCACCAGCTGCTTAGTTCACAAGCTAGGTATCTCTGCAGTCCTCAGGCCACATTGGAAGGTTAAAAGCTGTATCTCTTGTCCTTGAGGAGTTCCAAAAGCAATGGCATCCACAGAGCAGATGCATCTGAAGATAGGCCAAACAACAGAGCTTTCTTTTTTTCTTTTTGTCTTTTTACTAAGACCTCAAGTTTTATGTCTGCATTACAGTTTCTCTGGTCTTACTGATTATTTATTTCTGGTTGTATGTTCCTTCTGGATGCTTAAGGCCACACAGTTATCCCAGATTAACCAAGGTTTTGTTTTCTTGAGGTCAGTTGAGGATCTGGTCCTCAGGGATCTCCTAGGTTTTTTGTGGGGGGGCGGAGCGGGAGAGCCCCTTGCTCCTTTCAGCTCTTCATCTACCAGTTCCATCCACTTGAGGACAAAAGCAGGTTTTGATAGACCAGGCTTCCTTTTCTGAAGCATGAGCAGACTTTCCTCAACACTGGCTGAAGTCCCCTTAGTGGCTCTCTAAGACCTCCCTGAACAGGAAGTCTGGTGACCCACCTCTGCAGGACATTTCAAGAGATGTCCCCATGCATAATCCCTTAAGACTTGGTTGACCTCTGAGGGCAAGGAACAAAGTTATCCCCCAGGTCCCTTGGCCAAATTGGTATGGATGTCATGTATGGTCATTAAGCACCCAGAAAGGCTAAGTTGCACCAGCCTGAACATTGCACCTTATTAACACTGTATCCTTTGGAAACAAACTATGTTATTTCCATGTCATATTTCTTGATTTACATGTTTCCATTTTAATCCCATATTACTCTAAAAGATGCACACATACCCTCCATCATATACTAAAAATCCAAGGTCTGAAAATAAGTGTTAGGTCATCTCTAGAACCTGTGTAGGGATTCACAATGCAAGAGCACAGTTGTCTTTAGATGGTGAGGAATATAACATTAACATTGCTCATTTTGTCTTATACCTAGGTACTTGGTACTAGCGTCCACAGATGAGGGATACCATTCATCTTTTGTTTTTCTGGGACTGTGTTCACTTAGTATAAAATCTTCTAGTTCCATCCATTTACCCACAAATTTCTTGACGTCATCTTTCTTTACCACTGCATAGTACTCCATTGTGTAGATGTACCATATTTTCTGTATCCACTCATTGGTTGAAGGGCACTTGGGCTGGTTTCAGCTCTTCACTATTGTGAAGAGAGCTGCAATAAACATGGCTGTACATGTATCTCTGCTGTAGGAAGAGTCTGGTGGATATATACCCAGAAGTGGTATGGCTGGGTCAGGTGGTAGGCTCATTTTGAGTCTTTTAAGGATTCTCCAAGCTGCTTACCATAGTGGTTGTACAAATTTGCATTCCCACCGGCAGTGGATGAGTGTTCCCCTTTCCCCACACCCTCTCCAGCATTTGGTACAATTTGTTTTCTTAATCCTAGCCAGCCTTATAGGGGTGAAATATGTTAAAGTGGTTTTAATTTGCATTTCCTTAATTATTAGCAATGTTGAGCACTTTTTAAGATGTTTCTCAGCCATCTCTGTTTCCTTGCTTGTGAATTCTCTGCTCAGCTCTTTACTCCATCTTTTGAGTGAGTCATTTGTTTTCTTACTTCTTTGTTTTTTGAGTAGTTTATATATTCTGGAAGTTAATGCTCTGTCTGATGAATCAGTAGTGAAGGTTTCCTCCCACTCTGTGGGTTTTCTCTTCACTTCCCTGATTGTTTCTTTTGCTGTACAGAAGCTTCTGAGTTTAATAAGGTCCCACTTGTCAATGTTGACCTTATTTCCTGTGCAGCTGCTGTCCAGTTTAGAAAGTCTTTTCCTACACCTATGTCTTGTAAGTTGCTGAGATCTTTAAAATAATATTTTAACTGATTCTTTGAGAATTTTACACAATGCATTTTGACCATGTGTAGAAGGTCTTCACAATCTCCTCTCAGACCTGCTCCCAATTCCTACCTTCTACTCACTTCATGTCCTCTACTAAATTTGTGAAGACCTATTGAGTCTAATGTGTGTTCCATAATGCTCTTGGAATTGAGTCCATCACCTGTAGTCTGGTCAACCTATCTGGAATCACATCCTTAAAGGAAACTGAGTATTGATCAACCAGCACCTATCAATTGCAAATCATTCCACAGCTTAGATCAGGGGCTCTTACCCACTTCCAACTGAGATTTTTAAGATGCATCACTGTTGTATCAATGAGTCATTCTCTTTTCGGGAGAACCATTTTATTGGAGTTTCATAGGAAAATACAGTACAGAGAAGCTGTACAGTTAGGCCACTGCCAGAAAGAGGAAGGTGTTGGAGAATAATCACCATTGGCAAACTGTTGTTTGAGGGTGAATGATCCTTAAGGAAAATGGTGAAAAAGTCCTCACTGTCAGAGCAAGCAGAATTACAACTTTGGCCAAAGTCTAAAGAAATGTAGAAAGGGCAAGAGAGAGAAAGTTAAGTCTTTTCAATAACTCAGAACTCAAAAAACCGGGCATACTTAGAAGTGAGAATCTCTAAAACCTGCCTAAAGGGAGGGAAGGGCTCTTGGGCTGTAGTACATTCTCAGATTAAGGAGACTGTTATCCCTCCTGTCTCCTGGCCAAGATTTCTGTTGAGTCAGCTTTCCTGAGGGGTGGTCTCCATGCTAAGGAGACTGACAGGCCTAGTTGAATTAACACTTGAGAAAGGGGCAATATGTTTTTGTCATGTCTCTAGAAGGATGAGTGATTTTAAATGTCAGAATCAAAAGCTGGGCTCCAAGCCATTTGATATTAATAGGAAATCCTGGTAAAAGTTTGAATATTTTAACTATTCTTTGGTTCTGAGTGTAGCTGTCTCTCTCTTGGCTTGATATGGGGAGATCCAGTCACAATTTCAGTGACTCTGTGTTACACCCCTTGTTACATAACCTACAAATAAATTGATCAGTGGGATGCTAGCAAACCATCAGGACTCTGCCTCCACCTGGAATGAAAACCTGTGTAACAGGAAACGTCTTTGTGATGGAATTTCCTTTCCTCTGGTGACTTATAATACTTATGCTGTGCCTGGGAGTCCTGTTCCTAGCATGCATCTTCAAGACATCACTGCTTCATTCTCTTCCCACATTTTACTACCTTCCAGAGAGTTAGAGGGATAACCCAAGGCCAAAGAGTGTCTTACAGTGAAATGTTTTATGTCAGGTTTGGGGAAAGCTGGGAAGAGGACAACCTGAAAGGAGTGTCACCAGAGTGTGCTTCAAGTTCCTCAGTCAGTGTTCCATTCCTGTACAGTTCAGCATTCTGCCTTTTCATTTGTTTATTGGATTAACTGGTTTTTTACTTTGACCTACTACTCTTAGGGGTTTTCACTTCTGGAATCTAATCTCTAGTTATTTATCCTTTGTTTACTTAAAATTTATATAACAATAACTTTGGGATTAACATATACAAATGTTCTCTATAATTTTTGGGTTATACAGTATTATCTTTTTGTTTTGTTTTGTTTTTTATTAATTTTATTTATTTCTGTATGTGTATGAATGTACTGTCTGCATACAAGTTTGTGCACCCGTGTCGTGCAATGCTGTGGAGGTCAGAAGAGGGTCTCAGATTCCCCTGGAACTGAAGTTCTCCTGGAATTGGAGTTACAGACAGTTCTCGGCCGCCATGTGGGTGCTGGGGATCGAACCCGGGTCCTCTGCAAGAGCGGTCAGTGCTCTTAACCACTAGGCCATCTCTCCAGCCCCACAGTATTATCTTGTAACATTCTCTTTTACCTGTAGGATAATTTAACTTAAGGAATTCAGTTTGCTTCCCAAATTAACAACATACAGTCACCCAAAAAAGCATGGATACATTTAATGAAATTTACACCTTGATTCCTGCCTATAGGTATGTGTACTACAACTGCCTTTTTGAGACTCATGGGTTACAAAAAAAGGGGGGGGGAATATAGTTACATATTAAAACTTTTTGTCAAAAACTTTCAATTTAATCTTAAAACTAACTATGGGAAAAGATTTGTATGTTCCCACAGGTCAAAACGTCACCAACTCAGTGGCTGAGAAAGAAAGGATACAGGCTTCCATTGTGTAGGTTGTACCAAGAAATACCAGCAGAGAAATTGGCCCATCTTAACACTTAAAAGGAAAGAAAACCCCTCGAGACTGCTACAGGCATCAAAAACATCTCTGAGGACCATAGGTTTAACAACTGTTTATAAGATGAGTCCTAATGAACCTTACTTACTAGGTGCAGCACAGTTTCAATATGATAGACCTCCTTACTTCTTTTTCATAGAACAAAGAAAAACATAGGGGTAATGAAGTCATCCTCTAACTGTAAATTAGAGCTGACTGTTATAGATGTATTCTCTTATAAAACTAGTAAAACTGGGGCTGGAGAGATAGCCAAGAGGTTAAGAGTGCGCCGCTGCTCGTTGCAGAGGACGTGCGGTCAATCCCTCAGCTCCCACATGCAGCTAAAAATCACCTGTAACTACAGTCCCAGTGGGAAATCCGTACACCCGTGCTTCTGACCTGCCAGCTGGCCACTTGCACAACACCGGGTTGCAACCCAACCTACGATGCAAGACAATGACATTTCATTACATCATATGAAAATATAATAAAAAAAGATATTTAAAAAAAATAACTGTAAAATTGCTTTTTTATTGGACCTAATAGAACATAGTGGAACTCTATAAAAGGATTTATTCTCGTATTCAGAACCATAAATATATTACTAAAGTCTCTTTAAGTGGCGCATATAAGCAAAATATATTAATTTAGGAGAGCTCTGATAGCCAGCAATTGTTTATTCTACCAAGGAGATTTTTGGCCAGGGTATCCAAGCCGCCCCCCCCAAAAGGTAAAGGCTCTTGCCTGTAAGACTGGGATACCTGCAAGAAGAGAGGCCGTAAGAAAGGCCTCTGATGTAAAGCCATGGTAAGGTTGTAGTTGAGACCGCACTTGCAATATTACAGTTGTGTCTCTGGAATACCGAGACAGGTGTTACCAAAGGCCACTTTGGTAACCAATATTAAGCAAAATGTTGGTCTTATGAGTCAAGCAAGACTCCCTCCTACCAAAACATCTAGCTATACCCTCACTGCTGCTTGGAGAACTGTGCAGGAGCAGTGGTGCAGCCATTATGTCTGTATCCCAAATCTTTATTTGGCTCTGGTACACCTCTTCCTTCGAGAGGAAATAACTTGCATGGATGTTTGCCACAAGCTTATGATCCTCTAGATGATTAGGAGATGTATATGCCACAGTAAGACCCTTCGTCATCTTTACAGGATAAAATAAAAATAATATGTCCATTAGGCATTAAGTACCACCCATCCAATTATCTGATTGTCGCTTTATACCAAAGAAACCTAAACGCTTAGGAATCTACGCAATGTGTTTTAAATAACCTATATAGTCTACTCTCCTTCTGCCGTTTTCATATAGGATTTGAACAGGTTGATTCCTGTGATACAAAGCTGATGGTCAGTCCGCTGCATTTGAAAAGAGAAACCAGGCGCAGAATTTGATCAGCTAAAACGACATCTCCAGATAGAGTGGACTGTTTTGTTTCTTGTCCATCTGTGCCCCTTTTTTCTAAGCCTATGGAACATTCTGCAGAAGAGGGGGAGTGGCAAAATGTAGGGGCTGTGATTGCGGTGAGTGTGAACGGTAAAACATGAACAAATATATCTGGACACTTATTTGATCAAACTTGATTAAACATTCAAGCCCCTCCAAGCTGGCATGGTGGGGAGCCTTGGGCTGTGTGGGTTTGGGGCACAACTGCTTGCAAATTGGTTTTATAGAAAGGAATTGCTGTGTACTCAAAAAAAGAAAAAAAAAAAAAAAAGGAGCTAGATTCTAAAAAGTCCTTAAAGCAGGTTTTCACACCAGGCCTAAAGAAGGACAAGAGTTTGGAGGAAGATAGCCATTAAAATCCACCTCTGTAAGGTTTGCAGTTTAAATTAGGGTTTTATACTTTAAAGATAGACAACAACAAATAGTGAGAGAGAATTTTAAGTAGATATTTATACAGAAATTACAAAATAAACATATTAATGTTAATGGACTTGATTTCTTCGAAGTCATAGTCAGTCATATAGCTTTAAAGAGCAAAGTATTATATTTTGGGTAAAAAATTTTTAATTTGGCAGGTATTCAAATTTGTCCAAGCTTTGTCCACATATTCTAGGATATTTTAAGGCTTAGTGAAATGTCTTAGAATTATTTAAATTTGGTTGTAGGGGTCTTTGGTGGAAAATGGTGTAATACATATTGAACTAATTGGAATTATTAAAATGTTAATTGTTAATTTTAGTGGTGGTTATATTTTGTTGTATTGAATTTCCATCAATAACTTCAGGGTTAAGGTACACAAATCGGTCTCTATATTTTACTGAATTATACAACATCACAATATAACACTTTCTTTTACTTGTAGAACAATTTAAAGGAATTAAGCTTAAATTTAGTTCCCAAATAAATAGCATATAGTCAATAGAGAAGAAACAGCTTGGCTAAATTTAATGAAAACTGTATTCCTTGGCATCCTTTGTTTTATGGTGGTTAAAATGAGGGTCACGGGTAATACAGAACTTAGGCATACGTTATTAGGTTCAAACATAATATTAATTAAAAAAAAACAGGAGAAAGGAAAAAAAAGGACGGAGGAGGGAGGTGGAGGCAGGTCTTTAATTGGTAGTAAATTCCCTTTCTGGGATACAAATTGAAAATTCTGTGTTCCAATCCTATTGGTAAATGTTCAATTTTGAGATCTTGAAACTAACAATGGGAGGAGAATTGTATGTTACCACAGGTAAAAATACCAATCTTGATGGCACTTAAAACATACAACTTTGCTGTGCAGATATGTCACTGGGAAATATGCCTTTACAGCAGAGATGTCTGACGCCATTAAACTGAAGAGCATATAAGAGAGAAGAGTGGAACCATCAGTGACTGCCTGATGTCCACATGATCTACTGAGCATCTCTTCTGACCGACTACTACTGTGGGTGCTGTCTAACTTGTTTATAATGGGCCCTAACGAAATTACCTCCAGATGCTGAGAAATCCTTCCTTACCTCTTCCCCTTTATCACGGAAAAAGAAAAAAATATGATGGTACTGAAGTCATTCCATAACTGTAAATTAGAACCAACTGCTATAGTTCGGTAACATAATCTTATAAAAAAACAGGTTTTAACTAAGCTTGGTTACATTGATTGATTAGTCATTAGGAATTGTGAAAGGATATTTCTCTACTAGAGCCAAATTCAATAGTAAAGTCTTTTATAAGCTGTGAATTAAGCAAAAAATATTTACTACAGGAAAGCTCTGAATTATTCACTCTAGAGATGTTGGCTAGGGGATTCAACCCCTTCCCCCAAATTATAAAGCCTTTTGCCTATAAGTCGGATGGATGCAAGGAAAAAGGCAGTAAATCCCTGTTTGTCGAAGACTTGGTATGAGCATGAAAAAATGTTATGAGGCATCACTTGCTAATGCGCAGCTGGCCTCTGAAATGCCAGCATAAGCATTACCCAAAGCCACAAGAGCAATTAATCCAAAAATTGGTTCTTCTTTAGAGACAAGCAAGATTTCTCCATTCAGTATCAGTTACCTCAACTGCCTGGAGATAGTGCAACAGTGGTCAGCCAAGCTGTCTATAATTACATATATATCCCAATCTGAGACTGGCTAATTAGCTCTCATTGTTGTGGAGGAATAACTCACACAAGCGGATGCCACATAGGCTTTGTCCTTCTAGTGGTTAGGAGATGTTATAAGCCACAATAAGACTTGTTCACCCTTTATAGAGAAACCACAGTTTGCCGATTTAGCATCACCATCCAAGCATCTGTGTCTATGCTCATAGCTTAGCTTTGCCATAATAAAATTGTACTGATTGATATTATCTTGCCTGTACATCCAATTGCTGTGCGTGTTAGTATGAAGTATGACTAAAAAGGTATCAACGGGAAAAGCTGACAACCATGAAGGGAAAGATCACTGAACAGACTAAGTTCCAAAATGACAACTCCAAAGAAAGTAGACTGTTTTCTTTCTCACCCACATGTGCCCCTTTCCCCAAAGCCTGGGAAAAATTGCAAAGAGGAGGCGTGTGGTAAATGTAAGGGCTGTGGAGAGAGTAGTGGTGAATCATGAGACTACAAATATAGACTGGCCACTTCCTAACTTGATCAACATGCCTGTGCGACACACAAAGACCATCACCAACTGACTATGGAATTGGGTTGTTAAAATTTGGGATAGATACTTGCCAAATGCACCAATTACCTAATTGTATTGCAAACCTGAGAGTAACATCAATGTTACCTGAAAACAACTGTGTTATTATGTTTGTAGAATCCCTTAAAAATAAGTAAAAGAGAATAAATAAATAAATAAATAAATAAATAAATAAATAATAATAAGCAGTTTTAAGTTCTAGTCATTGACTCATGCAACCGTCCTACTATTATATTTTAATTCTGGCTTAAAATAGCAACCTGAACCATTTTCCTTCTTACTCCTAACTGCAAATATCAATGAAAAGTATATGTCTTTGAGTACAATATGCATTTTTAAAGCTGATTGATTTTCCTTGTGATCATAGACAATCCATATTTGATCAAAATGAATTCATTTTACTGTTCAATGGTTTATCTAAAGAAATTCATTACATGGGAGTTTGAAACACTATATGACATGAATAAAGCCTTGATCTTCTGTTCAGAATTCTCTACAAATTTCTAATTGGTTTAGATACTATTTAGGCTTATGGCTTCTAACCTTAAATCTCTCTAAGATTTCTGAGAATGCAAGTCAATCTCTCAAAGTTGCCAGAGTGAGCAACCTACAAACTTATTTCTCTAAAACACAAACAACCTGAGAGATATTATAGACAGTTGGTATATTTATGGGAAGGATGCACAGTGATCACTTTAAAACAGTGAAAAGTCCAATGAATAAAGAAATGTGAAATTGATGAGTAGCAGGTGGTTGGTTGCAGCAGTAGATGGCACTGAGATTCACATATTTTGCTAAATAGGTTTTTATCTGCAAAGAGGAAACAGTGAGATTCTGATTGCCTCCTGTCCTTGTCTACCTTGTGTCACACTTTCAAAAGAAAACTGTCTGTCCTTTTAACTATAATTTATAATACATTATGCAATTTGCTGCTACAGTGAACATGCCAAGAATATTTGTTTAATTTGAAATTTGGAGACTGCTGAGCATGGCCCAAGTAGTGTAGCAAAGCAAAAAAATATGTTCATTTTTGCTGAAACTCCACATTCCACTTTCGATTCCAAACTGCATCAAGCTTTTCTCACGCGTCACTCTTGGTTCCCAGATGTTGTTTCCTTTGAGTCACACTGTTCTAGTTTGTCTTCCATTGCTGTGACAAAACACTCTGACCGACACCAACTTGGGGAGGAAAGGGTTTATTCAGCTTACATCTCCTGGGTCACAGTTCATCACATAGGGAAGCCCACGGCAGGACAAAGCGGGCAGGAACCCAGAGACAGGAGCCTAAGCACAGGCCATGGAGGGAATGCTGTTTGCTGGCTTGCTACCTGGGCTCATGCCCACCCGCTTCTTATACAGTACAAACAACAACTGCCCAAGGTGGCACCACCCATAGTGGGCTGGGCGTTTCCACATTGCTTGACAATCAAGACAATACTCCACAGATGTGGCCACAGGCCAGTCCGATGGAGCCAATTCCCCAATTGAGGCTCCCTTAACCCAGGTGTGTCAAGTTGACACTAAAGCTATCCAGCACACACAACTTTTGATATTCACTGATAAAAACAAGACCACTGTTCATTGTAGTGCCCCTCCATACACATATATGAGTAATCATTCATTTATTTTTAGCAGTAAATAAACAATTATATGAAGTTGATCAATGAGTTGAGTTGAGTACAGGATCTCTTTCTCTCTCTCTCTCTCTCTCTCTCTCTCTCTCTCTCTCTCTCTCTCTCTCTCTCTCTCTCCTCTCTCTCTCTCTCTCTGTCCATTACAAAAATGTTAATATTCCAGATTTACTTGATTGACCTGCTTAGGACTTATCTTAAATATTTTCATCAGAGTAACTTATGAAGCCACAGAATTTATGTAAAATATGTAAAGCAAAACAGTTCTTGAACACCTGTTAACAACTTCAACTCTGGAAACAGAGTTCTAGTAAAGCAATATAGAGCATCAAGTTCTCAAACCCTGAGCAGTAATTGATGTGGAAAAATGACTATTTTGCTTCCCAGCTCTTTCTTAGGACTAATTACACTTACTACATAGTTTCAGAAATTGTGAAATAACAAGGAGCCATAATCACCATCCTAATTTATGAACATCAAAAATTTTCATTTTAACTGTCTTTGGGTAAGACAGTGACCATTTTGAGGCAGGGTTAATTAAATGTCTGTTGAACGTATGATACAGACACTCAGTTACTGCTGCTCATTACTGCTTTCAGCTTCTGGTCCTTCTGATTTCAGTCCTGTCTACTTCTGTATTAATTATTTCCTAATCACCAAATGCCTGTCTGAGTTAAGCCTTTATTTCATTAGACTTCATTATCGTCACGTAAGTGGTTGGTATCAGGAATTTTTCTTATCCCTGAAGCAGGTTTTTTAAAATTAAATCTTAACCATTTTACTTTGAAATGTTTGACTAATTTGACATTGATTCTCATTCCTAGACGATTAAGGGAGATAAACCTTCCCCATTCTTGGTGGACTTCCTGATTTTTTTTTTCTTCCTGTGGGCACAGTTTTATTAAAACCCACTTTTTTTTATTAATTTTATTTACTTCTGTATGTGTATGAATGTACTGTCTGCATGCAAGTCTGTGCACCCATGTCGTGCAACACCGAGGAGTTCAGAAGAGGGTCTCAGATTCCCCTGGAACTGGAGTTCTCCTGGAATTGGAGCTTCAGACGGTTCTCAGCCACCATGTGGGTGCTGGGGATCGAACCCGGGTCCTCTGTAAGAGCGGTTGGCGCTCTTAACCGCTAGGCCATCTCTCCAGCCCGGACTTCCTGATTTTAATCAATTTGATTTTCCTTGCTGTGTTTTCTGTGAATCACCTTTCATTTCTTGCAGTAACAGAGGAAAATACATATGCTAATGATTTATATAAACGTTCTGATTGTTATTGCTCCTGAAATAAATACTATTATCCCACTTTTTTATTTTTTTTATTTGTGTATTTATCCATTCATTTATTTATTTATTTTTAGTTTGGACTTTTTGAGATAGGGTCTTCATGTATCCTTGGCTGGCCTGGAATTCACTATCTAGACCGTATTGGCCTAAGTCTCAGAGTCTTGCCCACCTCTGCCTCTTGAAATCTGGTATTAAAGGTGTGCAACATCATGTCTGATCTATTATCACAACTGTTCAAAACATCAAGTGTAAGATAGAAAGCTCAAACAACACATGGTGAAATTGCATTCCATCATCTAAAATATAGACCATTTCTCTTGGTGAATAATTCCTCAATATTTGAATTATTGATTTCAATTTTTCCTGATTTTATCTTTTTGACTCTTACACTTTTATCATTTGACAAAATAAAATATCTTAATTCAAGTATGTTTCTCTAAAAAATATGCATTTCTCTTTTTTTTCATTTTTCTATAAATATTTTTTTTTTGCTGAAAGGAATGAATTATAAGTGCTCTGGAAACAGTAACATAAACCTTTTGGTTAATAAGACAGTGAACCAGTAAGTGATAATACTGAAGAAAAGGCAATTTGTCGCACATTTCCATCAGGCAACAACTGATAGGACTAGATCTTGCTGATTGCTTGTAGCATTTTGCTTGCATGGCCATCTCATCCTTCTTAATAAAAAGTGTGAGTCGCTGAAAATGCACTTTACAGCCTGATCTGTGCAAGTTTGTAGTTGTGAACATTGGGAGCTTTATAGAAATGAAAATTTATAAAATAAAATACACTTTACATTGAAAATTTGCTACATGAAGATGAAGATTGAAAAGCTCTCAAAAGCAAAGTATTATCTTCTGATATTAGTGTTAGTCTCATAAAACTAGAAATTTTGATCCATACCAAAGTTCAAATCTGTTATCCATCCACACACACTGATTTTCATCCACTATTAGTTGATACCTCGTTTTCGCATACCATAAAATCTAGAATATTTATTCTCTAAGGCAGAGCAAAGAATCACAAACCCTCCACTGGCTCACTTTGAGCTGGCCATAAAGTCTTTTGCAGCCATCGATATCCACTAGTAGGTCATAAGATTCTCTTAATTCCAGAAAATCCTGATTCATATCCTGTAAGAAGGAATGCTACCTAGGCAGGCCAAGGAGAATGCTGAATTCTTTTTTTTTTTTTAATTTTTATTTATTTATTTAATGAGTATGAATGTATTGTCTGCATGTAGGTCTGTGCACCCATGTCGTGCAATGCCGCGGAAGTCAGAAGAGGGTGTCGGATTCCCCTGGAACTGGAGTTAAAGACGGTTCTCAGCCGCCATGTGGGTGCTGGGGATCGAACCCGGGTCCTCTGCAAGAGCAGTCGGCACTCTTAACTGCTAGGCCACCTCTTCAGCCCTGAGAATGCTGAATTCTCACAAGGTTATTCATCCAGCATATCAATATTAAATGATTTTTTTTGTCTAATCAAATTACTCTTTTGAATAGGTTAGAAACCTATTCTCAAGTTGTTTGGGGACTTTGTTTTTTCTTGATACCTGTCTTCTTGTATTGTAGATGTCCCCTCTTTCTCCTCCAATCTTTTCTCTACAGATGCATTTCTGAAGCCTGTCTCCTTTGATAAGGACACCAGAATTATTGGACTATGTATCCACACTTGTAACTCCATTTGTCCTTAATTACTTCTCCAAAGTCTACATCTCTAATTATGATTATACTGAAGGTCTTCAACCTGTGAATCTGGAGAGAAACAAGGTTCAGATTTTAACAGTGGCTTTGTTATTCACCTGCTTCAGACCTAAGTTGAGATGATAACAGAGTAGAAAGCTGACTGGACATTCTTATTTCTCCAGATAGCTTTTCACTATGGGAATCTTTACAGAAGTGAAGCCTTACAGTAGTCAGACATATCATTGGGGCTGTATTTAAAGATACTACAAGCTTGAGGGGCTTTTTCTTGATGATTAGGCCAGTAGTTGACAGAGCATTTTATCTGTCCCATTTTATCAATCAAAAGGGCTATTCCACATTCAAAGCGGAGAACAAGAAAACTAGTGCTGACTGGAATTGCTTTATAGCCCTGTGCTTAGTCTCTTTTACTTGATCTGCTCCATAATTCTCATTAATTGTTTTACTCCTTCATCAGAATCACTAAAATCATACCCTGCTATGCAGCCTTCTGTCCAGAAGAAGAATGTAGCTCTGTGCATTCTTCATATGAAATATTTTTAAGGATACAGCAGCGTCCCTTGCCCACACAAAGGGCAGATTAACAGAAGACAAATCAACCTGGAAATCAATAAGGCAAAAGCTGTTTGCCAGAGATCCAGTAACATGAAAATGCAATTGCAAATCTCATAAGAAGCAGTGACCTGGGGGAAATAACGCAGATGCTTGTGTCTCTGGAATTGTGATGCAGGAGAACATCGTGTATACCCCCTTTCTGCCATCAGGATCCATTTGAAATCATCCTTGTCTCTCAAGCCATATAATACAAAATTTAAACATTTTAACTTAATATGAAAGGACATGAAAAAAAATCCTGAGTCCATACCATTATAACCTTTTACTTTCCAAAGAGTGCAGATCTTTTCTGGTTAACATGGCTCCCCCAAAGTTTTAATGGGATACAGTATCTAAGAGAAGTTCAACATTGTTAACCCTTGACTTCTTTTCTCACTTGCTTTTGTTCTCAAAAATATTTTCTTTCAGATTCATCACTTATAGGTTTCTGGAAATGTTTCATTCTTTCATATTTCTCATTGTTCCCACAGAAGTCATGTACTTGAAATGAACGCAGTTGTCCTTCAAGGAAACATCTCCTACCAAGAATTTAGCACCTCACGATTCTCACAGTTCTGTCATGAGCTCTTAGATGGATTGGATTCTGTCTTGCATCCATCTCCAGGGGAAACTAACAGTAAATAAATTTTAATGATTTAAAGAATTATAACATTTCACACTTACGTTTTAAATGTAGAACTCCTTTCTGGCTCCTAATACTGTGAAATTTGGATTTTGAAGGAACTTGGCAAAATCACAAATTAATCTCCATATGGTCTTCTTGAGATGCACATGCAGGCTGAATTCCAACGAAAGCTTCACATCACACTCATCCTTGAAATAAATGTGCAGAAGAAACCTAGTGATCATTTCTCAAGGTTTATATTTTGGTCAAATAAAAGCAACCTAACAAATATATTACAAAATTGCTTTTGTTCAAGATATTATTGATATCAATCTTTCCTGGGAAAAGTTAAGCATAACTAACAAAATTTAGCTTGGAAAATTAATTTTTAGCAATATAGGTATGATACTTCTTTTCATAAACTAACAAATAATGTGAAGGAAAATCAGGCATGTATGTTTCATTGTATCCATGAAAGATGTGTGTAATATCATCTTGGAGAACAGATGTATTATAATGTGTTTTCTTCTCAATATGCAGTCATAGAAGTGATTCTGAACATTCATAATATGATAAATTAATTCTCCCTGTGTGAAAAGAAACAAAAATGACAAGGTAGTTAGTTCCCATGTGGAATGCTTTTTGATATAACAACCAAGTGGATATGTTTATCTGTATATAACCAATTGCTTTCCTGCAGACATAAGAAGTTGATCCTAGTTTAAACACTAGGAGAATTCTTTAGAAAATTGGAGAGAAAATTAGATAATTGGATCTAGGTAATTAGCAGCCATTGTCACTATTGTATCCTATTGTCTCTACTAGAATATAAATGTGCATGATTTCTCAACTTTTCCTTTTCTTTGACTCAGTGCTAAATTATTTAATTCTCCTGTCATTGGGAACAGAGAGGCAAAAGTATTTAGGCTACTTTTACTTGCAGGAGGTGATACCAAGGTATGAAATATTCCTGGTACCTAGAGTGTTGAGAAATGCACAGCCTTCAGGTTCTGCACACATTTTTAAGACATTAGAATATAAACATAATGGGACATGAGCTCTTCTTGGTGCTTAGCATTTATCACATGACATCAGTGAGGTGAAAATGTGATGGTTATGAAAGGACTTACCAATGTACTTAATCTGAACTCTCTAGGCCATTGTATCGCAGTAGTAAAATAAAATTAAAAAAACCATATTGATGCATTGTGTGCAGTCTTGATTTATATAACTCAAACAGAAGAATCACCAATTTCAGGACTGGCATGAGAAGGATGGCTCAGGTTAGAGATTTCGTTTCAGAAGACTTTGAGCCAATGGCAGGTTTGGAAGATTTTGCAGAGAAAAGCTCTACACACACTGCTTCGACTTTAGTTTATTTGTTTGAGATGAGATCTTCTTGTGGCCTGGAACTCTTTATTTAGACTAGGCTAACCCTATCTCACCTTGACCTCCCTTCCTCTGCCTCCTGAGTTATGGGATTAATGGTGTACACCACCACAGTTGGCCTTGTTCTAGCTGATATTCTTGATATCATAACAGCAAGACAAATGTTCTCATTATCACTCAGGATATGAAGACATTTCTCCTTCAACTACTGTGGTTAATCAGCTCACCAACCATAGTATCAGAATGCAGAAGAAGGGAGTTGCTAAAAATTATAGCAATGCCGTCAAGGTATCCCATTCCCATTGGACTGTGAAAGTGTAGTGGTGTTTACAAAGGTATACACAAATCAGACAGATCACAGATGATGGAGATCATCACTGCTATACAAAGGTCATTAGTCTTGATTGAGAGAACTGTCTAAACTTAAAAGTTTAGACTTTTCAAAATCATGTTCTCTATACTATTGTACAAGTAAAAATAAATCAATTTACATTTTTAACAAAAATATTAATGAACTAAGGCTGGAGAATGACCCAGGTTTTGAAAACCCTGGTTACTCTAGCAAAAGATCCACTTTCATGTCCCAGAAACTATATGGCAGCTAACAACCCATTGTAACTCAAGTTTCTGAAGATCCACAGCCCACACTGGGCTTGAGTACACATTATACAGCATGGGTGACTTGCATACATGAAGGCAAAACACTTAGGCACATAATACAATAATAAATAAGAGTGTTAAAGTGAACAATTTCAATTATATAATTAGGTAAATGCTTACAAATATTAAATGTGTTTATAGTTTGGTTTTTTAGCTTCAATATGAAGACTTTAAATTAGTCACTACCATCATGACAAGTAAAGACAAACAAAATAATATCATTGATTTTTCTTGGACCAATTAAAAAATTCAGAGTATGAGGCACTCTCTTCCTTTGAAATCTGGAAAGAGAGGTCACTATAAAAAGTCATGTGTGGAATCTGTTCTGCTCAGTCTCAGTCAACAGGAAAAACAGGATCCATGAAATAGGTGTAACATTTAATTAGGTTAAATGTTAATGTTGGTGAATTTCTTTGGACCAAGTGTAGACTAACATAAGAGAAAGAAATTCCTGATGATACAGGGAGAGGTAGTTTGGCCTGAAGAAAAATCATGTTCTTAAGGGGTAAAATCAGAGGAAAAGCCCTTGAAGACTTTGGCAGGAAGAAAGCAAGAAAAATCAGACTTAAATATTCCCTGAAGGCTCTCCAGAGCAAAGACCGTCTTCCTAGGGAAAATCATTGACTACATCCCTGTCCTAGAAGCACAGCATTTATTCCCCCCACTGCAGCTCCTTCTGGGTGTCAACTAAGTGCAAGATTGGGGAGCGGATAACTACAGAAGAGGGGACAATCCTTGAAGCCATAGATAAAAATAAAACCCTTGTAAAAGTCTTAAGAATTAACCTGAATATTAGAGAAGCCTCTCAGATCTTACCAAAACAAACTAGATTTTAAAAATTAGTGAATTATCACAGAAAGAAAAGACACAGACTGTCTTCTGGAAGTTGTATTTTAAAAGTCCCATAATCAGATAAAAACCAAGAATTCCCTCCCCCACTCCCCCAAAACCTAAGGACCAGATCCTCAACTGACCTTGAGAAAACAAAAACCTTGGTTAATCTGGGCTAACACTGTGGCCTTAATCATCCAAAAGGAAAGTATAACCAGAAATGAATAATTAGTGAGGGTTGAGAAATTGTACTTCAGGTATAAAACTTGAGATCTTAGTAAAAAGGCAAAAAGTAAAACAAAACAAAACAAACAAACAAACAAACAAACAACAAAAAAAACCCACACAGTTATTTTGCCTGTCTTACTGGCAAGTGCAGCTACTCTGTGGCTGCCACTGCTTTTGCCATCCTTCAAAGACATGAGACAGAGTTTTTCAACCTTCCAAGATGGACTGAAGACTCATGTCTCTCCAAAAATCCTCCCCAAACCTTCAGTGCCAAGATGGGGACTGCTGAGACATCCAACCTTGTGGACTGAGCTACTACTGGGGTTTCAACCTCTTCAGATTATTGATTGACTGCCATTGTTGGACTCTCAGGCTGTATCATGGAGACCAGTACAGGAAAGATCAAGACAGGACAGTGTGCTTACTGAACCTCATTTTGTGACCATGGAAGGGAAAACCCCAGTGTGGAGCACAAAAGCAGACTGATGGTTGTTTGGGCTTGCCAAGGAGGAGCCTTCAAACATGACATCTTTCAAGCCAAATTAAAAATCATTAATCTGAAGATGCTAAAAGATATATGTGGCATGCACATGCATATATGCATATTTAGGAGTGATGCAATTGGAAGGAACAACAACAACAACAAAAGACGGGTCAAAAGAACTGACTTAAACGGTGTGATACTTCTGCTAAAAACAGTAAACTTCTGCATTGGAAATTTTAAAAGAGACTGAGAAAAAGATGAAAAACATGTTTGGCAGAATGCATGAGCTTCTGGTGGGGTGAGGAACACAAGGAAGGGGTCGAGACTTGATTGGAAATTTTGTATGAAATGCACAAAGCTTCAATAAAAATTGGCTTTGAAAAAAATTTAAAAACACAAGTACTAAGAGGAATGTGAAACATGAAGACTGCCAGCACATAACATGACACAACTCATTAAGGAAACACAAGTAGTAGGACATGATGAACATGTGTCCAAAGCAGGACCAATAATGATACAGATATCAACCATTAAATATGAATTATATATAATTCAACTGTTATTGATAGACTAACAGTTCTAATAGAAAACAGACAATAAAAGAACCAAGATGTAGTATTATGAGAGAGATGGAAATTTGAAGAAAAAAGCAAAAGGAATTGGTAAAAATAAAAATAAATTCAGAGGCAGTGGCAGGCAGATCTCTGTGAGTTCAAGGCCAGCCTGGTCTACATAGTGAGCTCCAAGCCAGCTGGACTAAAGGGAGACCCTGTCTCAAAAAGACAAAAAAAAAAAAATGAAATGGAAAAGACCTTTGTTAGACTGAACATTACCAAGGAGACATCAATAAGATTCAGACATCAATGCCTTTAATCACAGCTCTCAGGAAGGAGAGGCAAACAGATCTCTGTGAGTTCAAGGCCAGCCTGGGACTAAAGGGAGACCCTGTCCCCCAAAAAAGAAAATTACAAAATCTAAATGCAAAAGGAAAATAAAAGTGTTTGAACCTAGCATATGGATAATAGGAAAGTCAGTAAAAGGAATAAAAATGAACAAAATACATATTTAAAGTCATGAATCAATATATATGCAAATCTATGGCCTGTAAGTTGCATTATTGATCTAGAAGATTAGAAATATGCCCCATGTAAAATACTTCAAAGTAGGCATACCATATGTGGTGGTTTGAATGAGAGTCCCCCATAGGCTGTAAGTATTTAGACAATTGTCTCCAGTTGGTGGTGCTGTTTTTAGAGATCTTAGAAAGTGTGGCTGTGCTGGGGGAGGTATGTCACTGGGGGCAGGCTTGGTGAGTTTAACAAGCCTAGTGGTCTCCAGCCGCTCTCTCTCTGCTTCCTGTGCTCATTGCGAGATGTGACCCTCCACTTCCTGCTCCAGCTCCAGCTGCCATGCCTCCCACCACAATGGACTCTAATTCCCTGGAGCCGTCAATCGTAAGCTCAAATTAACTCTTCCTTTTATAAGTTCCTTTGGTCATGGTGTTTTATCACAGCAACAGAAAAGTGACTAATACAGTTATTTGTTACCAGAGAATGGGCTGTTGGCTGTGAAGAACCTGACCATGTGGATGTTTGGAGAAATGTGGAAGACTTTGGAACTTTGGGCTAGAAAGGCTGTTGACTACTGTAAGCAGAGGTTAAAGAGCCATTCTAGAGGAGGCCTGGAAGAAAGCATGTCTGCAAAAGATGTGGTTCCAGAGGAGGATAAAGACTTAGGCAGCAACTGGGATATTTTGAAAAGAGTCTGGCAGAGTTTGCCCACAGCCCAAATGCTTGCCTGATGCTAAGTTTAAAAGCAATGGACTGATGTGTTTGGGGAGGATATTTCAAGACAGCTAATGTAGAAATGGTGGTGTGGCTATTTAAGGTGAATATTGCAGATCTACAGTGAAGAAAGCAGATGGGGCAGAAGAAATGAGAATGTACAGTTTGGATCTGAAAGTACACTAGGAAGATTAAAGGGTGGCCAAGGTGTGAAGGAGAGGCTTTCTTTATAAGGAGACTAAAGTGATTAAGGAGAGGCCTGGAGATTTACAAGAAAAAAGAATCAGTACCTTCAGGGCAAGACCACACCTAGCTAATCCTCAGCTTTTGAAAGGAAAATATGAAGCATTTTCTACTCCAACAAGTCCAGGGCAGAGAATTGCAAATGTGGTTAAAGTAGGAGAGAGTCCATCCTGAACTTGCAGCCAAACTCAGCAGTTTTATTTCATGTGGTGCTGCTTTAGAAGCATGAAGTTGCAAGAGTGAAGGGGTCATCAGTTCTTCCTCCAAGTTTCAGAGAGCCACAGAGGTAGGCAGAGTGCTGCAGGGGCAATCCCTGATAAAGAAGGCCCTGATAGGTTCATTGCGTGAAGCTGTGAATTGAAGCCTTGGGCACAAGAAGACTTCAAGATGCCACAGACTGTGAGATATTTGCAAAGGAGAGCTGAATACAGGGAGTAGTACCAGCACAAAAAAGAGATGTATGTTGCAAGCAAAAGGGAAAGCTGAGCCTGTAAGCCCTTAAGTCAAGTCCCAGAAGTTGCACATGGAGCTACTGGACTTGGTTTTTGCCCTGCTGGTTTTCGGTCTTTTTTTGGTCCCGTATTTCCTCACTATGCCTCTGTTCTTCCTCCCTTTTGGAATGGGAATGTGTATTCAGTTCCACTGTACGTTGGGAGTTTGTAATTTGCCTTTTGATTTTACAGGAGCTTACAGTTAAGACATTGGCCTGAGTCTCAGAAGAGGACTTTGGACTGTACTTTTGAATGGCATTGAAACTGGTAAAGACTATGGGGATTTAAGGTTGGACTAAATGCATTTTGCATTTTATATGGTCAGAAGCCTATGGGGGCCAGGGAGTGGAATGTGGTAGTTTGAATGAGTGTCCCCCATAGGCTGTAAGTATTCAGACATTTGTCTCCAGTTGGTGGCACTGTTTTTGGAGGTCTTAGAAGGTGTGGCCATGCTAGAGGAAGTACGTTATTGGGGGCAGGCTTAGTGAGTTTAACAAGCCTTGTGGTCTACAGTTGCTCTCTCTCTGCTTCCTGTGCTCTTTGTGAGATGTGACCCTCGGTGTGCTGCTCCAGTCTCCAGCTGCCATGCCTCCCACCACAATGGACTCTAATTCCCTGGAACCATCAATCATAAGCTCAAATAAATTCTTCCTTTTATAAGTTCCTTGATCATGGTGTTTTATCACAGCAACAGAAAATTGACTAATACACAGTGGAATCAAAATGTATCTATTTCCTGAGGAGAGTAGCCGAATGACTCCATTATACAAAATATTGTAAGCCAGCAACCTTCTAATACTGATAAGAGAGGAAGAAAGAGTTACCTGCAATTTAAAAACCACAGGAAGTAGCAAACTACTCTCAATTGGAACATCAAATGCAAGTAACCTGAGCACACCATTTAAAAGATAAAGAATGCTGATACTGGAGAAATTGCTTAGCAGTTATGAATATTGGCTACTCTTGCAGATGACCAGGGTTCAGTTCTCAGCACCCACATCAACTAACAACTGACTATAACTCCACTTGTACGGATTCTCATTCCCACATCTAGGCTCCAGAAGCACTTCATCGATGTTGCATATTTGCATATATGTAGCCAAAACATTCTTATATATACAAATACATTTTAAAATTAAAAAAATTAGAAGATCCAAACTGATTCCTTTTAGAAATATGACTCAAATATCAATTATGTCTAAGAAACACACCTTACCAGCAAAAAATTCCAGAACCTGAAAGTCAAAAAATGATATTCACTACAAACTGGTACATCTATTCTGATATCTGATAAAAAAATGCCTTTAATCAAAGATCAGTCAGAAGAGATGATGAAAGCCAAGATATATTAGTAAATGGATCAACTGAATTTTGATATCTTGATTTCACAGAACACAGAGTAAAATTTGCAAATGGTAAGCTAGATTCTGGTGAAACTATGTGATATTTCCATATGACATCTCACCTTCTATTTTCCACATTAAGCATTGATAAAGAAAAATAGAGATGAATTATATTATAAATGAACTACAGTTGACAAATATTTACAAACTAAGGCACATGGAAGATTTTGTCAATATTTGTCAACTGTAGTTCATTTATAATAGAATTCACAAGGAAACAGTTTTCCCAAGGTCTGGTCATTTACTCATATGAACTCATGCCAATGGTGACAGTATGCACAGGCCCTATGTATGCTCCAACCAGACAAAAATTCCACCATAGACCTGTGGAAGTAGCAAGAAACCCCAACCTAATCTAAGGAGCTTTGGGCAATTAATGACTGCTGGGAGGAAGAAAGACAGTATTTTACAGGGATGCAGCTTTCAGTGGACCCAGTGGAGAGACCCACATTGAAGGACATTTGTGAATACAGATCACAGTGTATATTCCACAATACATGTCTAAGAGGGTATACTAAATTGAGCAGGGGGTAATGCAGGGGAGTGCAAATAGAGGAGAAAAATTAAACACCATCAAACTATATTGTGTGAAAGTCACAAAAATTCCATAAAAATAAAATTTAAAAGATCAACTAACCTTTAGTCAAACTAAGAAAGTGAAAATTACTGAAATTTGTGATGAAAAGATAAATTTACAACAACGCCCATGAAATCCAAAAGATTAATAAGACATACTTTGAGAATTTACAGTCTGAAATACCGATAAATCTAGAAAAATATATATAAATTCCTTAAAACTATGGCTTAAAAAAACAAATTAAGTAAAAATACATAAACAATTTAAACAGCTTAATAATAAGCAATAAGATTTCAGCAGAAAATGAATAATATTCCCATATATTTGCTCAATGATGAGCTCACCAAGCTCCTAGAGGTAGCTCCAAACCCATGGTCATTCAGGCAGCACAATTTAATTTCACTGTGTCACAAAACAAATTGAGTAAATATACGTGTCAGTGAGCAGTCTGTGAGGAGGAAAAGGGCTGGACAAGAGGATGGTGAGGGGTGAGGGTGGTCAGTATGGGTTGTGCACTTGTGTGTTGTTTAATTACAAATTTTCTTAATAACAATCAGTATTTCATTAAAGAAAGCTTGGATGTCACATTGTCAAACACTACTTCACTTTTAAGGAAGAATGAACATAGTTCTCAAACTGTTAGAAAAACTAGAAATAAAAGCAATAATATCCTACTGTTGTGGTTTGAATGAGAATGTCCCCCATAGGCTTCAAGTATTCAGCCATTTTTGTCCCCAGTTGGTGGCGCTGTTTTGGGAGATCTTAGAAGGTGTGGCCATGCTGGAGGAAGTACATCATGGGGGGAGAGGGGGCAGGCTCCAGTTTCTCTCTCTCTCTCTCTCTCTCTCTCTCTCTCTCTCTCTCTCTCTCTCTCTCTCTCTCAGGTTCCTGTGCTCATTGAAAGACATGAACCTCAGCTTTTTGATCTAGACCCTGCCACCATGCCTCCCAGCCACAATGGACTCAATTCCCTGGAACCCTCAGTTGCAAGCTCAAATAATCTCATCCTTTTATAAGTTCCCTTGGTCATGGTGGTTTTACCACAGCAACAGGAAAGTGACTAATACACCTACTAATTCTATTACCTTAATCTCTCTCTCTCTCTCTCTCTCTCTCTCTCTCTCTCTCTCTCTCTCTCTCTCCCTCCACAGGAAATGGGATGATCTCCCATGCTCTTGGATTTGCAGAATTAGTATTGTGAAAATACCTACAACACTAAAATCAATCTAAAGTTCAGTGCAGTCTTCATCTATATTCATTTGGCATTCTTCCCAGAACTTGAAAAAAAAAAAAAACCCTAAAACTCATATGGAAACAGAAATGACCTTGAACAGCTGAAAGCAACCATAAGCAAAAAGGATAACATTGGATGTTCCACAATATCTGACCTGAAATTATATTTCAGAGCCATAAGGATAAAGACAGCACATACTGGAGCCAAACAGGTATGAAAAGCAGGGGAATAAAATAGAATCCCAGAAATAACTCAGAACTACAGCCACCATTTGTTTCCAAGGTGTCAATATGCACACTAAAGAAAACACATCATCAACAAATGATTCTGGGGAAATTGGGTGTTCATATACAAACAAATAAAATTAGATTCAGATTTCTCTTGAACAAATATGAATTCAAAATATATCAAAGACCATAATGTCAAAACAGAATGTTACTAATGCTCTAGAAATCCAAAAAGGAATATAATTGAACATATAGACATAGAGAAGATCTTTCTGATTAGAACTCCAACACCACATGAAATAACCTCCAGAAATGATATATGGGACTACATTAAACAAAAATTCTTCTCCGTGGCAAAGGAAGCAAGCAGATTCATAAGGAGTTATACGACAGAAGATCAAAATAATTCATTCAAAGTCAAAGACCATTTAAACATGTCAAAAATGCAGAAAATACCATTTTTATTTCTTTTTTAATATGTTTTTATTGCTATTAAACTTTTTCATACATCATTTCTCAGTCCAATTTAGATTCACTTCCCTTTCCATGCCCCCCACCCTACCAGAGTTCATGCACTCTGTCATACATGTCTTGCATTTTTTCTGAGTCTTTCCAGAGTTTTTTTTTTCAAAGCAGAGGATTATTGTTTTGGAGGAGAACTTCACTATTTCAGTTTTTTTTTTTTGTCTCAGTTCTTTTGCTGTTGTTCTTTCCAACTTTTATTGCTTCAATATATAATATATATATTATACATTATATATATATATATATATATATATATGTGTGTGTGTCTTCAACATACATATAAGTCTCACCTATACTAAAATTATGTCGTCTGAAAACAAACTGTATGTTATTTCCAAATCATATTCCAGGATTCACATTTTTCCATTTTGATTTTATATTACTCTAAAATATGCATACGTACCTTACACCCATATACCAAAATTCCAAAGTGTGAAAATAAATGGTAGGTTAATTCTAGAACCTGCTAAGGGATTCACAATATAAGAGTACAGTTGCTTTCAGATAATGAGAAATATAACATTAACATTGCTCAGTTTGCCTAATAACTAGGAATTTGGTGCTAGCATCCACAGATGAGGGATACCATTTGTCTTTTTTTTTCTGGTTCTGTGTTACTTCACATAGCATAATGTCTTCTAGTTCCATCCATTTACCTGCAAAGTTCATGATGTCTTCTTTCTTTACTGCTGCATAGAACTCCATTGTGTAGATGTACCATATTTTCTCTATCAATTCATTGGTTGAGGCCACTTGGATTGGTTCAAGCTCTTTGCTATTGTGAAGAGAGCTGCAATAAACATAGATGTGCATGTATGTCTATGGTAGGATGAGTCTTGTGGGTATATATCATCAATTTATATTTAAAATTGTTGTCAGCTGGAAGGATAGAGTAAACCCAAGATTTTTATAAAATGCAAAATCACCCCTAACATTACATTTATAAAAGGGAAACATGAATTTTCTCCTCAAATTTGTAGAATTTCTTCCCAATCTTATTCAATATCACATTCAAAGGGCTAATTAGTAATAAAAGAAACAAATAAAATTCATGCATTTTTAAAAGCAATAAAACTGCATTTACACAATAGATTTATCTGTGAGAAAACTCCAAATTGTTGACAAAACACCCCCTGGAACTAAGAATTAGAACAGGCAAAAATTCAAAAATTCAAAATACTCCCTTCCAGATTTTCACAATGAGGAATGGATATATTAAACAATAAAAAATTAAATAGTAGTTAAAATACTTAACTGTAAATATAAAAAGAAAATGTAAGTGATCCAGTTGTGAAACAAAACTATAAAATTTCAATGAAAGAGTACAGTATTTTAAATAAAGACTGTCCATGCTCCTGGATGGGAAGATTCACTCACATTAAGATAATAAATCTCACTTTTATTTGTACAGTCAATAAAATTACAGCAAAATACTTTCTTGTGTCTGAAAATCTTATCCTGTAATTTACTTGGATATTTAAACTCAAAAATGGAAGACTTATGATATCCAGTTTTAAGATTTGTTCCCAAGTTGTGAAGACACCCTGCTATTGGTCAAAAACAGATATAAATTACTAGGAATGTGAAAGAGATCAGAAATAGGAAAATATCAAGAAAAGGATCCACATTTCCAATATTGGTTGTAGAATAATAAAATCCCCACCAGGAAAATGAAATTAACAGTGACACAGAGTGGAAAATAAGTCTAAATATAAAATGTACAATTATAAAATTTCTAAAATACACCAAGAGAAATCTGAAGGACCCAGGCTTGTTATTGCAGCCATAGAAACAAATGTAATAGCATGTCCAAAGGAAGAAATCTCAATACTGCACTTTTGCAGAAGTAAAATTTCCTTTGCAAAATTTGTTTGAACACAAGTAACAAAGTGGGAGAATATATGGACAAACACATACCCTATAAAAGACTTGTAGGCAAAAAAAATAAAAAAAACTTGTAGGCAAAAGAGATCCTGAAAAACCTTGTTAAAACTCAATAATTTCAATAACCTCAATGACATAGGAACAAATAATTTGGTTTTTAAAAATAAAATGTCTTTTATCCATGTCACCTGAGTAGACATGCATTTCATTTCATGTAAATGCAATGCTTGCATTATAAATTCCAATGTGAATAAACACTAATAATGGGGATACTTGAAGAAGACATGGTGGGAGGGCTAGATAGGTAAAGGGAGAGAGGAGAGATAAATAATGCCTTGCTGAGTTAAATAACTTGTGAGAACCACATTAGTCTAACAATCTATTAACAAAATACACATACAATAGGACTGCAAGAGTCCATGTGCAAAAGTGAAGGCTACATATCAAGAAACAGTACCCGACAGGAGAAACCTTCCTTCATGTCCTTGGCCAGGGTAGTCCAAGGGACTCCACAAATTGTGCAGGCTATTGCCACAGCCTTTGATTGCCTCCCAGAACCTGTAGGTAAGACCCTGTTGCTGAAGACAGGACATTCTTTGGAGACCGGATCATGAGCAGTGTAGCTGGATCTGACCTGGAAGCCACCACTCCTGAAGGGAGCTCTCATTGTGGAGAGCATTATGCACGCCACTAAGGGAGATCATTAATAGATGGTCTAACATTGGCCTCAAGACCAAACATCCACATCAATGACCAGCACAGCATATGACATCAGTGCAACAGAGTCACTTCTATCTTGGGAGAAATCAATGGCTAACCAACTGTACCTAAAGCCCACTCAGCAGGAAGAAACTTATGGGTGGTTTTGTTAACATATCCAGATGTACACAATTGGAGTGGTCATAGATCTTAGACAATTCCCCACGTTTGACACATCCCTAGGGTAAGTTAATATTTTATTAACTACAAAAGAAGTATCCTTGTATTTACAGATGAATATCCCAGACACCATTCAGAAAAGAAGCTTCTTTGGCACCGGATGACAATAGTACAGAGTCCCACACCTAGATATCCACATCTGGTCTGTGAATGGCTTGTGCCTAGACAACACATCTACAATGCAACCTCTGCAGATAAGCTCCAGGAATCATAGAACAAAGACCCAAGAAGCCATAAACTTCACCTTCTTCAGAAAAAAGAGACTCCAGACAGGCTGGCTAGAGTTCTGGGGATGAACTGGAACTGAGGATTTAGTGAGGAGAGTAGTTTGGTGCAGTGGACCTTAGCAGAAAGGACAGAAGGTGTGAATGGGGTGGGGCCTGTGGGAAGGTGCCAAAGGAGAATCTGGTATAATGGCTGTTAAGACTGACCAAAAAATTATGTATGAAACAAATAAAAAAATCAACTTAAAATCTAATATAGAATTCAGAGACACATAGGGTAAATAAATATTGGAAGAACAGAGTTTGTTCATTAAACTTTTTCTCTATATGTTTAATCAAACATATAGGACTGTTTAATCAAATACTAACAGAAATCATTTCCAAAAATAGAGTGTTTGGATTCCACATTTTAATGTGAATAAAAACAGCATTAAATTTGAGAAGTAGATTGTGCTTTTTCATCATTACAAGAAAAAATTATTTAATTGAATTAATTAAACATTCTATACATGGTAGTGCCATGTATTTGCTGTTGAACATGGCATTTTGACAGGAAATGTGCTAAACTGGCTGCTTATCAATTTAGAGAGCTTTCAATAAACTCTCAGTATGGGAAGAGTGAATGTTGTATTTCACAGTTAGGACCCAGTTAGAGCTGCCATAATTTTCTAAGACACACATCTCTTTGGGCTACACGTGCTCTTCCTATAATAAATTCCATAGCACAAAGTTGAATTTGATTTGTCTTCACTACCTGTGAGCCAGAGAAATGAGATATTTCTTAGAAAAAACAAGCCATGTAAAAATCCACTGGGGAGATAGCTCAGTGTGGAAAGTTCTTCACAGGTCAGCGTGAAGACTTGAGCTTGGTCCTCAGTACCCATGTACAAAGCTGTGTTAAGGCATGCTTAAAACACTCGTTCTAAAAAGGGAGAGACAGAGGAATTCTTGGGGCTCACCATGCAGATTGCCTATCAGAATATGGGAGCCCCAAGTCCCAGGAGAAAGACCCTGTGTCGAAGGCAAGGTGAATGTCTCCTGTGGAATGAAATCTGAGGTTGATATCTGACTTCCACAAGCACACACAGGTACCTGTGCACCAGGAGAACATACAAACACACACACAGAGAGAGAGAGAATGAATAAACAAGTGAGAATCATGTGATTTTTTAATTGAAATTTTTTTGCATTTCATACAGAACACCTTAATCATCCTCTATGCCCATCCCCATATGTAAGCCCCTCACACTGGATTTCATGCATCCTGTAATATATGTTATGGTATGTAAAGTCAAGTTTCTTTACCCAGATGTCTCTCAGTACAAGTTCATCCACTGGAGTCTAGTCAGCCTATCTAGAGTTTCTGCATTAATGAAGATCAACTCTTCCTCACTTGGCAATAATGAACTACCAATTATTCAGCTAAGGTTGGGGCTTGAGTCCATCTCCCCATTTCTATGCTGGGTTGTCTGATTGAGTTTGCATGGATCCTGTGCATGCTGATACAATTGCTGTACGTTCATATAAGGAAGTTCCCAGGGCCTGGAAGACTCTGTTTCCTTACGATCAAGCACCAACCCTGGCTCTTACAATCTTTTGACGCCCACTTCTGCAACCTTCCCTGAGCCATGCGGGGGTGAGATTTAATATAAAACATGGGAATGTTTTATAATGTAAGCTATAATGTTTTATTGATGTTATAAAGGAGAAAATTACATTATTTTGTGAAAATATACAAGAAAATATGTATAAATGCTAAATGTAGTTCATTATTGAGAGCCAAAAATGTGAAAAGAAAACTTGCAGAACCCTTTTTCCAGAGTAGACAAAAATCAGGAGTGTTCAGAGAGGCTCTGGGCCAGGGAGGTAATTTACTATGTTAGAGCACAGAAAAGATTAGGTTGTTCCATGAGCTTGACCTTGGGGATGCAACTTGGGTGCCCAACATGACTTTGCCCCCAGAAGGTCTTTTCTATGTTACATTATTCATTTTTCCTTATATATTATTTACTGCTATTCATTCTCTTAATGTCTTTTAAGCTGGGATTTTTGGCTTGAAACTTTAAAAATTCACAGTGTGATTTAAATGCATAATGATGTAACTTCTTCAAATATTTTCCTCTTAATACTGTAATTTTCACATATTTAAAACCTCTTTCCATCCTAAAAGTAAATGCTAAAATATATGTCTTTATTTATTTATAAGTTGTATAAAATAAATGAAGCATCTCAAATATCAGAGGTCTTAGAATCCAGTGCATTATTGCCATTCCCAAAGGTTCAAATTTATCACCTATGACCTTTATGTAAGGAACTATTGGAAGTTGCTAAAACAATAGTAAATTTTTATGAATACATTAATGAGATTAATATATCTAAAAATTTATATCAGTTTTCTTAGGATGCAATTCCAATACAATAAAATTTTCCTATACAAGCCGGGTGTGGTGGCGCACGCCTTTAATCCTAGCACTTTGAAGGCAGAGGCAGGCGGATGTTTGTGAATTCAAGGCCAGCCTGGTCTACAGAGTGAGTTCCAGGACATCTGGAACTAAAGGGAGACCCTGTCTTGAAAAGACCAAAAAAAAATTTTTTTTTCTATACAAAACGATTTTGAGCATGCACACAGTTATATTTATTGTTTGAATAACCATCATTACAGACTAGAGAGCATGTTTCAATAACTCTCAAAAATGTCTCTTTATTCCCTTCTTATATAACCGTTTCCTAAAAGTAGCTCTGGGCAATCATGGGCTATGTTATTTTAAATTCAAATTTTATTTTATTTACTTTCACATGTATATAATCACATGGCATATGTCTTTGGAATCTCCTGGTTCTTTTGTAGTTTTTGGATGCTCATCTCCCTTGCTGTGGTCGTTAGTAGCAAATTCCATCTTGTTTTGAGAAATAATGTATAATTTAGTTATCTTAGCATTTGGTTTTCAGTCTGTTTATCATTCATTTAGTCACAATTAATCTTAAGTTGATTATGTCTTGGGACGATAATAAATTGACAATATTTATACTAAATAGATTACTAGGCATAACTCTGTCACAGTCCTTTTTTTTTTTTTTTCTGTATGTGTATGAATGTACTGTCTGCATGCAAGTCTGTGCACCCATGTCGTGCAATGCCGCGGAGGTCAGAAGAGGGTTTCGGATTCCCCTGGAACTGGAGTTCTCCTGGAATTGGAGTTTGTTAGCAGTGCATTTGAATTAAAGTTATCCTACGTCCTCACTAAGACCACTGCAAGTTCCTGTAAACCTTGTCCAATCTTCTGAGTATGCAGTATGTCATCTCATTCTACTTTAGTTGGAATTTTTATGTTCAGTAATGAGGGGAGCTAGAATTTCCTGTGTTTCTATTTACCTTCTTTTATTAAATTCCTGTTTTAAATACAGGGGCTGGAGAATTGGCTCAGCTGTTAAGAGCACTGCCTGCTTTTTCAGAAGAACTGGGTTTGATCCCAGCACCCACATGGTAGCTAACAACTGTCCTTAACTCCAGTTCCGGGGGATCTGATACCTTTCTCCTGTCTTCCATAGGCATTAAACAACAGGGGGTGCAGTCAGATACATACGGGCATAAAACATTTATACACAAAATAAAAAGGAATGCTGAAAAAAGTTTACATTTTTGCCAGGCGTGGTGGCGCACACCTTTAATCCTCGCACTTGGGAGGTAGAGGCAGGTGGATCTTTGTGAGTTCAAGGCCAGCCTGGTCTACAGAGAGAGTTCAGGACAGCTGGAAGGCTACAGGGAGACCCTGTCTCGAAAAGACAAAAAAAAAAAATTAATCTCATTTTGTTGAGATTTTAGTTTTTTTGCATTATATCTTTAGACATTATGTTACACTTATTAAATAATTATCATATTTATTTATCATAAATATACATTTGTAAAAAATCTTGTGTTTCTTTGTGCTCTGTGGCATGCTTCTTACTTTTCTCATCAGTATCATTCAAAGCTGAGAATTTAACTTATTCATGTGTATCCCAAATTTGCTGACAATTATGATATGACTAGGCTTTAAATTTTTCAGGTGGATTTTTCTGCATCAATTAAATTGATAGCTGCAAAATACAAAGGGGTGAAAATGTTCACTTAAGGCAAGCTGAAAGTAAACAAGGATTACAAAGAGGCAATGAATGAATCCCCTGTGTTCCATTTTTCCCACAGGATAGTTCTGAGAAAGGTCAGGTGGACACAAAACATATAGGTAAAAACTATTCCTACCAAGAGGAGGAGGATATGGGGAGAAGAGGGGATGGAGTGAAAAGTAGAGATTCTGAAAGCACTTGGAGAAATGTGGATGCAGGGACTCCCTGAGTGGACTTCCTTGACCTTCAGCATCCTCCCAGGCTTGGAAATAAAGAGATTGAGATCAAGAAACAGAAAGTCAGCTGAGGGTAATTATTCTCGGTCTCTCTACCAAACCGTTGCTTTTGCCAAGATGTCTTTTCTATACTGCTCCTTGCTACAGATTCCTTTCTGTTTCCCTTATTTCCCCTTCAAATAACGCAGCAGCAGCTTCTAATTCTGCATTATGTCATGTTAGTTGTAGCAGATCTTGTTCACACCATTGTAAATCATCCCTTATTAAATTTACTCTGAACTTCCCAATTTCAACATGCCATCTGTTTCCAATTGGAGCCAGATTGACACACCCACACAGAAACACATATGTGTACACATGTGCATACAGACAGTGTGATATCAAATGTATTTATGGGTTGACCTTCCCTCTGTACAAACTAGCATTTCTCTTGAATTTGCTGTGGAAGTCTACATGGCCCTTTTAACCCTATCCTTCTAAAATAAATCATAAATCACCTGCTCCTTTAAACTCAAATAATTTTGCTGTTGAAAGCTATACAATTAGTCACTCCAAATTATAGTAGCAATAAGATAAACCTTATTAAAATATGTATTCATATGCTTGTCATGAACTTGGCACTAAAATTCCTTATAATGGAAATAAGAGCCAACATGTCACATTTTGTAGTGAAAGTAATTTATGTGAATTATCTTCCTTGAATCTGTTGTAATCCTATAAGACACATCCTATTTCAAATGATAAACAGGAAATTTGAGGTTAGTAATTTGCCCTGTTTCTCAATTCTAAGTGAGAAATCTTAATTTGCACTGAAAATTTATCACGACGTTCATTTTTAAGGGTTCATTACCTTGTATCTCTAACTTCTTTATACCTAAAGCTTAGGAGGATAATAGATATCATTTTGGCAATAGTTCTATCAATTATACCAGTCATTGATCCAGTGGTAAAGATACAAATGAATTGGGGATTTAGCAAATATTCAGGAAAAAGAAGTTGAATTTCTTCAATTGTAACCCCAAGAATGGAGACTGAAATGGTGAGGTGTTTAGTAGATGAAGAGGGGTGAAAGAGTATTTCTCATAGAGAGCAAATCATGAAACCCTTAGGACAGATGGAATCATGATACTTGTTACTAGTGAACTAATTAACATTTCTATGGATAGATAGAAATCCATGTGGGAGAATCCACTTAAATAGAAATGTAGAAATATGATAGGAGGGATTTCAACCTTAGACAATAAAGAAACTCTTCTCCAAGTAAGAAAGGACTAATGCAACCTAATGAGTTAAGGATTAAGATATTACAAATGGGAAGCTTTGCTACCAACATATATAACTGATTCTTATGCTAGTTGGGTAAGTTCACTATAACACAGTACAGTGAACTGAGTGGCTCAAACAATAGAATGATTGTGAGGCTGTTGTGGAGTTTGGAATTCTGAGGTCAAGGTGTCTGGGAGTTGATTCCTCCTGAGGACTGTAGGGAAGAATTCGTTTCCTGCAGGGTCACTGAGCTTCTTGGGGCTTGCTGATGACCACTGGTTTGGTTTCACATCTCACTTCTGGGTGGGAATATGACCATATTTCTGTCTCTCTTTGAACTATGTCCCTCCCCTGCTAGTAAGATCTGTCCTGACTGATCCATCACCAATGACTGTTTTCTTTTATTTATTTATTTTTATTATTACATTTTTAGAAACACTTTATTTTCCTCTACCTTCTTTCCATCCTGATCAAGTGTCTTCAGAACAGTTCACAAACATTCAGTTGTTCTAAACCTTTCAGTGGCTTGAGCAGTGGGAGCTGCAGATCCGTTCTCTGTGGTCTGCTGGGCACTTCAGACTTCAGCAGGGAAGTGCTTACAGGTACAGGGGGCACGGCATCCCTTCAGATCCGTCTGGTACCTCTGCCTGAGCCCTGGTGAATTCAGGAGCTGGTGAGGTCCATTTGCCCTGAAATTCATCCTCCGCCACAGCCTTTTCAGCAGTGGCTTGCTCTTCCTTCTCAATCTCTTCAAGAGATGGTGCCGTATGCACAGAGCTTCGAGGCAGCATCCACCATGTCAGACTCGCCTAGTGAGCTCTCTTATTTTGTATGGGATGGGAATGTCTGCATAGCGCAATGGAGAATCTGTGTTAACACAGAGGGAACGATGCTAAGCAGGTTGACATAAGACGCTTCTGCAAGGGGCTGGTGGTGAGAAGATGTGTCTCTCTGAAGGCTGCTTGAATCTGGTTAGTGAAGGTTCCAGGAGGGAGGAAATCAGCACTTGGAGGGGGCCCCAGTGACAGCAGAAACCATCCCCACTGCCCAATGGCCAGTGATCCTGAAGGAGAGTGTGCTGAAACGAGCAGGTTTTCAATGGCAACAAAGGCACCGGGGACCAGCAGCTGCGTTTGGGGGTCTCCATCATTTTTACTTTTCTGTAGGACAGATTGAAGCCAAGGTTGGTGCCAGTTAAAGGATTCCTGCTGCAGGGAATTTGAGGTCCTACTCTTCCTTCATTTCCAAGACATCAAGGGCCACAGACATTATGTTAGTTTCCCTTTAAGTTGTGACAGGAATCAAAAACAGCACTGTAAGGACAAACCCTTCCACGGGCACAATGGCAAATGGTATTGGTTTTTTATGTGTATAAGTCTTCTGCCTTGCATGTACACAGGGGCGTCACATGCATGCACTGCCCACCAAGGCCATAAGAAGGTGTCAGATCCCCTGGAACTACAGTTACAAACAGCTGTTAGCCACCATCGGGGTGCTGGAAACCAAGCCCAGGTCCTCTGGAAGAGCATCCCGTGTCTGAACCTCTCAGCCGTCTCTCCAGGCACTGATCCAATTTTTAAAGAAACTCACAAGTTGATGGATTGGAAACAAGTTTTCAACTTGCAAATTTTGGGAGGATATAATTCATCTTAGAACAATATTTACTGGAAGAAATATCAGGCAAATTGTCCATAGGTTTCAAACAAGCTCAAAATGTTAGATTTAACACATTTATTCAGCTTAGAGTCTGTAAAGAAATGAGATAGGCAGTTAGCCAATGTGCAAGAGCAATACTTTGATTTCATGCTATGGTAAACATGTTGACTCATTGCCTCTGTGCTTGAGAGGAATGTATAGATGATGACTACACATTATCAGAGAAAAACAAAATAAAACAAAACAACAACAAAAAACCCTTGGAGGTCATAAATGAATCCAAAAGATCCCTGAAGTTTAGGTGCTGTTAGATGCAGCATTAAATATAATTTATCAGACTCTTTTCTGAAAGATATGTCTGTGACCCTCTCTCTGTTCCTTTATTTGTGAAAAGTGAACATAGAGGGAACAGTCTATCTCTACCATCTTCTCCCCCCTTCCCCCATTTTTAACATTAACTTAATCTTCTTTGGGGGGGAAAAAAAAAAGACAGGCTTTGTATGCTTAGAACATAGCAGGCCTTTTGTGATTGTGGGGTTTTTTATTTATTTTTGTATGTGTATGAATGTACTGTCTGCATGTAGGTCTGTGCACCCATGTCGTGCAATGCCGCGGAGGTCAGAAGAGGGTCTCGGATTCCCCTGGAACTGGAGTTCTCCTGGAATTGGAGTTACAGATGGTTCTTAGCGCCATGCGGGTGCTGGGGATCGAACCTGGGTCCTCTGCAAGAGCAGTCGGTGCTCTTAACTGCTAGGCTATCTCTGCAGCCCCATGTGATTGTGTTTTAAACTGAAGAGACTGCAAATAAGGACTTAGGATCACAGAAGAAAAGCCTGCAGGTCTTAGTGTGACAGTCTGAACTGTCTCCCTACAGAAAATCTCATTGACTTTAGAGCTCATTGCCTATATTCTATAAGAAGAGTGTCAAGGATTTGAAAATACAGCATATACTGTAGAAAAATATTGTTTGTATCTATGATAATTTAAAACAGATTGGTAGCATTGACAGTTACTTAATCTAATCCTCAATGCAAAACCAATATATTCCAAATAACATGTATTATAGTAGATGGAATTAATTACCAGGAGCTGTAATAAATAATAAAACATGATATTCTCATTAGTCTAGTCCTACTATTTCTCAGAATATGTTCTATTCAGTAAATAAGGGAGATATAACAGATAAGCAGTAATTTTATTTCAAGCTTGTAGAAACTTCATGCACATAGCCAGTTACCCAATTGTACCCTATACTATATAAGTACAATGAAAATAATAATAAATTAGAACAGAAATAGCAGATCATAGAAGTGAGGAGAATATCATGAAGTAAAAATTGGGAGAGAAATTAGAATTACTGTGGTTAAATGAAACTGAAAGAGTATATTAATAATGTCAGTATGACCAGGAGTCATAGTCATGTCCTTCCACTATCAGGAAGGCAGTAAAGAATTACACAAGAGAGCTTTTGAAAATCAAGGATTTAGCTAAAGAGATCCCAAAGTGAGATTTGATTCAAAGATATTTTCTAATGCTTCAGTCAGATTGTGTATGCACAATAGAGATTACCTTTATGGCATGTCTCTTGTTATGTCTGAACACAATTGTGTTTTTCAAAATGGCTGAGTGTTTAAAAGGATATAGGAGAATTATCTAGGTAAAGATGACATACAGTAGAAGATTAGTATGGCTTATAACTACCCCCTGTGACTAATATTTAGACTCAAAAGCAAAACTAGCACAGTCTACAAAATAACATTAAAGAAAAAGTAAGCCAGAATGATAGAGCAGCTTGTTCCCCAGGGAATTCTTAACTTTCAGAAAAAAGATATGGTGGTTGGCCACTAGTGTGTGTGTGTGTTGTGTGTGTGTGTGTGTGTATATGTGTGTGTGTGTGTGTGTGTGTGTGTGTGTATTTGTGTATGTCCCATAGGGATTTTTTTCATTTTTTTTGTTTGTTTTTTGTTTTTGAGATTTTTTTTTGGTCTTTTTGAGACAGGGTCTCCCTGTAGCCCCAGCTGTCCTGGAACTCACTCTGTAGACCAGGCTGGCCTTGAACTCACAAAGATCCGCCAGCCTCTGCCTCCCAAGTGCTAGGATTAAAGGCATGCACCACCACACCCAGCTTCATTACATATATTTTGAACTAAACATTTATTTTAAAGAGATTTTTCTCATGATAGGTTGAAAGAGCAGCAAAAGGTGGCAGACAGAGAAGAGCTTGGTAAACTAGTTCTAGTCAGACTGTAGGCAGTTGTCCTTCAGTGTTCAGGCTCCTGGCCTACATTCTGAAGCCCTGTGTGTCCTAGCATAAGATCAGCCCTGCATGTAGATTCTCACCTCCCCTGCTTGCTGGGACAGCTCACCACACCCATCTCACTCAGACAGTTTAAAGACTCCTTTCATTTCTTTGTTCTGAAACTACATGATTATTACAAAATATCCTGTTTTGTAAAGTCACCTGTTTTGTTTTCCTTTGACTGATAGGCAAAAAATAAATGTAATCTGTAAAAGGTTTCTCTGCATCATTGAACCTCTGCAAAACAGCATATTTTAATTAACTGTTCACATACATTTGTGTTTGTTGTTGTTTCTTTAATTTTTGAACTGGGGCATCTTAGAGCCCAGCTTGACTGGACCTCGCTATGTAGCTGAGGATGAGCTTGATCTCCTCATCTTCCACCTTGACCTCCCAAGTGTTAAAATCACAAGAATGCTCTATCACGCCAGTTTAGCACATTTGTGTGACTATTTTTCTATGCCCTAAAGCTACATAGTTACAGCAAAGTATCCTACGAATTCTGTATCTTCTTTTCTTTGAGTGAATAGCTATAGCTTTTCCTTAAGCTTCCTTGCCTCCTCCAGGTCTCTTCCCTTTGGCTCTCTCCACTCTGTAATAGATTCAGCTATCTGAATTCTGTGGTAGATTTTATCTCTTTTCCCCCCAGTTTCAAAATCATTTATCTTGAATGAAATCCCTCTACTCTCTCTACTAATTCTTCTCCAACAATAAAAATAAAAACAAAAAAATTAATTTCTAAATTCTGAGAACCATGAAAAATGTGGCTCACACATTTAACAATTACTTTGTTTCTGCATAAACACTTGTTAAGTAGGGGAGGAAGCTCCCTATGCTCCATTTTTCATTGAAAGAAGATTTCTGGGCTAGTATATATGTGTGTATAGTTTGTCTAATCATCCACCCACAAGGCAATAAGAATTTATGCAGCAACTAGAAATTCCACTAATAGCTCTTGATTCTTACATTATATCTCCAAAAGTGAGGCTGCTCTGTTGTGACCTCTGCCATCCTGTCATAAAAGCAGGCTGTTTGTGGGGAGACATGAAAGATGTCTGAGGAATCTTCCACTTGATCACTGTATTTTATGTTGGAGAAGCAATAAGTGGACTTTTCCCCTTTCCTAGGTACCCTGTCATTGATGGAATATAGCTCAGAGCCCCAAGTGGTAGGGGAAGAAGGAAATGTATTTCCAGTAACTTGTGACAGGGCAAATAAAGCAGGCAAAAATATCGGTGTAGTTCATGTCCTGCTAAGGTCTGTAAATATGAGCCACCTCCTGTTTGTTTGTTTGTTTTTTTTTTTTCATTTAAATACCCAAAGACATGAAAATCCTCAAGTTATTCTTGAGGTCTGAGGATACCGCCAGATATTTCTGTATTTGTATAGTCCTCCTAAATTAATTTCGCATCCAGGCAAGAATATATCAATTTCAGGAGTGAGAATGGATCTGAAGATTCATACATACACCATGAAGTTCCACGTTAAATTGAGGTACAGCCTTAGAGACTCAACATCTACACTGAAGCAAGAGAAGGGAGTATGTAGCAAAGCTTGATTCCAAGAAACCTGTAGCTTGATAAACATCACGGATTGTTTGACCATAAGCCAAGACCTTCAGAATCCTTTCTGGTCATGTTTTATTTAGGCGAAGGTTAGATAGGTCAGCCTCTATGCAGAAAATAATGAACTTGGAGTTGAGAGGAGGAAGGCATAGAAGAAGGAAATATAATCACAGTGTGATCTACAGTTCATCTGTGAATACAATTCTTCATAATGAAATTAAATAACATGAATTTACCCTATTTTCTGGGAGAATATAAAATGTTGGTTCCTTTGTTAAGGTAAACGATATCCTCTTTTTACATATTAAGAAGTCAATAGGCCACATGGGTGAATAAATATTAATATATTATAGAATATTAAATATGCAATTCAAAATGATAATGATAAAAAATTCCTAAAATATTTAGACAGGATTTTCTCCAAGAGTAAGAGCATTAGAAAGTACTAGGGACAGACTTTGATTTTAAACCTACAGAAGAAGACATCTGAATATGATGAATTTTTTAAATAAAGAAAGAATATTAATGTTCCAGTTTTATTAAAAATTGGAAGAATATTTAGTCATATGTCTAGTTTTTAAAAATTAAATATATCAATGATCACAATTCAGTGAGCCTGTCTGTATCTTTGATCAGAGAATGGGAAGACAGACAATAAACATGAAAACTAAAACCAGTTGCACTCCTGCATATAAATTCTGCACCTCTAACTATTTGACAGCACATATGTAGCTAAAAATACATGCACACATCTAAGCATTCCTGCTGCCATGTGCATATGCAGCACACACACATCAAAGTTAATTGATGTGTTAGCATTCTAAAAATAAGAACCAGATTTTACAAAATCCCCCCCACCTTATGCGTCCCCCACTTCTAGCCTTCACCGGCTTGCTGCGCCATTTATCTAGCCAGTTAAGCAATTCTTAGTCAGAGGAAGGAATATATGATTTGATTTGCCAGTTACCTTAAGTCGCATTCACTCAGAACATGTCAGCCTTGAACTCAAGCACTCTCATAGAATGAAATGGTTTTACAATGTGTTCTCTATAAAAATACCATTGTTACTATTACTTCTGGAAAATAAAAAAACAACAGATCCACTACTGCTTCCAAAAATACTACCAGTATTAATTCAGAAAAAAAAAAAAAAATACACCAAGTAATTTGAGGAAGCAACCAAAAACCACACCCTGATGGGAATGTTCCCTTCAGTTGCACCAAACATTAGAGAAGTTTCTTCTCAACCTCCCTATCTTATGCTGTCTTCATCACTTTCCATTGTGGTTCTCTCTCTCACTGCAATTTGGGATGTTATCCTTATCTGTCCCTTGCAGTCTTAAATCCCAGGAATGTTTTCCCCAAGGATCCAGGAACTGCAGTTAAGAAATGAAATAAAATGATGGAGGTAGGCCATGCCTGTACCTCCTATTCTTCCAGGAAAGTTTAAGAGTCTGCCTTTAACAAGTACTGATTAGCAACCATAGGTATCCTGACAACTTTTTTTTAATTATGTTCTTTTTTATTGACATTTTATATATTTCATACATCATTTTTTAGTCCAATTTGAGTACATTCATCTCTCCCTGCCTTCCCCTCTCTCCAGTTTATGCATTCCGCCATACATGTCTTGCATCTATCTCTTGGTGTTTCCAATGATTTTTTTCTTCAGAAGTTTGTTGTTTTGAGTGGAATATAACTGTATCAGTTAGTTCTTTGAACCAGTCCTTATGTTGTGATTGTTCCCTCCCCTTTGTATTACTCCAAATTATGTCTGTTTAAACAACACATATGTATCAAAATTATGACCTTTGTGAATAAACTGTATGTTAATTTCAAACTATGATTTGGGGTTCACTTTTTCCCTTTTAATTTTATATTACTCTAGAATATGAATACATATCTTCCACCCCTATATGGTAATTACAATGTCTGAATATAAGTGGTAGGTCTAGCCCCTTAAGAGATTCACATTGTAACAGCACAATTGCTTTCAGATACAAGAAATATAATAAAGTTGCTCAGTTTGCCTGCCAACTGGGGATCTGGTGTTAACATCCATATATAAGGGAAACCATTTGCCTTTTTTCTTTTCTTTTCTGGGACTGTGTTACTTCACTTAGCATAATGGCTACAAGTTCTGTCCATTTACCTGCAAAGTTCATGATGTCATCTTTCTTTACATCTGCATAGAACTCCTGCTTCTTCTGCTTCTGCCTTTCAAATTCTGGAAATTTGATGTGCACCATCATGCCCAACTAACATATTGCAAAGGTTTTCATCTACCAGAATGTCACTTAAATAGAAATATTCTGGGACAGGGCTCAGCAAACATTCCTGATGGTTATAATGGAAAAATGACCAGCTAAGAAAGAGAAAACATTGTTCAGTTTATTTACATATCATTTTCATCATCTGGTAGTTTGGTTGAAATGGGAGCTATTTTTTATCTTAAACTTTTAATTGTGTAACAAAGAAATTTGCTTATAGTTCTTAAGATTAAAGGCTTTGATTGGGTATTCTGTTCTTTGCCATGAGGTCTTCCCTCTTGCTCCACAGAATAGTTTAGAAAACTTTTAGACCAGTGTTTTTCTGTTGTTGTTTTCGTTTTTGTTTTGTTGTTTGTTGTTCTTGGTGATTTTGAGACAGGATCTCCCTGTAGTCCCAGCTGGCCTGGACCTGGCTCTGTAGACCAGGCTGGCCTTTAACTCACAAAGATCCACCTGCCTCTGCCTCCTGAGTACTGGAATTAAAGGCCAGCAATTTAGGGACTTTTATTCCTTTTTTTTTTTTTTTTTGGTCTTTTTGAGACAGGATCTCCCTGTAGCTCCAGCTGTCCTGGAACTTACTCTGTAGACCAGCCTGGCCTTGAACTCACAAAGATCCTCCTGCCTCTGCCTTCCAAGTGCTAGGGTTAAAGGCATGCGCCACCATGCCCGGCTGAGTTTTATTCTTTAAGTTCTAATGTGAAACTGTTAAAATCATAGTTCTAATGGTCATTTGCATCTACTATTTTAAAAGGAGAAAGAATTTCCTTGTGGTTTTGAGATTCTATGAAATGCACATAGGAGAATGTGCTGCTTTCTTCTTCCATCTCCATAGAAACCACTTAATCTCAAACTCACATTTCACATGTCTTGGGCTCTTACTTCATTGTTTATAATTATATATGAGCGCCTTTGAAAATTTGTCTCTTTTAGTTTGATTCATTTTATGAAACCTGAATTTCTACAAAATTTACCCACCTTATATGTGGGTACCCACTTTATATATATTAAAAATCTCACTAATTGACCATTAATCACTAGAGGCTCAAAGAATTGATTAATTTGGTTTTTTTTATTTATTCTTTATTTTTTTTTTTTTTTTTTTTTTTTGAGTACAAGCATCCTTCATGTAAAACCAATTTGCAAGCAGTTGTGCCCAAACCCACATGGCCCATGGGTCCCACCATCCAGCTGGGGGGGGCTTGTATGTTCAATCAAGTTGATCAAATGTGTGTCCAGACTACATTGCTGTAGTTTCACCATTCACCCCAATTGCAGCCCTTACATTCTACCACACCCCGTCTTTCGCAGATTGTTCCCTAGGCTTAGAAAAGGGGCACAAGTGGATGAGAAGCAAAACAGTCTACTTTCCCTGGAGCTGTTGTCTTGGACTCTGGTCAATTCTGGCTGTTTCCTTTCATGGGCTGACAGTTTGTCCAGGAATAACCTTTCAACCCTACTAATGAAGCACAAGCAATTAGACATATAGGTATTTAAGCAGTACTAATTGTTATGGTAGGTTACTTTGGTATAGACACAGATGTTTGGATGATATGTTAAACCATGAATTACGCTTTTTCTGTAAAATATGACAGGGTCTTACTGTGGCTTATAACATCTCCTAACCACTAGAGCATGTAAGCTTGTGGCATCAACCATGGGTTATTCCTCCAAGGACAGAGCTACTAGCCAATTAGGTTTGGAATATACAGGCATATGGTTGTCGCTGCTGCACAGTATTTCCAGGCAAATGAGGTGTAGCTGGTGCTGACGGAGGAATCTTGCTTGACTCAAGAAGACCTATATTTGCTTTATTGGTTTAGTGGCCTTTGGTAACACTCTCTGGTATTCCAGAGACCAACTTGCAAGTGAGGTCTCAATACATCTTTCCCATGCTTACATCAGGTCTTTGACAGCAGGGCCTTATTGCCTCTCTTCTTGAAGGTATTCCAGTTTACAGGCAAGAAGCCTTTACCTTTGGGGAGGGGGGGGGGCTTGGATCCCTTGGCCAACATCTCCTTGGTAGAATAATCCATTGCTGATATCAGAGTTCTCCTGTATTAATATATTTTGCTTAAGTGCATAGCTTAAGGACACTTTAGTATTATATTTGGTTCTGAATAGAGAATAATCCTCTTCACAGTTCCTCTGTCTATTAGTCAATTAAAGAAGGCAGTTTTACCAGTTTTATAAGAGATTACTTCTGTAACAGTTGGCTCCAATTTACAGTTAGAGAACGACCTCATCATCATCATCATATTTCTCCTTGTTCTATGGGGGGGGGAGGTAAGAAAGTCTCTCGAATTAAAACAAATATAAATGAATAAATATAAACAACTATCAAACCCTTCACTTACATGAACGAATGGTTAGGACCAAATGATTTTGGTGTCATCGTGACACTGATCAGCAGTATGTGTGCTGGCAAACAATTTTCTGACCTCTATAAACTCTCTGAGATACTATTTTCTGTTCTATTGGCCACATACTGAATGGAGGCAACCCCTTTTCTTTTTTTAATTGCACTTGTTTACTGTAAATTACTGTTATGAAAATATCCCCATGTATTCACATGTGCAACTGTGCATGTAATTGCATTTTGGCAAGAGTACAAAAACACATCCTTTCTGGAAATGCAGTAAGAAGGGTGTTTTGTGGAATATGGCATTTTCAGCTTGACTCTGGTGAAATTTTTTTGTCCTCATAAAAATGACAAGTTGACGGTCTTGTCATCTATGCTTCTCCAGCCACAAGACAGGTACAAAACAGACGCTTCCAGGTTTCCCTGACATCGAACCTTTCGGACATGCTGCATTTTAAGGATAAAAAGGAATCTCATGTAAGCCCCTCAACATCCTGCTGAGGGCATGCTCCTTGTAGCTGTCAAAGCCATCAAGTAAGTTATATGCAAATGTCTTCCAAATGTAGCTGTGGATGTCATACGAAGGAGGTGAACTGAAGCTTTTTTCTAATAATAGTAGAAAACTCAGCAGAAGGATTTCTGTTTGAATGTGTTTACCAATAATCTACAAAAAATCACCAAGTCAGGAAATCAAGTTGCTCACATGTAGCAGACAGCTGTCAGAAGTTTCAGGACAAAATTACTAAAACAAAGAATTTCCTAAAAAAATGTATATATATATATTATATCTATTATATATAATATATATATTATAGTCACTCCCAGAGTCCTGAAGTTCTCTAAACTGTTATCATAAATATCGCACTTGAGTTATGTCTCAGAGTGTGAAGTGGATTTCACAGGGTCTTTGCATGATCTTTGATTCTCCAGATAGCCACTGGGGAGTTTATATCTAAAGTTATATGCAAAATGGACTGACAGTACTAATATGAAACCTTAGGATAATGAAAAGAGAAAATGGAGAAAGTAACAGTGCTTTGCCTTTTATGCCTTGACCTTATGATTTTAACTCTGATGACCTCTGTTTGTCCCTTTGTTGTTTTGCAGAAAATTCTGCTCCATTTAAAATATATCATTAATACAATCATATTCTAAATATAAGTTTGATGGCTTTTGGTGATCTATGCATTTGTTTCATAACCTCATTTCACAAATTTTATTTACTGCCTGAAAGTTGTCTAGAAGTTAAGAATACTCCCTTGGAGATCTTACATTAGAAAATTGTGTGCATCTTATTGATGGCATGCACATATTTACATTGGGTGCATCTGTGTAAGTGAGAGTGGGGAGGAAGGGAAATAAGAAGGGAGGAAGGGAGAGATGCAGAGATAGATGATAGATGCATGACAGATAGACATGTAGACAGATGATAGGTAGATAGATGATAGATAGATGACAGATAATAGATATATAGATGATAGAAGATAGATGATATAGATAGATGATAGATAGGTAGATCAATAGATATCTACTTAGATGATATATAGAAGATAGATAATAGATGATAATGGGTAGATAGTGTGGGGGTTTGAAAGAGAATGCCCCTCATAGGCTTCAAGTATTCAGACATTTTGTCCCCAGGTGGTGGCACTGTTTTGGGAGGACTTAGAAGGTGTGACCATGCTGGAGGAAGTATATCACTGGGGGTGGGATTAGTGAGTTCAACAAGCCTTTCCAGTCTCCAGTTGCTCTCTCTGGACTTCCTGTGCTCATTGGAAGATGTGAACCTCTTTCTACCAGCCCCAGCCGCTATGCCTCCTCGCCACAATGGACTTTATTTCCCTGGAACCATAATCATAAGCTCAAATAAACTCTTCATTTCCTTTTATAAGTTCCCTTGGTCTGGGTGGTTTTTTCACAGCAACAGAAAAGTGACTAATACAGATAGATGATAGATAGATGATAGATAGATAGATAGATAGATAGATAGATAGATAGATAGACACAGATAGATATGTAGATAGAATCATTATAGTCACTAACTCCCTAGGTTGGTCTCACACTGTTTACGAAGTTTCCCTTCCACTCAGCCTCACAGGTAACTGGTTCTACAACTGTGTAGCCTGTAGTCCCAGGCCTGACTGCCTTCACTCTTGTGGAATGGTACACGAATAAACCTCCCAGGTCTTTCTTGAGGTGATCCTCAGGTTTGGGCATCTTCACTTTCAGTGTTACAAATGGCATGTAGTACACACATCCACAGTTCTAGGAGAAGACTTTATGACAGGTTTACAGTCAGTGAAGTTTAATAGCTAACTTTCATGAGGAATTGCTCTGATTAAAACTCATAAACACCAATTATTTCTTTTTTTATATTTTCATATTTTTTTTCTATTTTTATGCATATGAGTGCATTGCCTGCATGTATGTTAGCTCACCTGTGTTGTACAATGCCCACAGAGGTCAGAAGAGGGCATCTGATCCCTGGAACTAGAATTAGAACAGTTGTTAGCTGCAATGTGGATGCTGAGAATCAAGCTCTGGTCCTCTGCAAGAAGGTCCAGACCTCTATACTGCTGAGCCATCTCTCTAGCCTCAATCACCGATTATTTCTATGAAAGAGGGATGACAGTGATGCTGAAGCTGATGAAAGGAAGACAAGAAAAATTATGTTGGACACCTGGTTGGCACATGGAATGCAGACATTATGGATGAGTTTAAAGGGTTTCCACAGTAGGGCAGTAGTTATAGAATGAGATCACCATGATATGATTTTTAATTCATAGTTTGCTTTCTCCTTTAATGTATTTTTGACTATTAGGAAGAATAACATTGGAGGTATGAGGAACAAATATCCCTAGATCATTTAGAAACACTCATATTTCTCCCACAGATAGAAGAACCAGTGAATTGAGGAGATGAAAACCTGGTAGCAAAGAGACAAGATGACTTGTCTGTGTCAGAAATCAAGCATCTCTCTAGCTTCTTTGTAATCCCCAAGATTAGGAGAGTGTGTGTCCTGTGTACTTGGGCAAAACAATTGGGGCACCAAAGGAATGTGAACAACACCAATTGCAAAGCATACTATCAGCTCTAGACAGGCAACAAGAGCTCTATAATGAGATGCATTTGGAAAATGGCAGAATGAATGAAGCTTCATAAATCTTCCTCTAAATAGTTTCAAGGATTTAAACATGTCTTGTAATGTTCAAGAGAAAATATACAGTCCTTAAACTAATTTGACTTAAGGACCTTATCCTGAATTTTTCTGAGGACTCTAATGGAGCACTGATTCTATGAAATAACCTGTTTAGAAATGACAAAGTGTTTAAATAGTGTCCTAGTTTTCTTCATCAGTGCTATGACAAAACAGTTGACCAAAACAACTGACCCCTTGTTAACTTGACACACAAAACACATCACTATTAAACCAAAACCTTTTCATTTCTTGTCCCCAAGATATAATGTTAAAATTAATATCACAATATAAGGCAACACGTTCTTTTTTTTAATTAATTTTATTTATTTCTGTATGTGTATGAATGTACTGTCTGCATGCAAGTCTGTGCACCGGTGTCGTGCAATGCTGCAGAGGTCAGAAGAGGGTGTCGGATTCCCCTGGAACTGGAGTTCTCCTGGAATTGGAGCTTCATACGGTTCTCGGCCACCATGTGGGTGCTGGGGATCGAACCCGGGTCCTCTGTAAGAGTGGTCGGGGCTCTTAACCGCTAGGCCATCTCTCCAACCCAAGGCAACACATTCTTAAAAACCCCATAGTCCTTTAAAATTCCAAACACTTAAAGTTCACAGTCTCTTGTCAAACTTCACAGTTTCTTGTCAAAGTCTCTTAACTGTGGTCTCCTGTAAAATCCAAAACAAGCACTGTGTATTTCAAGGGGAAGAATCAGGCACATCTAAGCAAACCCTAAATCTAGCAAAGTGGCTCAAGGCTGGACATCTGGATTCACTCACCATCTTCTGGGCTCCAAAGGGTTTCAGCAGCTTCCCTTCTCTGACTCTGCTGTCCACAGCACACACAGCTGGTCTCACAGGCCCAGGCTAGCTCCATTCCACACCTGCTGCATCCATTGGCAGTAATCCCATGGTCCTGGAATCTCCAAAAAACTGGGCTTTCCACTAAAACTGAGGTCACACTTTCACCAATGGCCTTTCCTGGCCCCTCATAATGCCTCTCTCACCTGTTCTCTGTGACCCCTTCACATTTCAACACCAGAACCATGCAGGAGACTCTTACACATTACCAAGTCTTGCTTCCAGTATGACATGGAGGCTCAGGCCCCCTCTGAACCACAGCTTCTTTGTGCCGACCCTGAGGAAATTCTTCCCAGATTTCACCACGGTGATACTGGTCTCTTGTTACTTACGGCTGATTTTTAAGCCCCAGCTAAACAGCATCAATTCTCCCAGTAAAACAAAGGTTTAACTTCAAGTTATGGTCTCTTTTTACATACAGCTGATTCTTCAGCCCCAGATGGCCAGATCCCACAAATTCTCAATTCAGCAATATAGTACAAACAGTCCTGAGGGTCTCTCCTTCCTGCTGAAGCTTCACATGCCAGGTCTCCATTGTCTGCAATGCTTTGAGCCTTACTGTTCCAAGTTCCACAGCAACGACCTCTAGGCACTTGATGGCTTTTCCAGCCTGAAGTTCCCAACACTTCCACAATCCTCCCTGAAACACCAAAGTCAAGTCCGTCAAGGCATTAGTCCACTTTCTGGTACCAGTTTCTGTTCTAGTTTGCTTTTCCATTGCTATGAAAAAATACCCTGACCAAAACCAACTTGGGGAGGAAAGAGTTTATTCATCTTACATCTCCCAGGTCACAGTTCATTACTAAGGGAGCCCAAGGTAGGAACTCAGGGCAGCAATCTGCAGGCAGGAGCTGAAGCACAGGCCATGGAGTAAAGCTGCTTACTACTGGTTTGCTCACTTGGCCCATGCCCAACCCGCCTTCGTATACAATATACAGCAATCTTCTCAGGGGTGACACCACCCACGGTGAGCTGGACCCTCTCACATCACTCAACGATCAAGACAATATTCCACAGACATGGCCACAGGCCAGTCCAATGGAGGCAATTCCCCAATCGAGGCACCCTCAACCCAGGTGTGTCAAGTTCACACTAAAGCTACCCAACATAAATAGAATAAAAAGTTAGATTAATTAAAATACTCAAATCGTACATCATGTTTCAACATTATTCTCTGAAATTTTATTTTTATTTACGTTTAAATATATTGCAACCCTTTAAATAAATATAACTGATTAAAGAATGTTCTTTTGTGAAAGCGATTTCTTGTCAAGCATGTGTGACTTAACTATCAACTGAAAAGTTAAGACAACGTTTACACAATTTCTGTCTTAAATACTGAAAAAGATGCAGGCATTCAGTACCTTATGGAAGGAAGCAAACCCAATCCACTGGAGTAGGGGTAAACTTTCCCGCTTTCACGCATAGATGGACATCAGTAACAGGACTCAGTGTTAGTGAGTTATCAAAACAAACGAACAAGAAAAGCAACAATAACCACAAAGAGCCGAGCCAAAAGGGAGCTATGAGGTTGGGAAAGACCACGATTTGGATGGAGAAGGAGAAATGGGGTTTAAGAGTGATCATTCATTATGTACATCTATGAAATGATCATTCATTATGTACATCTATGAAATGACCATTCATTATGTACATCTATGAAATGATCATTCATTATGTACATCTATGAAATTCTCAAATGAGAAAAATAGCTTTTGAAAGTCCAATAAAAATACAAAAAAAAAAAAAAGGAAGGAAGTGATGTTTCAATGGCTACAATATTGAAGGGTATCTGGACCAAAATGAGATCAGAGGCTGTGTACACATACATAGCAGAGGTTTGGCTTGGGGTTGAGAAATGCTCTTGGTGTGACAAGCACTAACACAGAGGAGAGATAAGAATTTCATAAAATAACGACATAAGCTGGCATATTTAAATTTAAGGTTCCATTTTAGTTTTCTATACTTTTTAGAGTTTTTCTTTCTATAAATATTCTATTTATTGCTTTTATTTTATGATCATGAGTATATTGCCTGCATGTATGTAAGTGCACACCCATGTCATGCAGTGTCTATGGAGGTCCGAAGAGGGTGTCAGATCCTCTGTACCTGGAGTTATGGATAGTTGTCAGCTACCATGTGGGTGCTAAGAACCAAGCCTGGGTCCTCTGCAAGAGCAGCCAATGCTTTTAACCGCTGAGCCATCTCTCTAGACCTCTATAGCTTTTTTCTTTCAAATGCTAGTGAATTTTTTGAAATGATGAATAATATTGATAATATTTGTTTTTGCTTCATCTGGCAGGCACAGTTATGGCATTTTGTTTCAACCAATGATTTATGTACCACTTCTTGTTTAGTTAAAATATTGGTAGTTCGTGGAATTAATTCTAGGATTTAGGAGGTAAAGTCAGGAAGATCCAGAGTTCCATGTTGTCATTGGCCAACTTGAGCCCAGCCTCAGATACATGAGACTTCAGGCCAGCCTCGGATACATGAGACTTGGTCTCAACAAACAAAAACTTAAATGAATAAGTAAATAAACACAAGACCCTGACATTTCAGCATGATACTATATAAAACTTCTATCCCACATGCACTAGATACTAGATAAGACTATAAACATTAGGTAAATGCTTATTCCACATCAGGATTTAACTTTATATTATTTATTTATAAGCAATGTACCTCTTTCAGTTTTTGTACAGAACATCTCAGACAATTTCTCAGGACTTTGTAAAGAAAGTTTGGGCACATGAGGGGAGAAATAGTTCACTCTTTAGATCCTTGGCAATAAAATTCATCCTTGATATTCTTTAAAATAGAATGCAAAATCACTTTTCCTGAGTTTATAAGTTTAGAGTTTAAAGTTCATTTAGTGGTTTATAAGCATAAAAGGCACCTCCAATTAATGGTTGATTTACACACATGTGCAGCAACAGCAATGCGGCCTGCTTAGCCACAGTCAAGATTCTGTTTCCAAGGTGATTGACCTAGTTCCTCACTCAACACTGCTGATACTTAAAAATGTTGTTTCTGTGTTCAGTATCTGCTGAGACCCAAGTGCAAATTATTGGACATATGTCACATTCAAATTAATATTTAAAATATTAAAATTAATGAGAGGATGCCGTATATGGACTATTGTATAAGATACAAGTATCTGAATTTATCCATTGGTCACATCCAGAAACAATTTGCATTGGCAAACAAGAACAGCAACCAAGTACCATGTGATTCTCTTCCCTGATTTTGTGTGCTAAATGTATAATTTTACTGTGCAGTTCTTGTGAGAGTCAGAGGGAAGGAATGGCTGGAAGGAGGGATTTTTCTTTAAAGTTTCAGCAGATAATGATGGAAAGGTTTCACATCCACTGAAGCCTGGCTAACCTATCAAGAGTCAGATCCTAGGGCTGGAGAGATGGCCTAGCGGCTAAGAGCGCCAAACACTCTTACAGAGGACACGGGTTCGATCCCCAGCACCCACATGGTGGCTGAGAACCATCTGAAACTCCAATTCCAGGAGAACCCCAGTTCCAGGGGAATCCGACACCCTTTTCTGACCTCCGCAGCATTGCAAGACACGGGTGCACAAACCTACATGCAGACAGTACATTCATACACATACAGAAATAAATAAATAAATAAATTCAGATCCTTAAATGAGACCCACACCCTCCCTCCCAGCTGACATTGGTTCCCAGGTAAGGATGGGAGTTTCTTTTGGGGTCTTTTTGAAATAGGGTCTCCCTGCAGCCCCAGCAGTCCTGGAACTTGCTATATAGACCAGGCTGGCCTCAAACTCATAGAGATCCATCTGCCTCTTCTTCCCAAGTGCTGGGATTAAAGGGTGTGCCACCATGCCCAGCTGAGAATGGGGTTTCTTACCCCCTTCCCATATCCTTGCTGGGATCTTTGTCTGCTATGAGCCTCAGAGAACTAATGCTGTGAGTTCATGTAAGTAACTGACTAGCAGTCTGGAAAACTCTATTACCTTGTCACCTCTTCTGGAATGACCTGTGAACCTTGAGATGTTTGGTATAGGTGTTCTGATCAGTACAAGTACTTGGCAATCTCTTGTCTACACATTGACCAGTTGAGGCTTCCTGTTTTTATCACCATCTACTGCATAAGGAAGATTCTCTGATAAGAGATGACAGATGCTGATAGATCCACAGGTAAGGACAAATGGGGCCACAAAGTAGACTTTATAAGAATATATATATGTGTATATATATATATATATATATATATATATATGGTGTGTGTGTGTGGTGTGGTGTGTGTGTGTGTGTGTGTGATAGAGTCCATTAAAATGTGAGCAGTATCTCAGGGACTTGGGTGGGGGGCATGAAAGGGAATTGACTCTAGATTCAACTGAAAAATGATGTATGACTTATGAAAAATTTAATAATAAAAAAAATAAATGTGAGCAATAAGGGGAAGTATGATCGGGGGGGAAACTGAATGCCATCAAAATATATCGTATGAAAAATCACAAAAATTCAATTAAGTAAATTTTATTCACAAAACACAAACATAAGCAGCAAGACCTGACACAAATGTGAGAAACAAATTTGAAGGTAACAAATAATTCTGTTTGCTTTTCTCAGAGCAGGTGGCATGCAGGTACTGGAGGACATTTCTTTTATTTCTGGTCTCTTCCTAGTGACTTTCAGAAATAAAGTAGATTCCAAACTCACTGTTTTCATGCAATTGATAGCAACATAAAAATATAAAATAGGTATTTATTCAGATATCACAGTTTACTGGTTTTTTTCATAAATTTCAATTTCTCATATCCACCATGATCATTTTTGTTTTTTGGTTTTTTGTTTGTTTATTTGTTTTGAGGCAGGGACTCCCTGTAGCTCCAGCTGGCCTGAAAAATCACTATGTAGACCAGACTGGTCTTGAACTCACAGAGATCCCCCTGCATCTGCCTCCCAAGTGAGTGCTATGATTAAAGGAATGCGCCACCACACCTGGCCCCCACCACGATCTGTTTTGTGTCATCATTTTGAAATGGATGGTATATCATCTGAAAAAGCCCCATCACTTCCCCCCAACATTTATGCTCTTCTCTCCAAAGAATGTATTATTAAGTTTTAAAAAGTTTCTATGCTACTGGGACACAAAAGAAATCAACAAATACAAAAGGATTGAAATTATTCCGTGCATTCTATCAGACCACAGTGCAATAAAGCTCAGTATGATCACCAGAATAAGACCTACTAGCTACAAGAACACATGGAAATTAAACAACACATTCCTGAAAAATGAATGGGTCAGGGAAGGAATAAAGAATGAAATAAATTTATTCATGGAACTGAAAAAAAAAGTTTCTGTGCTAGGGTCCAAACCATGAACTTTTTTTTCCTAATTCACCATTCAATTTATTCATTTGATTCTTATTAAAATAAAGATCAAAAGTTTATATCACAAATAATCCTTTTAATAACAAAGCTTCATATTAAATCATCCCTTTTTATTTTATATTATTCCAAAATATGCATATATACACTCCACACGTAAGTCAAAATTACAAATTCTTAAAATAAACTATAGGTAGATTCCTAAACACATTTAGAGATTCACATTTTAATGGTAAAGTTGCATGCAGGTATAAAGATGTGTAACTTTACATTCTTTTTTTTGGAATATTACTAGATATCTTCTATCCATATATGGTAATTAAAATGTGTGAATATAAGTGGTAGGACAATTCTAGAGCCCATTTAGAGATTCACATTGGAATAGCACAGTTGCTTTAAGATACAATGGTATTTCATTGTATCTTAATACAATCTAATAATAAAGTTGCTCTGTTTGCCTGCCAACTGGGGCTTTGGTGTTAGCATACACAAATGAGGGAAACCATTTGCTTTTTTTTTTTCTGGGACTGTGTTACTTCACTTAGCATAATTGCTTCAAGTTCCATACATTTTCCAGCAAAGCTCATGATGTCATCTTTCTTTACTGCTGCACAGAACTCCATTGTGCAGGTGTACCACAGTTTTGTTATCCAGTCATCAATTGAGGGGCATTTGGGTTGGTTACAGATCTTTGCTATTGTGAAGAGAGCAACAATAAACATAGCTGTGCATGTATCTTTGCAGTAGGATGCATCTTGTGGGTATATACCCAGGAGTGGTATGAATGAGTCAGGTGGTAGGCTCATGAGTTTTTTAAGGCACACCTTGGACTTTTTAATGTTAGTCATGACTGTAACTATTGAGCTACAGCCAGTCAGGAATAGTGTTCTATTAACAAAATGCACACACACACACACACACACACACAAACAAACAATAAATGTCTGAATCATTTTATTATTTCAGTAGATAATATTCAAAATTGTTGAGTGTCTATATCTACAAAATACATTATTGTGACAATCTATTTTAAAATTTTATGAATCTGCTTTGTCCTTCTGTTCCACTAAATTCACATTAGTATTCATCATGCCATGTAATTGGTTTTTATATAACTTTTCCATTAGGAGTAGATGTGTAATATTTTGGTAAATGCATAGAATGTTTATTAGTCTATACAGTAGCAAGAAAGTGTCATTTTAATTTTGTTAAATTATAATACAAGCTTTCCATCTCATTGTGGTAGAGATGATAATATATATGGCCAGCAAATGTTCATTTCAGAATCTATATAAGCTACTAGCATAATGGGATGATAATTTCTAGCATCTCAGCATTCAGAATAATATTAGTGTAAACAAATATTTCACATGCATAATTTAACAGCAGAATAGAATACGGTTCGTGTTCACAAAGGGTGCACCTTCACAAAATGGTAGCTAAGTAGGGGAAATTCTTCCAAGTGAAAGAATCTAGCACTGCTTCCCAGAAGAAGTGATGAGGGTTTACAAGAAGATGTTAAAGGACACTGTCCTTTAGGTACACAGTAAACTGATATATTAGTAAATAAGCAGATACCAAAACTAAATCTATCACATTTCTGTGTTTGCATGTGCACCTATCTGTGTGCATATTCATGTGTATGAAGATCCATAATTGTGCACTGATCACAGATGTACACATACATTTGTGAGCATGCATCTGTATGTCAGAGAACAACCTTTTACATGTCTTTTCTCTTTCTTGAGCACGGTCTACCATGGTGTTCTAGTTTCTCTTCCATTGCTGTGACAAAACACTCTGACCACACCAACTTGGGGAGGAAAGGGTTTATTCAGCTTACATCATCTGGGTCATAGTTCATCACATAGGGAGCCCAAGGCAGGAACTCAGGGCAGGAACCTGGAGGCAGTAGCTGAAGCACAGGAAATGGAGGATGCTGTTTACTGGCTTGCTCCCCCGGCTCATGCCCAGCCTGCCTTCTTATAAGGTACACAACAACCTGCCCAGGGCGGCACCACTCATTGTGGGCTGGGTCCTCCCACACTGCTCCACCATCAAGACAATACTCCACAGATGTGGCCACAGGCCAATCCAATGGAGCCAATTCCCCAGTTGAGGCTCCCTCAACCCAGGTGTGTCAAGTTGACACTAAAGCTATCCAGCACAATTGACCCCTTGTCAACTTGACACACAAAACACATCACTATTAAACCACCACCTTTCCAGTTCTTATCCCCAAAGTATGATGTTAACATTAATCACAACCTAAGACAGTACAACCTTAAAAGCCCCACAGTCCTTAAAATGGCCAAATGCTTAAAAGTTTCACGTCTGTTAAAAGCTCTTAATGTGGGCTGCTTAAAACCAAAACAAGTATGTCTTATTTCAAAGGGAAGAATCAGGCACTCTCAAACAAAACCTAAGTCCAGCAAGAACTCAAGGCTGGACACCTGGGATTCACTCATGATCTTCTGGACTCCAAAGGGTTTCGGCAGTTCCCCCTCTCTGACTTGGTTGTCCGTGGCACACACAGCTCATTTCGCAGACCCAGGCTGACTCCATTACACACCTGCCACTGCTCTTAGTGGTCATCCCATGGTCCCGGCATCTCCAAAAAGCTGGGGCCGCCACTGAAACTGAGGCAGCACCTTCACCAATGGTCTCTTCTGACCTCTCCTGGTGCAAAGCCTCAGCTTCTCTCCATGACCCCTGCAATCCTGGGGTCTTCACTGCAACCAAGTGCACTTCCACCAATGGTCTTTCCCCGACCTCTCACAGTGCCAAGCCTCGCTGCTCTCTGTGACCCCCTCAAATTTCAACCAGAACCATATAGGAGACTCTTACACATTACCAAGTCTGCTTCTGGCTTGAGATGGAGTCTCAGGCCCCTTTGGATCACAGCTTCTGTGTGCTGACCCTGAAGAAATTCTTCCCAGAAGATTTCACCACAGTGATGCTGGTTTCTTGTTACTTACAGCTGATTTTTCAGCCCCAGCTAACCAGCATCAATTGTCCCAGTACAACCAAGATTTCACTTCAGGTTCTGGTCTCTTGTTACTTACAGCTGATTCTTCAGCCCCAGCTGACCAGAACCCATAGATTACACAGTCCTGATGATCTCTGCTCCCCTCTGAAACTAAAAACTTCACAAGCCAGGCCTCCATCTTCTACAACTCCTTCAGCAAAACTGCTCCAAGCTCCACAGCAATGATCTTTAGTCATTCAATGATCTTCCCAGCCCAAAGTTCCAAACACCTCCACAATCCTTCCCCTAAACACCAAGGTCAGGTCTGTCACAGCAATATCCCACTCTCCTGGTACCAATTTCTGTTCTAGTCTGTCTTCCACTGCTATGACAAAACACTCTGACAGACACCAACTTGGGGAGTAAAGGGTTTATTCAGCTTACATCTCCTGGGTCATAGTTCATCACTTAGGGAACCCAAGGCAGGAACTCAGGGCAGGAACCTGGAGGCAGGAGCTGAAGCACAGGCAATGGAGGATGCTGTTTACTGGCTTGCTCCCCTGGCTCATGCCCAGGCTGCCTTCTTTTTTTTAATAATTTTTTAAATTTTATTTATTTCTGTATGTGTATGAATGTACTGTCTGCATGTAAGTCTGTGCACCTGTGTTGTGCAATGCCGCAGAGGTCAGAAGTGCATGTCAGATTCCCCTGGAACTGAAGTTCTCCTGGAATTGGAGTTTCAGACAGTTCTTGGCTGCCATGTGGGTGCTGGGGATCGAACCCAGGTCCTCTGCAAGAGTGGTCGGTGCTCTTAACCAGTAGGCCATCTCTCCAGCCCTCAGGCTGCCTTCTTATAAGGTACACAACAACCTGCCCAGGGTGGCACTACTCATTGTGGGCTGGGCCCTCCCACACTGCTCGACCATCAAGACAATACTCCACAGATGTGGTCACAGGCCAATCCAATGGAGCCAATTCCCCAGTTGAAGCTCCCTCAACCCAGGTGTGTCAAGTTCACACTAAAGCTATCCAGCACACATGGCTTTATTTTACTTTACTTTTTGTTATTTTATTCTTTATTTAATTAATGTATTTATTTGTGTATGAGTGTTTTGTGAGCATTTATGTAGGTGCATCACATGCCTACGGTACTTGTAGAGCACAGAGAAGGGTGTTGGATCTCCTGTATCTGAAATTAGGAATAGTTGTTTTCCACCCTGTGGGTGCTGGAAACCAAAAGTAGGTCCTCTGCAAGAGCAGCCAGTACTCTTAACTGCTGAGCTATGTCTTCAGGTCATTTTTATTTTTTTTCTAATACACACATGAACAATGTAGTTAAATCATTTCTATCCCTTTCTCTCCTTTTCCAACTCTTCCCTTAACTCTTCACTCCCTTAATTTGGTGGATTTTGTGACCTCTTCTTTAATTATTATGCTTATGCAGCAGCATTACACCACATGGAATGATAATGCTCCATCAAGACCATAGACTATATAGCAAAATATCCAGTGCCAGAGTGAGAAATCTCCCTTTGACTTGCTGGTCAGGATAGTCCCAGACACACCCACAACATACAATGTTATGTAGTATGCCATTGCTGGTGGTTGGCTCCCTGAACTTGAAAGTAAGGCCACATCACTTAATACACCATGCACTCAACCACTTTTTCAATGATGGAGTGTCTCCATGGCCTAGAACTCTTAAATAGGATGTTTAGCTAGAAACTCCTAGAGACTGCCTGTCTTATTTACCCAGTGTGGTGGTTTGAATGAGTGTCTCCCATAGGCTTTAATATTCAGACATTTTGTCCCCAGTTGGTGGCGCTGTTTGGGGAAGTCTTAGAAGGTGTGGCCATGCTGGAGGAAGTACGTCATTGGGAGCGGACTTAGTGAGTTTAACAAGACTTTAGATCTCCAGACTCTCTCTTTCTTCCTGTGCTCATTGCGAGATGTGAACCTTGGCTTTCTGCTCCAGCACTGGCTACCATGCCTCCTGCCACAATGGACTTTGATTCCTTGAAACCATCAATCGTAAGCTCAAATAAACTTCCTTTTATAAGTTCCCTTGGTCATGGTGGTTTATCTCAGCAACATAAAAGTGACTAATAGACCTAGCTTGACATTTTTCTTAATTAAATAGCTTTATCAATCAATTCTGACCACAGTAGGCCTCTGTAGCTTTTTGCCAATTTTATTTTGATAGTAAATGATGATTTCATGGCCTTTCCAATGAGCACTGGCATGCAATTAGAACTCAGTAAGCAATGTATAGGATGGGTACTTACTTAAAATTCGCAAGTACAAAGATGTGAAAATGGTTACAAAATGAACTCCTTGTGGGTTTTCATAACTTTCAGGTGCCAATATCAGCTAATCTTGGGATAACTTCATGCTCAATGTTTATTTCTTCCTTATTAGGTGAAATTAACAGTGGCTCCCAACAAGTCCCCCCCTAGGGAATATAATTAGTTTTCATTTTCCTAGTTACTTGCTAATAATATATGTTGAACATCACAATAATCAGTCAGCTAGATAAGCAAATTCAATAATAGTGCTATTATAGGTACTGAGCATTTTAAAAATAAGTTTGTGGGGCTGGAGAGATGGCTCTGCAGTTAAGAGCACTGGCTGCTTTTGCAGAGGACCTGTGGTCAGTTCCCAGAACCCATATAGTGGCTAACAACTGTCCATAGCTCCAGTTCCGGGGATGGGATTCCCTCTCTGACTTTCACAGGCATTGCATGACACAGGTGCACTTACACACATGCACCAAAACACTCATACACATAAAATAAAAATACTCAATAAAGCATTAATAATAAGTTCTTAACTGAGAGCTATGTATCATACTTACTTTGTTAAAGAAGTTCTCAGTGGATAAATAATAGGTGATAAAAAATGCTTACAAAATTGTCATGAGGTAACTGAATTACCCAGGTTTTTCATTGTTTCTATATCTGTGAAGTGTTAAAATGCCTTTTGTGCAGGTCAGCCATCCATGAGGTGAGGAACAGAACAATGCATCCAATGTGTTCCTTAAATACTTAGTAACTGTTTCACTAGATTCAATCTGTAATGGGAGAAAGGGAAAGAAACAGTATTTAACTCATCATTGTGGTCTTCAGCCAAGTGGGGTTTTGTAAGTAATTGAGCCTGTTAATTCATAAGCCATTCACTGATCTGATGTTATTTAGTCTTTTCTCTGTGTGAATAAAAACACTCTTTACAGTCAAAACAGATATTTAAATAAAACTGGTGAAATAACACTCTTAAGAGTTTTTGCTATTGCTTGTGTGGAGTGGTATATTTAGGGTTTGTGGCTCATTTGGAAATTAAGACTGTTACTTTTTAACATGTTTCATTATTTTACTTTTCAGGTATGAGTGTATTGTCTGCATATATGTAAGCGTACCTATGTTGTGCAATGCCCACAGAGATCAGAAGAGGTTGCTTGATCCCCTGGATCTATAATAACTGATGATTGTTAGTGGCCATGTGGGTGCTAGGAATTGATCCCAGGTCCTCTGCAGGAACCACTGCACCGTCTCTTTAGTCCCCAAACAGTGTTGCATTTCTTGTGGCTTTGTTCTTTACTGTTATTTGTTTCTAGCATAAGATCATCTCCTGCTGTCTAGAATATAGACATAAAACTATAACAGAGGCTGGCTCCATGGGAAAACAGTTCTTTCTTCACAAGCATGAGAACATGAGTTCTAAATTCAGCACCCACATAAAAGCTGAACAAGGCCCTCCATGCCTGTAAACCCCGCATTGTGAGAAAGAAGACAGGTTAATCCTAAGCACTTAGCCAAACCAGTGATCTCCAAACTCACTGAGGGAATCTATCTCAAGGGAATAAGGGAGAGATTTATAGTAAATTATACCCAGCATGGATGTCTTTCTCTGGCCCCTCCAGGCCCATATATTCCTCACCATATGGCATACATACATCACACAAAAACGAATAAAGTAATAAAACTATGACAAATAACATACCACCACCCAAGGGCATGACCTTCCTTCTCCATATGTAGAGCCATAGAGACTGATATGAAATCAGTAACGTTACAAAAGTCAGAAAGCCCCACCCCCACATTTCTTTTCTTTGTTCTTAAACATGATATGGTGATATCACTTTTCTTTGTACGACAGTCCTTCATTTCTTTCATATTTTTTTTTTATTTTATGTGTATGAGTGTTTTGCTTTGGCTTACATTTGCCGATTGAATGCAGTGTCCACAGAGACCAGAAGAGGGTATCAGACACCTTGGAACTAACATTAGGAGTGATCATTAGCCACCATATGGGTGCTGGGTGCTCTGCAAAAGTAGCCAGTGCTCTTAAGCAGTAAGTCATCTCTTCAGCCCCATCAAACTTACACAACATTTCTTATTTGAAAGCAACCATTGTATATAGACCCTTACACTGAAATTTTGTTTATGCATGCTACAGAGTTCATACAACTACCTTACTTGTATCTTTTAACTTCATTGATCCTATGATTGAGAAAGTCCCACTCTTGTTCACTTCCTTATTACATGAGTAATTGGGACTAGCCATTAATAATGTGTTATATAAGTACATGTCTTACAGTACAGCATATATTTCTGATAAAATCTACTCTAAGATCTCCTCAAAAGCCATCAGAATATATTGTTTCACAATACAGTTGAGGGTATTTCCCAAAATATGAATTTCTAACTCTTCAACACTCTATTAGCAATAAAAATACATCACAATATTGCTGTTGCACTGTTGCTTACAATGAAGATTATTTATGTTCTCATTGCACTGTTCAATTTTCCTTTTCTCCTTTACTTCACTAAGCATGTGTGCACATATGATAATATTGAAACCCAAACCACTGCGACATATCTCTGAAGTAGATGTCAAGCACATTTTCACACACTGTTGTTCAACAGTCCAGTCTAAACTGTTAATGGACTATCATTGGTATTTAATTTAAGCTATAGTGCAACCAAGTTACTGAAAATGATTATGTAAATTGCATGATTTATATGATACAAAGCATACATGAATCAGAGTTCATCTTAGGGCAAAGTAAGAATGATATCTAGAAAGCATATGACTTTAAGGTCAATTTAAAAAGATGGCGCACGCCTTTAATCCTAGCACTCGGGAGGCAGAGGCAGGTGGATCTTTGTGAGTTCAAGGCCAGCCTGGTCTACAGAGTGAGTTCCAGGACAGCTGGGACTACAGGGAGACCCTGTCTCGAAAAGACAAAAAAAAAAATGTCACAGGGTGCGCTTATCTTATTAGATGTGTCACTTTAATTTAACTTATGAAAGGCCTTAAGACATAAATCCATAGCGTATATGGATCCTAAGTAGATGTATCTGATTGTTTAATTAATCTCAATAGATATTGTTGACTAAGAAATTTACATAAATTAATTGCTTACAGTTCTCCCTTTTTATTTTATTATTTTTATCGTATGTGTATGAGTGGTTGCCTGTATGCATGTAAGTGCACCCATGTGGTGCAATGCCTCCTGAGGGCAGAAGGGGCCATTAGATCCCCCTAGAACTGGCGTTACTAATGAGTTGTTAGCTGCCCTGTGAGTGCTGGGAATTAAGCCTGGGTTCCTCTGCCAGAGCAGTCGGTGCTCTTACCCACTGAGCCATCTCTCCTGCATGATTTAGACTATTCATATCCTACAGTGCTGATGTGAAACCCTCCTCCTTCACATATGGTTTTGCACATAAATTTGAAAGATGTGAAAGATGTATTTATACTCTTCACTTAATTCCTCAACTAGATTTTCTCACTTCACATCTCAGAACCCCAGTTGCTTGGAGAAGGATAGTCAGTTTTCTTTAAAGGTGTGAACTAAGAAAGTTGACTAGATTCCAGGGGTTGGACCCACACCAAAAGACATTTAGGGGTCAGAAATTGGATTTGAGGGGTCTTAAAATAGTAGAAGAAATTAAATCAGTTGGGAGAAATTAAATCAAAGGGGAGAGTGGATAGGAGAGGGGGGTCTGAGTATGATCAACATACTCAATAAAATTTTCAATCTCAATAAAATCTTCAACTAGAAAAGAATCCCAGACCTAACCTTATCACTTGGAAATCAAAGTAACTATTACAAAAGCATTTATCCTTCTGGACACATAATTAATTAGTGTGTGTGTGTGTGTGTGTGTGTGTGTGTGTGTGTGTGTACATATCCATGCATGTGTGCATGAGTGCTAATACTTATGGAGGCTGGTGGACAACCTGGGACAGCATGCCTCTAGAGCCAACCATTTTGTATTCTGAGACAGGATCTGACACTTGGCCTGTACCTTGCTGTGTAGGTTAATGTAGTCGGCCACTAAGCCCCAAGAACCTGCCTTCCTCCACTTCCACAGTCCTGGGATCACAGCATATATCACCTTACCTGCTGGCTTTTCTATATGAGTTCTGGAGATTGAACTCAGGTACTTATGCTTGAACAATATGCACATTAACGGCTTAGCACTATCACCCTAGCCCACAGACACATAACTTCTTGAATAAGAGTGTGATTGTTTCTCAAATCAAAACTGAACTTAGTAAAAATTAAATTGATATACTAATTAAATCATGTACAGACATTAGGATTTCCCATTTCCCTACTGAATTCTCAAAATGATAGATATTTTTGTAGAGGAATTAGAACAAGCAGATGAAGAAAATGATAACAAATCATTAATAATCCACCAACTAAAAATAGCCTCTGTTACTAATCTATTTTCCAACTTGATCCATGGTTAATTTATTCCACATGATTATACATTGAAAACCATATTTCACATACTTGTGATTAATGGCTTAAAGTAGGACTACCTTCTTAACATTTCAAAACAGTTTTATTATAATTTTAACTTATTATTTGAAAATTCTGTGCACATTCCCACTGTATCTTGATCATATCGATCCCCTACTTGCCCTGAGTCTCCCCCACCTGTTTGTCTCCTAACAGATAGATTGCTCAAGCTCTACTAGATAGCCTCACACTGATGCACATACACACAGGTATAACTAATTGCTCTCACTGAGTTATGAAAAAAAAAAGAAAAGAGGATTTCCTCTTGTAAGGTTCAAAGTTCAAGAAAAAATTTTTTTATATTTTAAATTGTCAAATATAATTTTTGATATACAATATGTTTTGAAATATATATTTATGCATTGAAATATATCTAAATTGAATAAAGGAAAAGAACTGAAATTTGACAAGCTGACTTTAATTCAATTTCAGCAACAGAGCTTTTAAATTTTTTATATATAAATCTCTATTAAAGTCATGGTTCGAATCTGTAAAATGGTGAAGATAGTATATAGAAAATAAGCACTCTGAAAATTCAATAAAGTCCTCTACTACATCATTTACCTCTGTGCCTTCACATTTGCAAAAATGACCTCAGTTCCCTTTATGTTCCACTGACAGTTCCCATATGTCATTTCAAGCAAACACTACTAGAGTTCTCTGTGTGAATAGTGAACTTGCTTGCTTGCTTGTTGGGAGACAGTCTTGTGATTTATTCCTCTGATCTCCCCTTGCATGAGAGCCACATTTCCAGGCAGTAGAAGTTTTCTCTATTCGTCCCCAGAGAAGCTCAGATAATTTTCCTCCCATAGAACAAGAGATAGTTGCTTATTTGATTTTGTCCCAAGACAAGGTCTGTTTTGTTAAAATATTCTTGCTAATGGGTGCTTCAAGAAGGACACTTGCTTGGCTTGTACATTTTCTTTTTTTTTTTTTTATTTTTTTTTTTTTGGTAGTTTTGAGACAAGGTCTCCCTTTAGTCCCAGCTGGCCTGGAGCTCACACTGTAGACCAAGTTGTCCTTGAACTACAGAGATCTGCCAGTCTCTGCCTCTGGAGTGCTGGGATTAAAGACAAGGGCCGCCATGCCCTGCAATGGCTTGGACATTTGAAAAATCGTGGACTTGCACTGAGAGACATGTGTGTTCAAATGTGTGACCTGATGGGACTTAACACACACAACAAAATACCTGAAATCTTGTTGGGGGAGGCTATGGGTGGAGGAAGAGGATCTAAATTTGACTTAGATATATGAAATATAATAAAAAACTCAATAAAAACTTATCAGTAAAAAAATTTCAAGTACAGTAATTCAGGATTGTAAGAGTTCTTTTGTTTCTACAGTAATGCCTTTGCTTCTATTTAAATAATTTTCCCCTATATTAAAAACAGTAAAAAGTAAAGAAAGTATAGCCTCTTCATTTCCTTCATAATTATTAAATCAGGGAGAAAACTCCAGCTGAATCGTAACCCACACGAATACCAACAGTCTACACATTCCAACATACTACTGCATTTATTAATTTCCATGAAGAAAATCAGTAGTAACCAAGCCTATATTATTGACCTAGTTGAAGAGCATTCTAGGTGTCCATGATATTGTGATTGAATACTACCCTGAAAATATCACTTCCTGATTTGTAACTTAGACCACATTATTGCAAACATTTGTTGGAAACAGTAAGCATCACCTGCCAATGGAATATGTGGATTTAGTGATAGTGTAAAACATGCCTGTTGTATCATAAAAACTTAGAAAGCGATATATACCAGTGATTGATTGCAGTTATATTCCAAAATACTTATTTATAGGCATTAAATGTCTTATGAATGTCAAATGTCATAAAATTTGTTTCTTTAAGGTGTGGGAACAGGGTCTTCCTGTAAATGAGGTATCCATCTCACAGAGCTATGCCTGCCTCTGCCTCCTGAGTACCAGAATTAAAGTCATATGTGACAGTGTCCATCATAATTATAAGTATTATTTTTCCTCCCCATTCAACACAAGAAACCAGAGATGAACTGTGTCTTTTTAGTACTTTCCCTGAAGTTCATGATCATCACTAGGTTCTACTTCTTCATTTCTCTCAAAAGAAATCACAGCAAATCACTCCCATAGTTTAAGCTTTGAACTCAGCAGTAACTGGATTCACTGTCAATAACTACAAATTTTCAATTCTTTATTAGTGTATATATGTGTATATATATATATATATTATTAGAGTTACTTGGACTGTTAATGCAAAGATATATCTAGTTAATTAAAACACATCAAGTTAAAATGAGGTTAGAGAACCCTGATCAAAAAAAATATACCTTTCAGTTGAAAACTGTAAAAGTTACGTGTATAACTAACAGCACTAGGAATGTACAGTCAATTATTGGAAAAATAAGTGAATGATTCACAGTCATAAGAAATTATTTTAATATTAATATGTACTTTTCCTTTTATAGACATACATGGCATACACATAGTTTCTACCTTATATAAAACAAAGTAGAAAACTAAACATTACCATATTTACCCCCAAACAGCACAACTGTGCCACAGGTAATCTGGTCCAACATACTTCTACAGATAGGCCATGTTATTAAATGCATGGCTACATTAATGGTTTTAAGAAAGGCATAGACTTCCAGAAGTATGTTAAATACACCTACCAGTTACATAAATAACAAAAGCCATGAGCAAAAGCGTTAGGCTCTAACATTCTCAAACTGTGTAATGCTTTGAGGGTTTCTGATATGTTGTTTGATCAGTTGGTTTGGTTAGTTTGAAACAAGCAAACCATTACCATTTAAAAGAAGCTCAACCAAACTATAACTCTGCATAAATTTCCCAAGAAAAGAACCTGAAAAGTCTAAAGATTCCAAATATTTCTGACATTTGAGATATTAATGACTGAAGAAACATTTGGAAATTATTCAACTGTCCTTATCATTTCCTTCCAAACTGTGAACACAAATTCCAAATCCAGGTGCTCATGTCAGCACAGTCACTTGATCACTGAACTGTGTTAATCAAAGATACAGCTTTGATGCTTCTAATGTGAAGTCCAATCTAAAATCATGATCCTTGGTTTGAAAAGATCAAATTGAATTGCCATATCAATTCATTGGTAAAGCTACAAGACAAAAATATGAGACAAGACTCAACTACCAGTGGAAAATAAATTCTATTTTTCCATAAAGACTCTATGAAAATATAAATGGGGAGGATGAAATCATCAGATTCTCAGCTGAAGACCCCTTATTCTTTTTGGAGGGATCATTTGCATTTTTAGAGCTGTGTTGACAGATGTGAGATGCTTTGCTTTATGTGGCTTGTTCCACTCCTGTAACTCAAGTATAGATGCATCTGTTAACTTGATAAAAAAAAAAAAGTTAACCAGCCTTCCTCTTTGTCAAAGAAGATTGATGAAAGTTGTGTCCAATTATTTTACAAATGTTTCATTTCATTTGGCTTTGCACCACCTCCTCCCTTTCCTTTCCTCAACCCTTCTTGTAACTCAACCCACGACAAGCAAACATGGTTTAGAAGCCAAGAAAAAAAAAGAGCTACTAATACCAAAAAGGGCATGAAATTTAGTAGGTGCAGTTTCTCCTCACATAGGGGTCTAAAGAAATGCAACTTTGTATCAGAATTTAAGAAACAGGATCATCTGATTTCCTTAGCGCCTTTCTTTTTTTGTTTGTTTGTTTTTGTTTTTGGTCTTTTAGAGACAGGGTCTCCCTATAGTCCCAGCTGTCCTGGAACTCACTCTGTAGTGGTTTTATATTTGTTGGGGAGAAGAGTAGTTTCTCTCACTGGGTGTTTTGTTTTCTATGCCATTCACATTTCTTTTATGTTCAGTGTTTCAAATACAGTTTGTATTAAAAGATTTTAAAGTACCAAAACTGTAACTCAGTACAGTGGATTGTTTTCTGTTATGATGTTAATATTATACAGTGAAACTGTATAAAGTATTGTCAGTTTGATTATTGACATATAACATGTTTACAAATAAACTGTGGTGATCAAGTTGCTGTGGAAATGTGTCTAATTTTCTGAAAGTTCTTTCTCTTCAATACAGCTGTACTTTCAGTGCTGTGACTTTTCCTGTACTTTTAAAAAATGACTTTAATTTTGTTCTAATTTCACTTTTGCAGAAAAATCGTTGGTAGGCCAAAGATGTTTTTGTATCCTTTACTGAGATTTCCTTAATGTCAATACCTAATGTAAAAGCCACACTAAATTGAGTAGTGAGACTTTCAACTTTGTTGTTTTTTTTTTTTCAAAATGGATTTTGGCTTTTTAGTTCCTTTGCCTTTTTATAAACTTTTATGATCCACTTATTGCTATCTATACAAAATGTTGTAGGATTTCATAAAAATTGTAATCAATCTGTGGATCAGATAGAGAAGACTTGACCTGCAGATCTGCATTTATTTGTAATTGTCAGTTCATTATTTGCCATTGGAAAGGTTTTTAAATTTTCATATTGAAGATTATTCATTGCTGATACATAGAACTGTGATTGATTTTTGTATGTTTCCACCTTGCTGTGCTCACTGTTTTGTAGGTTCGTGGGGATTTCCCACATAGTCCATTTTGATTCTGGCTAAGCCATTCTTTCCAATCTGTATGCCATTGATTGCCATTTGATGCGAGCACTGGGTCATTTTGCAAAATACCCAGGTTCAAATCCCAGCACCCATATGATGGCTAGCAACTGCACATAACTCAAGTTCCAGGGGATTTGACACCTCTTCTGTCTTCTGTGGGCAATGCACAATATGAGTGCACTAACATTCATGTAGGCATTGTGCACAGACAAATAAGTTTTTGATAAAATATAAAAATATAAAATGTGCTGTCTTCAGCCGGGTGTGGTGGCGCACACCTTTAATCCTAGCACTTGGGAGGCAGAGGCAGGTGGATCTTTGTGAGTTCAGGCCAGCCTGGTCTACAGAGTGAGTTCCAGGACAGCTGGGGCTACAGGGGACCCTTCTCAAAAAAGCCAAAAAAAAAAAAAAATGTGCTTCTTTTTAGCTCCACCATTTCCTGCAAAGCTCATGATGTCATCTTTCTTTAGTGCTGCATAAAGCTCCATTGTGTCGATGTACCATATTTTCTCTATCCACTAGAGTGAAGTAACACAGTCCCAGAAAAACAAAATGGACAAATGGTATCCCTCATATGTGGATGGCTAGTGCCCAATTACCTAGTTGTAAGTATTTCTTGTGCATGGCCCCTTAGAGCTTTTGTCAAGTAGTTGGGAGTGATGCATTTTGGAAAACAACAACAACAAACAACAACAACAACAGAAAGGACTGCATCAAAGAACTGACTGAAAAGTGACTCTGCTCAAAACAGTCAACTTCCACTGGAGAATTTTGAGAAAGACTTGAGAAGGATGAAAAAGCATGTTTGCAGAATGCATGAGCTCTGGTGGGTGGTGCATAGGGTGGGGAACATAGGTCTAGATTTGATTAATCTTGTACAAAATATATAAAAAAATTCAAAAAAATAATAAAAATGGGCTTAAAATAATATTTTTTTGATCAACACCACAGTTTATTTGTAAACATGTTATATGTCAATAATCAAACCGACAATACTTTCTACAATTTCATTGTATATATATTAACATCATAACAGAAAACATCCACTGTACTGAGTTACAGTTTTGGTACTTTAAAATACTTTTAATACCAAACTGTATTTGAAACACTGAAAATAAAAGAATGTGAATGGCATAGAAAACAAAACACCCAGTGAGAGAAACTACGCTTCTCCCCAACAAATATAAAACCACCTGATTACATTCTTAAAAAAAAAAAAAAAAAAAAAAAAAAAAAAAAAAAAAAAAAAAAAAAAAGAAAGGCGCTAAGGAAATCAGATGATCCTGTTTCTTAAATTCTGATACAAAGTTGCATTTCTTTAGACCCCTATGTGAGGAGAAACTGCACCTACTAAATTTCATGCCCTTTTTGGTATTAGTAGCTCTTTTTTTTTTTTTGTTGTTTTTGTTGTGTGGTTAGAGAGAGAAGAAGGGTTGGAAGGAAAAGGAAAGGGAGGAGGGTGGTGCAAGCCAAATGAAATGAAACATTTGTAAAATAATTGGACACAACTTTCATCAATCTTCTTTGACAAAGAGGAAGGCTGGTTAACTTGTTTTTTTTTTTATCAAGTTAACAGATGCATCTATACTTGAGTTACAGGAGTGGAACAAGCCACCATAAGCCAAAGCATTCTACCATCTTTCAACACAGCTCTAAAAATGCAAAAGATCCCTCCAAAAAGAATAAGGGGTCTTCAGCTGAGATCTCTTTACTGACGGATGATTTCATCCTCCCCATTTATATTTTCATAGAGTCTTTATGGAAAAATAGAATTTATTTTCCACTGGTAGTTGAGTCTTGTCTCATATTTTTGTCTTGTAGCTTTACCAATGAATTGTATGGCAATTCAATTTGATCTTTTCAAACCAAGGATCATGATTTTAGATTGGACTTCACATTAGAAGCATCAAAGCTGTATCTTTGATTAAGACAGTTCAGTGATCAAGTGACTGTGCTGACATGAGCACCTGGATCTGGAATTTGTGTTCACAGTTTGGAAGGAAATGATAAGGACAGTTGAATAATTTCCAAAGTGTTTCTTCAGTCATTAATATCTCAAATGTCAGAAATATTTGGAATTTTAGACTTTTCAGGTTCTTTTCTTGGGAAGTTTATGCAGAGTTTTATGTTGGTTGAGCTTTCTTTTTAAATGGTATGGTTTGCTTGTTTCAAACTAACCAAACCAACTGATCAAACAACATATCAGAAACCCTCAAAGCATTACACAGTTTGAGATGTTAGAGCCTAACGCTTTTGCTCCTGGCTTTTGTTATTTATGTAACTGGTAGGTGTATTTAACATACTTCTGGAAGTCTTGCCTTTCTTTAAAACCATTAATGTAGCCATGCATTTAATAACATGGCCTATCTGTGAAGTATGTTGGACCAGATTACCTGTGGCACAGTTGTGCTGTTGGGTTTTGGTAAGGTATAATATATGGTAATGTTTAGTTTTCTACTTTGTTTTATAGTGAAGTGTAGAAACTATGTGTATGCCATGTATGTCGTCATAAAAGGAAAAGTACTATTAATATTAAAATAATTTCTTATGACTGTGAATCATTCACTTATTTTTCCAATAATTGACTGTACATTCCTAGTGCTGTTAGTTATACACGTAACTTTTACAGTTTTCAACTGAAAGGTATATTTTTTTTGATCAGGGTTCTCTAACCTCATTTTAACTTGATGTGTTTTAATTAACTAGAATATCTTTGCATTAACAGTCCAAGTAACTCTAATAAATATATATATAACTATATACACATATATACACTAATAAAGAATTGAAAATTTGTAGTTATTGACAGTGAATCCAGTTACTGCTGAGTTCAAAGCTTAAACTATGGGAGTGATTTGCTGTGATTTCTTTTGAGAGAAATGAAGAAGTAGAACCTAGTGATGATCATGAACTTCAGGGAAAGTACTAAAAAGACCAGTTCATCTCTGGTTTCTTGTGTTGAATGGGGAGGAAAAATAATACTTATAATTATATGATGGACACTGTCACATATGATTTAATTCTGGTACTCAGGAGGCAGAGCAGGCATAGTCTGTGAGATGGATACCTCATTTACAGGAAGACCCTGTTCCCACACCTTAAAGAAACAAATTTTATGACATTTGACATTCATAAGACATTTAATGCCTATAAATAAGTATTTTGGAATATAACTGCAATCAATCACTGGTATATATCGCTTTCTAAGTTTTTATGATACAACAGGCATGTTTTACACTATCACTAATCCACATATTCCATTGGCAGGTGATGCTTACTGTTTCCAACAAATGTTTGCAATAATGTGGTCTAAGTTACAAATCAGGAAGTGATATTTTCAGGGTAGTATTCAATCACAATATCATGGACACCTAGAATGCTCTTCAACTAGGTCAATAATATATGCTTGGTTACTACTGATTTTCTTCATGGAAATTAATAAATGCAGTAGTATGTTGGAATGTGTAGACTGTTGGTATTCGTGTGGGTTACGATTCAGCTGGAGTTTTCTCCCTGATTTAATGATTATGAAGGAAATGAAGAGGCTATACTTTCTTTACTTTTTACTGTTTTTAATATAGGGGAAAATTATTTAAATAGAAGCAAAGGCATTACTGTAGAAACAAAAGAACTCTTACAATCCTGAATTACTGTACTTGAAATTTTTTTACTGATAAGTTTTTATTGAGTTTTTTTTTATATTTCATATATCTAAGTCACAATTTAGATCCTTTCCTCCACCCATAGCCTCCCCCAACAAGATTTCAGGTATTTTGTTGTGTGTGTTAAGTCCCATCAGGTCACAGCATTTGAACACACATGTCTCTCAGTGCAAGTCCATGATTTTTCAAATGTCCAAGCCATTGCAGGGCATGGCGGCCCTTGTCTTTAATCCCAGCACTCCAGAGGCAGAGACTGCAGATCTCTGCAGTTCAAGACCAACTGGTCTACAGTGTGAGCTCCAGGCCAGCTGGGACTAAAGGGGAGACCTTGTCTCAAAACTACCAAAAAAAAAAAAAAAAAAAAGAAAATGTACAAGCCAAGCAAGTGTCCTTCTTGAAGCACCCATTAGCAAGAATATTTTAACAAAACAGACCTTGTCTTGGGACAAAATCAAATAAGCAACTATCTCTTGTTCTATGGGAGGAAAATTATCTGAGCTTCTCTGGGGACGAATAGAGAAAACTTCTACTGCCTGGAAATGCGGCTCTCATGCAAGGGGAGATCAGAGGAATAAATCACAAGACTGTCTCCCAAGCAAGCAAGCAAGTTCACTATTCACACAGAGAACTCTAGTAGTGTTTGCTTGAAATGACATATGGGAACTGTCAGTGGAACATAAAGGGAACTGAGGTCATTTTTGCAAATGTGAAGGCACAGAGGTAAATGATGTAGTAGAGGACTTTATTGAATTTTCAGAGTGCTTATTTTCTATATACTATCTTCACCATTTTACAGATTCGAACCATGACTTTAATAGATGATTTATATATAAAAAATTTAAAAGCTCTGTTGCTGAAATTGAATTAAAGTCAGCTTGTCAAATTTCAGTTCTTTTCCTTTATTCAATTTAGATAGATTTCAATGCATAAATATATATTTCAAAACATATTGTATATCAAAAATTATATTTGACAATTTAAAATATAAAAAAATTTTTTCTTGAACTTTGAACCTTACAAGAGGAAATCCTCTTTTCTTTTTTTTTTCATAACTCAGTGAGAGCATTTTATACTGTGTGTATGTGCATCAGTGTGAGGCTATCTAGTAGAGCTTGAGCACATCTATCTGTTAGGAGACAAACAGGTGGGGGAGACTCAGGGCAAGTAGGGGATCGATATGATCAAGAATACAGTGGGAATGTGCACAGAATTTTCAAATAATAAGTTAAAATTATAATAAAACTGTTTTGAAATGTTAAGAAGGTAGTCTACTTTAAGCCATTAATCACAAGTATGTGAAATATGGTTTTCAATGTATAATCATGTGGAATAAATTACATCCATGGATCAAGTTGGAAAATAGATTAGTAACAGAGGCTATTTTTAGTTGGTGGATTATTAATGATTTGTTATCATTTTCTTCATTCTGCTTGTTCTAATTCCTTACAAAAATATCTATCTTTTGATGAATTCAGTAGGGAAATGGGAAATCCTAATGTCTGTACATGATTATTAGTATATCAATTTAATTTTTACTAAGTTCAGTTTTGATTTGAGAAACAATCACACTCTTATTCAAGAAGTTATGTGTCTGTGGGCTAGGGTGATAGTGCTAAGCCGTTAATGTGCATATTGTTCAAGCATAGAACCTGGTCAATCTCCAGAACTCATATAGAAAAGCCAGCAGGTAAGGTGATATATGCTGTGATCCCAGGACTGTGGAAGTGGAGGAAGGCAGGTTCTTGGGGCTTAGTGGCCGACTACATTAACCTACACAGCAAGGTACAGGCCGTGTCAGATCCTGTCTCAGAATACAAATGTTGGCTCTAGAGGCCTGCTGTCCCAGGTTGTCCACCGCCCCATAGTATTAGCACTCATGCACACATGCATGGATATGTACACACACACACCCACACACACACACACACACACACACACATATTAATTATTGTGTCCAGAAGGATAAATGCTTTTGTAATAGTTACTTTGATTTCCAAGTGATAAGGTTAGGTCTGGGATTCTTTTCTAGTTGAAGATTTTATTGAGATTGAAAATTTTATTGAGTGTTGATCATACTTCAGACCCCCCCTCTCCTATCCCACTCTCCCCTTTGATTTAATTTTCTCCCAACATTTTCTTCTACTATTTTAAGACCCCTCAAATCCAATTTCTGACCCCTAAATGTCTTTTGGTGTGGGTCCAACCCCTGGAATCTAGTCAACTTTCTTAGTTCACACCTTTTAAAGAAAACCTGACTATCCTTCTCCAAGCAACTGGGGTTCTGAGATGTGAAGTGAGAAAATCTAGTTGAGGAATTAAGTGAAGAGTATAAATACATCTTTCACATCTTTCAAATTTATGTGCAAAACCATATGTGAAGGAGGAGGGTTTCACATCAGCACTGTAGGATATGATAGTCTTATAAATCATGCAGGAGAGATGGCTCAGTGGGGTACAGAGCACCGACTGCTCTGGCAGAGGAACCCAGGCTTAATTCCAGCACTCACAGGGCAGCTAAACAATCCATTAGTTAACGCCAGTTCTAGGGGGATCTAATGGCCCTTCTGCCCTCGGAGGCATTGCACCACATGGGTGCACTACATGCATCCAGGCAACCACTCATACAAACTACGATAAAAATAATAAATACAAGGGAGAACTGTAGCAAATTAATTTATTGTAAATTTCTTAGTCAACAATATCTATTGAGATTAATTAAACAATCAGATACATCTACTTAGGATCCATACTACGCTATGGATTTATGTCTTAAGGCCTTTCATAAGTTAAATTAAAGTGACACATCTAATAAGATAAGCGCACCCTGTGACCATTTTTTTTTTTTTGTCTTTTCGAGAACAGGGTCTCCCTGTAGTCCCAGCTGTCCTGGAACTCACTCTGTAGACCAGGCTGGCTTGAACTCACAAAGATCCACCTGCCTCTGCCCCCGAGTGCTAGATTAAGGCGTGCGCCATCTTTTTAAATTGACCTTAAAGTCATATGCTTTCTAGATATCATTCTTACTTTGCCCTAAGATGAACTCTGATTCATGTATGCTTTGTATCATATAAATCATGCAATTTACATAATCATCTTCAGTAACTTGGTTGCACTATAGCTTAAATTAAATACCAATGATCGTCCATTAACAGTTTAGACTGGACTGTTGAACAACAGTGTGTGAAAATGTGCTTGACATCTACTTCAGAGATATGTCGCAGTGGTTTGGGTTTCAATATTATCATATGTGCACACATGCTTAGTGAAGTAAAGGAGAAAAGGAAAATTGAACAGTGCAATGAGAACATAAATAATCTTCATTGTAAGCAACAGTGCAACAGCAATATTGTGATGTATTTTTATTGCTAATAGAGTGTTGAAGAGTTAGAAATTCATATTTTGGGAAATACCCTCAACTGTATTGTGAAACAATATATTCTGATGGCTTTTGAGGAGATCTTAGAGTAGATTTTATCAGAAATATATGCTGTACTGTAAGACATGTACTTATATAACACATTATTAATGGCTAGTCCCAATTACTCATGTAATAAGGAAGTGAACAAGAAGTGGGACTTTTCAATCTAGGATCAATGAAGTAAAAAGATACAAGTAAGTTAGTTGTATGAACTCTGTAGCATGCATAAATAAAATTTCAGTGTAAGGGTCTATATACAATGGTTGCTTTCAAATAAGAAATGTTGTGTAAGTTCGAGGGGCTGAAGAGATATTACTGCTTAAGACACTGGCTACTTTTGCAGAGCACCCAGCACCCATATGGTGTGCTAATGATCACTCTAATGTTAGTTCCAAGGTGTCTGATACCCTCTTTTGGTCTCTGTGGACACTGCATTCAATCGGCAAATGTTAAGCCAAACAATCACTCATACACAAAAATAAAAAAAAATATGAAAGAATGAAGGACTGTCGAAAAAGAAAAGTGATATCACCATATCATGTTTAAGAAAAAGAAAAGAAATGTGGGGGTGGGGCTTTCTGACTTTTGTAACGTTACTGATTTCATATCAGTCTCTATGGCTCTACATATGGAGAAGGAAGGTCATGCCCTTGGGTGGTGGTATGTTATTTGTCATAGTTTTATTACTTTATTCGTTTTTGTGTGATGTATGTATGCCATATGGTGAGGAATATATGGGCCTGGAGGGGCCAGAGAAAGACATCCATGCTGGGTATAATTTACTATAAATCTCTCCCTTATTCCCTTGAGATAGATTCCCTCAGTGAGTTTGGAGATCACTGGTTTGGCTAAGTGCTTCAGGATTAACTTTCTGTCTTCTTTCTCGACAATGCGGGGTTTACAGCATGGAGGGTTGTTCCGCTTTTATGTGGGTGGCTGGAATTTTAGCAACTCATGTTCTAGCTTGCTGAAGAATAAGAAACTGTTTTCCATGGGCACAGCCTCTGTTATCCGTTTTACTGTCTATATTCTAGACACGCACTTGGAGAGTGCATCTTTATGCTATTAAACATAATAACAGTAAAGAACAAAGCCACAGGGAATGCCACACACTGTTTGGGGACTAAAGAGACGGGTGCAGTGTTCCGCAGTAGGACCTGGGATTCAATTCCTAGACCACCATGGCACAAACAATCATCAGTTAGTTATAGATCCCGGGGATCAAGCAACCTCTTCTGATCTCTGTGGGCATCATGCACACAATAGGTACGCTAAATATGAGCAATACACTCATACCTGAAAATAAAATAATGAAACATGTTAAAAAGTAACAGTCTTAATGTCAAAGAGCCACAAAACCCTAAATATACCACTCCACACAAGCAATAGCCAAAACACTCTTAAGGTTGTTATTTCACCAGGTTTTATTTAAATATCTGTTTTGACTGTAAAGAGTTGTTTTTATTCCCACAGAGAAAGAGACTAATAACATCAGCCACAGTGAATGGCTTTTATGAATTAAACAGGCTCAATTACTTCACAAAACCACACTTGTGCTGAGACCACAATGATGAGTTAAATACTGTTTCTTTCCCTTTCTCCCATTACAGATTGAATCTAGTGAAACAGTTACTAAGTATTTAAGGAACACATTGGATGCATTGTTCTGTTCCTCACCTCATGGATGGCTGACCTGCACAAAAGGCATTTAACACTTCACACGATATAGAAACAATGAAAAACCTGGGTAATTCAGTCTACCTTATGACCTTTTTGTAAGCATTTGGTTATCACGCTAGTTATTTATCACTAGAACTTCTTTACAAAGTAAGTATGATCCACATAGGCTCTCAGTTAGAACTTATTATAACTGCTTTATTGGAGTATTTTTATTTTATGTGTATGGATTGTTTTGGTCATGATGTTAAGTTGCACCTATGTGTCATGCCCATGGCCTGTGAACGCAGAGTAGGGTCATACGCACTGCCTGAGCCCACCACACTCCGACTCGTGAGTCTATCTAGACGACCACTCCCCCTGACACGGAGTATCGACCATCTGTGTACGCCACTGAAACGATGCATAGTGTTCTGGGAACTGACCCAGGGCCTCTGCAATAAGCAAGCCCATGTGCTCTTTAACTGAGACCAGAGCCATCTCTCCCAGCCCCACAAACCTTATTTTTAAAATGCTCAGTTGATGCACCAGCCCTACATCCTCTACAGGTTGGCAGATATCATAAGCCACAGTAAGACCCTGTCAATTTATCAGGGGGTATTAAAATGTAATTTCATGAATTAAACAATATCATCAAAACATATGTGTCTATGCCAAGTAACCTACCATAACTATTAGTGCTGCTTAAATACCTAATATACTCTAATTGCTTTGCTTTCCATTAGCTAGGACTCGAAAGGATCTTCTCCATGAAACCTAAATGTCAGCTCCCATGCAAAGAAACAGCCAGAATTGACCCAGAATTCCAAGTCAACAGCCTCAAGAGAGAGAGCGACAGTTTTCTTCTCATCACACCTGTGCCCTTTTCTAAGCCTAGGGAACTAATCTGCGAGAAGAGGGGGCATTGGTAGAATGTAAGGCTGCGATTGGGTGTTATGGAGTATGAGAGACTGAAGTGAAACTACAGCAATTAGTCTGGACACTCATTTGATCAACTTGATTGAACAAAAACTGTCAACCCTCCACTGCATGGTGGGATGTGTGGGGTTTGGTGCTACAATTCACTAATGATTGGTTTGACCCCACGAAGGATGCTATACTCTGGATTATCACCTTTATAGCTAAATAAATGAAAAAAAAAAAACAAAACCTGAAAGATTGCATGAGAAGTTTATGGCAGATAATGCATGTCTGGGATTGGGGTGGGGGTGCCGGGGGGGGGACGGGAAAGGGCAATAACTATGACCGATCTGAATTGGACCAATGCATGTATTAATGACAAACATCAATAACAATTAAATTTTAAAAAAAAAAATAAAAAAACCATTACCCAAATGCTACAGTAACCTATAATAGCACTATTATTGAATTTGCTTATCTAGCTGACTGATTATTGGATGTTCAACATATATTATTAGCAAGTAACGATATGAAAATGAAAACTAATTATATTCCCTAGGGGGGGACTTGTTGGGAGCCACTGTTAATTTCACCTAATAAGGAAGAAATAAACATTGAGCATGAAGTTATCCCAAGATTAGCTGATATTGGCACCTGAAAGTTATGAAAACCCACAAGGAGTTCATTTTGTAACCATTTTCACATCTTTGTACTTGCGAATTTTAAGTAAGTACCCATCCTATACATTGCTTACTGAGTTCTAATTGCATGCCAGTGCTCATTGGAAAGGCCATGAAATCATCATTTACTATCAAAATAAAATTGGCAAAAAGCTACAGAGGCCTACTGTGGTCAGAATTGATTGATAAAGCTATTTAATTAAGAAAAATGTCAAGCTAGGTCTATTAGTCACTTTTCTGTGCTGAGATAAACCACCATGACCAGGGCACCTTACAGAAGGAAGATTTGTTTGAGCTTCGACTGCTGGTTTCAAGGAATCAACGTCCCATGTGGGCAGAGAGGCATTGTAGCCAGTGGTTGGAGCAGCAAGCCAAGGTTCACATTTCAAAATGAGCACAGGAAGCAACGCGAGAGTCTGGCGATCTAAAGTCTGTTAAACTCACTCAAGGGGGTGTTGTTTTTCCGCTCCCAATGACCGTACTTCCTCACCTGGCCACACCTTCTAAGACTTACTCCAAACAGCGCCACCAACTGGGGGACAAAAATGTCTGACTATTAAAGCCTTATGGGAGGACCCCTCATCAAACCACACTGGGCTAAATAAGACAGGCAAGTCTCTCGGAGTTTCTAGCTCTAAACATCCTATTTAAAGAGTTCTAGGCCATGGAGACACTCCATCATTGAAAAAGTGGTTGAGTGCATGGTGTATTAAGTGATGTGGCCTTACTTTCAAGTTCAGGGAGCCAACCACCAGCAATGGCATACTACATAACATTGTATGTTGTGGGTGTGTCTGGGACTATCCTGACCGGCAAGTCAAAGGGAGATTTCTCACTCTGGCACTGGATATTTTGCTATATAGTCTATGGTCTTGATGGAGCATTATCATTCCATGTGGTGTAATGCTGCTGCATAAGCATAATAATTAAAGAAGAGGCCACAAAATCCACCAAATTAAGGGAGTGAAGAGTTAAGGGAAGAGTTGGAAAAGGAGAGAAAGGGATAGAAATGATTTAACTACATTGTTCATGTGTGTTATTAGAAAAAAATAAAAAGACCTGACGGGCATAGCTCCGCAGTTACGAGTAACGGCTGCTCTTTGCAGCGGACCTACTGTTTTGGTTTCCAGCACCCACAGGGTGGAAAACAACTATTCCTAATTTCAGATACAGGAGATCCAACACCCTTCTCTGTGCTCTACAAGTACCGTAGGCATGTGATGCACCTACATAAATGCTCACAAAACACTCATACACAAATACATACATTAATTAAAAATAAAGCATAAAATAACAAAAAGTAAAAGTAAAATAAAGCCAGTGTGCTGTGCTCAGCTTTGTGAACTTGACACACCTGTGTGGTTGAGGGAGTCTCAACTGGGGAATTGGCTCATTGGATTGGCCTGTGGACCCATCTGTGGAGTATTGTCTGATGGTCGAGCAAGTGTGGGAGGGCCCCAGCCCACAAATGAGTAGTGCCACCCTGGGCAGCAGGTTGTTGTGTTACCTTATAAGAGTGCAGACTGCGGGCTGGAGAGATGGCCTCCTGGTTAAGAGCACCACCACTCTTGCCCAGAGGACTGGGTTCGCTCCCCAGCACCACATGGCAGCAACGAACTGTCTGAAACTCCATTTCCAGGAGAACTTCAGTTCCAGGGAATCCTGACATGCACTTCTGACCTCTGCGGCATTGCACAACACAGGTGCACAGACTTACATGCAGACAGTACATCATACACATACAGAAATAAATAAAATTTAAAAAAAAATTATTAAAAAAAAGAAGGCAGGCCTGGGCATGAGCCAGGGGAGCAAGCCAGTAAAAACAGCATCATCCATTTGCCTGTGCTTCAGCTCCTGCCTCCAGTTTCCTGCCCCTGAGTTCCTGCCTTGGGTTCACCCTATAGTGATGAAACATGACCCCCCTCCCCCCCCCCAGGAGATGTAAAGATGAATAAAACCCTTTACTCCCCAAGTGCGTGTCTGGTCAGAGTGTTTTGTCATAGCAGTGGAAGAAGACTAGAACATAAATTGGCTACCAGGAGAGTGGGATATTGCTGTGACAGACCTGACTTTGGTGTTTTAGGGGAGGGTACGGTTGTGGAGGTGTTTGGAAACTTTGGGCTGGGAAGATCATTGAAAGACTAAAGATCATTGCTGTGGAGCTTGGAGCTTGGAGCAGTTTTGTGAAGGAGTTGTAGAAGATGGCGGCCCCTGGGTTGTGAAGTTTTTAGTTTCAAAGGGGAGCAGAAATCATCAGGACTGTTTAATCTCTGGGTTCTGGTCAGCTGGGGCTGAAGAATCAGCTGTTATGTAACAAGAGACCAGAACTGAAGTGAAACCTTCATTGTACTGGGACAATTGATGCGGTCTTAGCTGGGGTTGAAAAGTCAGCTGTAAGTAAACAAGAAACAGCATCACTGTGGTGACAATCTTCTGGGAAAGAATTTCTTCAGGGTCAGCCACAGAAGCTATGTTCCTGAAAGGGCCTGAGCCTGAGACTCCATCTCTAGCCAGAAGCAGGATTTGGTATTGTGTAAGAGTCTCCTATATGTTTTTGGTGTTGAAATTTGAGGGGTGTGGTCACAGAGAGCAGCCGAGGCTTGGCACTGTGAGAGGTCGGGAGGAAAGACCATTGGTTGAATAGTGCAACTTGGTTGCAGTGAAGACCCCCAGGATTGAGGGGTCAGTGAAGAAACTGAGGCTTCTTTGCACCATGAGAGGTCAGAAGACGAGACCATTGGTGAAGGAGCTGCCTTCAGTTTCCGTGGCGACCCCAGCATTTTGAAGATGCCAGGACCATGGGACGACGACCACTAAGGGCAGTGGCAGGTGTGTAATGGAGTCAGCCTGGGTCTGCTGAGATGAGCTGTGTATGCCACGGGCAGCAAATCCAAGGTCAGACGAGGGGAACTGCCGAAACCCTTCAGAGCTAAGAAGATAATGAGTGAATCCCAGGTGTCCAGCCTTGAGTGAGCTACTTTCTGGACTTAGGTTTTGTTTGAGAGTGCCTGATTCTTCCCTTTGAATAAGACAGTACATGTTTTTGATTTTATAGCAAGCCCACAGTTAAGAGCTTTTAACAGGACAGTGAACTTTTAAGCATTGGACATTTTTAAGGACTGTGGGGCTTTTAAGTTGTACTGTCTTAGGTTGTGATTAATGTAACATCATTACTTTGGGGATAAGAACTGGAAAGGTGGTGGTTAATCGTTATGTGTTTTGTCTCTGTGTCAAGTTGAACACGGGTCAATGTGCTGCATGGCTTTTAGTTGTCAACTTGACACACCTGGGTTGAGGAGCCTCAACTGGGGAATTGCGCCTCCATTGGATTGGCCTGTGGCCACATTCTGTGGAGTATTGTCTTGATGGTGGAGCAGTTTGGGAGGACCCAGCCCACAAGCGTGGTGCCACCCTGGGCAGGTTGTTGTGTGCCTTATAAACGTCAGGCTGGGCATGAGCCAAAAAAAGCAAGCCAGTGAACAGCAAGCCAGTAAACAGCATCCTCCATTTCCTGGCTTCAGCTACTGCCTCAGGTTCCTGCCCTGGTTCTGCTTGGGCTCCTATGGTGATGAACTATGACCCAGAGCTTTGTAATCTGAATTAACCCTTTCCTCCCCACGTTGTGTGGTCTGAAGGTTTTTGTCACAGCAATGGAAGCGAAACTAGCCACCATGGTAGGACCGTGCTCAAGAAAGAGACAATCCATGTAAACGGTTGTTCTCTGACATCCATATGCATGCTCCATAAATGTATGTGTACATCTGTGATCAGTGCACAATTATGGATCTTCATACACATNCCTCCACTGAATGGTGGGACTGTGGGGGTTTGGGCACAACAGCCTATAGATTGGTTTTGCACGAAGGATGCTTATACTCATGGATTATCACTTATAGCTAAAAAATGAAAAAAAAAATACCTGAAAGATGCAGGACAGTTATGGCAGAATACATGATCTGGGATGGGGTGGGGGTGGGGGGGAAGGGAAAGGGAAATATGCCTGATCTGAATTGGAAAATGATGTACAAAATGCACAAACCATCAATAAAAATTAAATAAAAAAAAATGACCCAGTGCTCTTAACCCAGAGCCATCTCTCCAGCCTTTAAGCATATTTAAATCAGTTAAAATGTAAAAATGAATTTTAGCTCAAGTCATTAATGAGATGACCAATCAAATTTGTTCCACATCCTCGATGTAGAAGTAATTAAGGAAAGCCTTTTAGCTTTAGGAATATTACAAGGGGGGGGGTGACACGGGTCTAGATTTGATAAAAAATAAAAATAATTAATTAAAAAAAGGAATATTACAAAATGTAAGTTTTACTATATACCCATTGTTAGGTTATAAAAATGGGCCCTGTACCCCAGCCCTCAGATAAAAAGACACATGAGGCTTAAGTCACTCCAGGAACAAGATTTACTTCCACGTGGAATTATCAGCAAGGGCTGCCCGCAAGGGCCGCCTGCTGACACGTGGTGGAACAGAGCAGCATGGCAGGCAGAGAGAGAGAGAGAGAGAGATGGTGCCTGGAGCCCACCCACTTATAGCCAGGGGGCGAGGCTTCAGGCACAGAGGAAGTGGTCAGAAGATTGACAGCCTCTGGAGGAAGTGGGCATCTGTGCCCCCTTGGGATTCTGGGAAGCCCAGACCTAACACCCGTCAGCTGCTATTAGATGGTACTCAAGAAAGAATTTGGATGGTCAGATTTTGTGAAAATTTTTCAACAATATTACCCCTTTAATCATTGTTTGGTATGTTGAAAATAATTTTTCATTAATTTATTATTTTATCTGTATGCATGTTTTTCATTCTTGTATGTTTGTGCATCCATGTCATGCAATGTCCACAGAGGCCAGAAGAGGGTGTCAGATCTCCTAGAACTGGAATTACAGAGAACTGTTAGCCACCATGTGGGTACTGGGAATTGAACCTATGTGCTCTTAACTGCTGAGCCATCTCTCCAACTCCATAATGGAAATATTTTAAATTGATGGATTTTATTTGCTTCAGAGCCTCAGAAAGAACCAGACCTTTCAGCTGTCATCAACTGCAGTATAAAATAATTAGTATGTTTAACATACCAAAAGGTTAATTTCTGTGGAAGATATAGTGACAGAATAATACATTTGTTTTTCTGACTAGTCACTTGAAAATGCATACCACTAAATAACTTCTCATTTCTTTTATATATAGATGTGATGTTGGGCTGAATTACTATTTATTAAGTGTATTCTTTTCTTCCTATTTGAGCATGAAACAGGGCCTCATATAGCCCAGGCTAGCCTGAAACTCACTGTGTAATTGAGTCTGGCTTTGAATTCTTGATCCTCCTGCCTTACCTCCCTCTCAAGGGCTGAAATTATAGATAGGCCTGTATCATGACACATGGCTTAAACTTAATTTCAAACCTTAGTCTTTCTTATTCCATTTTCTGTAAGAACTATGCCATTCATTATGTATGATAACAGAAGATAATTAAAACGTATTAATCTTAAAATCAAGGTCTGCTATGTAATGATACTTATACAATCAATATTAGATTTTTTATGGAGGCAATTCAATTAGGTATCCAAGTAAAGTTTTAATGATGTCTCAGAATTTGTCCAGAGGATAAACACTACTTCTTCAGGAAGGTAGGAACCTTAGATCAGTTACATTACTTTGCTTCTCTTCTCCTACATCTTTGCTAATTCCTGAAAGTCATGACTATAAATACATGTAAAATCTAATCACTCCTCACTCTCCACAGAGTACTTCATGGATTATTTGCCTCCATCAAATTTCAACTTTTATTAGAATAGTTAAATATCTGCAATCAGTTCACTGCACAGACATGGGTGTTTAAAACACAGCATGTCTCAACCTCCAGACCATGCAAGACTCGGGTAATGCATAGTCATAGAACTGTGATTCTTCTATCATTATAAGACTTATTTGACTAACTTGACATGATAGATCTTAACATGAGTGATAGAATGTATGACTTGCAGCAGGGGTGTATGGGAAGGTGAAAATGGAGAATGAGGTATAAAGATGATCAGGATTTTCTATAGAAGATATACAAAAATTCAATTAAAAATCACCAAAAAGATGTAGAGAAACTGAACCTCATTGTTTAAGTTTTTAAGTTTTGGATCTGTATCTGTCTGTTCTGACTACAGAACCAGGGATAATTTCATATTACATCTTCATCATTCTCTTGATATGGCCTTTATTGAATACTGACTGTATCTTATGAAATGATTGTTGAAGAAAATGTTACAGTTTAAAGAAGTCAAGATTTTTATTACTTAGCAATGATGTTAGAAGTCAAGAAGAAGTCATTACCAAAATGGCATTGAAGTTCCTAACTTCCTTTCTTAAAGATTTAATTGAAGTTTTGTAATTTTGATACAATGGAATTTGATGCTATTTAGATATGCTCCTCTATAGGCACCTCTCCTTATTCCCCCAGCCTAATTTAATGTATTCTATTATATAGAATATGTAATATGTAGTCTAATTTGTATTTCCAACTGTCCTTTGGTGTGAGATCATCCGCTGAAACCTGGTTAACCTACCAAGTGTCCTATCCTTGAGAGAGACTATATTCCAAACAGCTGTCAGTTCCCAAGAGTGTTTTAATTTGGGTTGGAGTTGCTTACCTATTTCTCCACGACTTTTCTGGGTTTTTGACTGCTTTGAGCTTGTGTGGGACTTGTAGATGCTAAGAACTAGCACTGGGACCAACAAGACTGCTCATAGGGTAAATGCATTTGCCACTAAGTATGTCAACCTGGGATTGATCCCAGAAACCCACATATTGGAAAGAGAGAACATACTCCATGTTTTCTTCTGAACTCCACAGACACGTCTTTGCATGTACACACCCACAAGTATCACTGTTCCTTGAAGGATAAGTGTAAAATAAAGAACCAACATTGATTCAAGGAACATATTTTGTGACTGCAGCTAAATTTATCTCTGATACTTAGGTAAATGTCACTCTATATAATATGAGACTGGTATTGTAAGTATCTCTATACAGGAGACACTGGAAGTTGAGATTTTAAAAAGTTTTTTTCAAATTGTCACATATAAGTAATGGACATTTTGCATGCATTTCATTTAAGTTTTAACTTATATTAAGTAAACAGTAAATTCAAGATACCTGTCCCTCCATTCAGTGAACACTAACAGAGGAAATGAAGGACTCCATAAAGGGGAAGCTGGACTCTCTATAGTCAAGGATGTTTGTGCAAAACAGAAGGAGCTGCCACTTTATGTTGCATATTTTCAAGTTTCAGATGAATAGACAGAAACATAAATATTAAATGATCAACTCCAGTCAGTTGTTCTACATGTCAACTTTCTTAGAGAGTTGAAGATTCCAATTAAATTGTATTGGAGTCTATTGTAAACCTCAAAACTAGTTGTTTCATAAACTGTCAAGAAAATCAAAACTCCCAGAGGATATGAGTGATTACTCTATAATCTGGCAGCTGGCCTGCAGTCAATAAATTCCTTGGTTACCTCATTTTCCTCATTAAATAGCAAAACCAATATTTTGTAGAAAATAAATTAACAAGTTGTAATTTCTTTGAAGGTAATCACTTAATAGCATTGACTTTTGTTTCAATATGGAAAGAAATTTAACTAGTTAGAGTGGGTCATGCTTATCATACCAGGAAACTCGGGCAAGAAGATCACAAATTAATGCCAGCCTAGGCTAATTGTCAAGATCTTCTCTTCAAAAAGGAAAAGGGAAAACAATAAATAGTTCTATCATTGACAGTATATAAAACCTATCAGGAGATTGCCATGTGCACTCTATTATGATCCATACCAGTGAATAGTAAAGGCTTACAGTGAATAAAAAATCTTATATAGGATTTTGGAAAGAAATTTTAATTCTACAATATCCTTTTGCTATAAGAAATATCTGAGTATTTCATGCCACTTGCCTGAAGGCAAATTTATCTTAGTCCCACAGAAAGAATCTATCAATCAATTTTATACAGCATTTTCCCATACAATGTGTTTTCCCCCTGAAGATAACTACTGTATTTGTGAAAAAAAATTAAAGCATGAGTTTAAAGTTATAGTCCTTGAATTGGAGAATCTACTCGGCATTAAAATGTGTCCACCTCAGTGTTGTATATCTGTCACATTGCAGGTAGCTCAAATATTTCACTACATCATAAAACACATTAAGAATAAAGCCAGTATGGAGATCACAGTTCATTATTTCCGAGTGAGTACATGCAGATACTCTACCTAGAAGATGCAAGTGCTTGCCAAAATTAAATTGAAATAAGTTGTGTGTTCCTTTAAACTTATGTGATGACTTTAAAACCTTTAAATAAATTAATAATTTAATGTAAATGATATTTCATATGTTAATTTTCTTTGCACAAATTTTCACAGACTTTGGTGGTGTTAGTGAAATTTGATTTCAGAAAAATTAAAGAACACACTTAATGCTGGTAGAATGATTAATTATAAATGTCAAAGGACGTGAAAAAGCAAACAAATAACCAAGTGAAGATGAAGTCCAAAAAGTGGGGGAACAGTTCCCCAATTACAAATATAACTGTAGATTAATATTCGCAATATAAAAAGAACAAAAAATAACAGCAAAGAAGCAAGAACACAGAAGATCCAATCAGAAGATGAGCCATGGATCCCAACAAAGCTCTTAAAAGCAGACTTCAAAGTGGTTGAGAAGCATGTTGCAATATATCCAGTATCCCTAGTAATAAGGAAAATGCAAGTTGAAACCACTGAGATTCCATCTTACTCTACTCAAAATTGATAAGATCTAGATAACAAATTAAAGCAAATGCTGGAGAGGATGTGGAGGTGATTTTTCACTCTTATGGAAACCTACCATTTGATGAGGTTAAATCTCTCCTTGGCATATACCTAAAGGACTCATCTTACTGCAGAGATTCTTGTACATCCATATTTAATGTTACTCTTTTCACAATAGCTAAGAAATGGAACAAACCTAAATGTCCCTTAAGTAACGAATGGATAATGAAAATATGGTACATTTATATAAAGGAGCTCTCTTAGTGGTAAAAATAAATGAAATTTGTAACTAAGTGGATGGAACTACAAACTGTTACAGTAAATTAGGTAACACAGATTCGGAAAAAAAGGACAAGTGTGTTTGCTGTCATTTGTGGATCTTAGATCCAAATACTTATGTGTGAATATATAGCTTGATGCAACAACATGGGCCAAGAAAACGGAAAGGAGGAGACAGGTTTTATCAATAGGGAAAGAAAGGGACAAAATAAGGGGATTTAACTGGGACGGGAGAAGGGAGGGTGACACAAGGATTCATGGAGGTAAAGAGAAAGATGGAGGTTAGAGAAGAGGAAAAGAGGAGACAGGTATTATTAAGGAATAAATGAGGAGAACTGGGGAGTGAAGAGAAAGGACCAAACAAGGAGTGAGAGAGAGGAGATATAAATAATGCTTAGGCAGTATGAACAGAGGGAAGTTTTATCACTTCTATGATTAGTTCAAAAGCCTACTGAAAATTATACATGCAATATACATATATGAGTGTGTGTATGGTGCCGAAGACTATAGGACAATGAACATAGTTCCAGCCAGAAGAAATCTTCTTTCAAGTTCTTAGTCTGGGTAATTCAAGAAACTGCCCTTCCTCCCAAATTACACAGAGTATTGTTGCTGTCCTTGGTTGCCTCCTGGAACTTGAAGTAAAAACCCATTCCTAAAGACAGGACATACTTTGGATGCAGGACTTGGCACTGTGGAAAGGGAGCTAGCATGGAAGCCTCCTCCCTGAAGACTAGCATTCACAGTATTAGAGGATACTGTGCAACCTGCTAAGGGAGAAGATCAGTCAATGGGCCAACCCAACTGTAAGACCTAATACCTGCAACAATGATGGGCACACCAAACTATCTGTATTGCTGCAGTAGTGGCACTTTTATCTTGGGGATAATCAACGGGTATCTAATTAGACATAAAGCATACTTAATGAGAGGTAACTCATGTGCAGTCCTGTAAACATAGCCAAATAACACATGGCTGGAGAGGTCATAGATCCCAGACAAAACTTTACATCTGTCACATCCTTGCACAAACATAATCTCCTACTGTATGGATCCTTTGATTTAAAGACAAGCATACTTCTCACCTCCAATCAAAGAAGAATTTTTGCAATAGTTGGAGACTATTATAGAGTTCCATAACTGGTCAAACACAGAGAATAAGTGTCTGTGATGCCCAGTGTTAAATGATACATCTATAATAGAATACCTGCATCTAAGGTTCATGGAACATAGTGGATGGGGGACAGAGAGACTATGAATGCATCTCTCAACCAGCAAAGCTTTCTTATGTAACAGACCATGACTAACACAGAAAGCCACAATTGGTGAAACTGCAGAGAATAAGAGATTGTAGTGTCTGTCCCTGGATAGAACTCCTATATTAAACCTCAGCCACCCAGGGATCAGAGACCATGCAGAGAGGGATAAAAGATAGTAAGTGCCAGTGGTGATGGCTGAACACCAGGAAACAAATAGTTTTTCAGGTGAGTGCATAGCACTAATGGCAGCACACACAAGACCTAAGAAAACTCAAACCAAAGAAAAACCCAGCATAGAACAGCAGATAAGGGTATGAAACCCCAACCTTAACTGCAGAGCTTCTGGCAACTGGTCTCTACTGTGTGAACCAGCAAAAGTTGGTCTTTAGGGGAGTGATGTTATATTAGCTGACTGGGTTCCATCGGATGGGGACAAAAAATTTGACTAATAGACTTAACACATATGACAGAATGCATGAAATCTGTTGAGGAGTTGGGGGCTACAGATAGAAGAAGTGGTCTAAACATGATTAAGATGTATTTTATGAAATGCACAAAAATTCTGCTAAGAAAGAATAAAGCTAACACAGGAATCGCAGTTCATTATTTCAGAGTACATGAAGATCCTGTCCCTTGCCAAAATTACTTGCCAAAATTAAATTAATATAAGTTGTGTGTTCATTTACTCTAAACTCATGTGATAGCTTTAAAATAATGAAATAAATGAAGCATTTAATTTAAATGGCACTTCATCTGTTAATGGTATTTGTGCCAATTTTCAATGGCTTTTGGTGATGTTGATGTAATTTAATTTCTTAATAATTAAGCAATGCATTTAATATTGGCAAAATAATTATAAAGGGCAGACAATATGCCAAAGAAGTTAACTTTTCATTTTTGTGTAATTTCAACTCAAAGTACTATAAGATCATACATTTATGATATTTTAGCCATGGTTTTGGTTTTAGTGGTGTTATGAGCCTGTCAGTCATTCTGGTTTATAAACCAAGACTACATTAGAAAGTGGGTCCCTAAAATTGAGTGTAATGTACATTACATTCTAAATAACTTTAATCTCTTTTTGCAGACAAACTTAAAAAAAAAGAAGCGAATATAGAACATGTGACATAGAGCTCTTTACCTTGATGTTGGAACCATATGCTTGTCTTTTGAAAAGATCTTGTCTCCAGTTTGGTAATAGTTTAATAGGTAAAACAGATAATATGACTCCATGAAGAAAAGTCTTATAAGAAGTGTGGATAGAACACAGAGGAGACAGAAGAGTCAAAAGAGTCTCTGAGATTAATAAAGATTGGTTGTAAGGTGAGACTTGAGAATCTTGATGAAAGGTAAATGTCTATAATAAGGTACAGACATGTTTTCAAATAATGATTCGATACATAAACATAGATAGAAAAGGCTGGAACAGATGTGTGAATCATTATCAGCACATACTTGGGCCTCATTCCTAAAGTGGAGGAAGTCATTCAATGAATATACGCAGAAGGCAGAGCAGAATAGAAAACTGTGCACAGAAGGGCTGCTAAGGAAAAGAAATGGTTGTGCCCTCTTATCCAAAATTATGTGATGTAGAGTCCAGAAATCAGACACAAAGGATGTAATTAATCAATTGCAAACAGACCACCAAGTTAGTGGAATTAAGAGAAATGCCAGGATGGGCAGGCTTGATTGTTACACTGACTGGATGAGGAAACCCCTTGGGATCAGAGAAGCACAACTATGGGTGTGTCAGTAAGAGTGTTTCCATCTAGAAGGCCCTGACATGGTCAATGAATCAAACCATAGATATATTCATGAGATGAGGCGCTTATTGAGAAGTGATGGGAGATAAGCCTTGGAGATTGGAGGCCCTTGCATGTTTCCTTAAGACTAAATCAGGCCTTGGTTCCTGACTATAGTCTCCATTTCTGATCCTCAATAAAGTTCATCATAGGCCTAGACTCCATGATATTCTTTCCTAAAATGAGCCATAAACCATGTGTCCAAAAGGCCACAAACTCAACCTTCTGAAACTGTGTGCCAACAGAATAATTCTTCCCTCACGCTGTTCTGTCAGATGCATATTCAGAGTGATGAGAAACAATAATTACATAGATATCAGTGCAGACAACTACATGAAGTGCTTATCAAACCTGGAATGTTCAACTTCTCTCTGAAATTTAAACCTTAAGAATAAAATTAGAGAAAAAGCCAACATCGCAGAAAAAAAAAATCTTGTTTCCTCCTAAAATAGTAAAAATTAATTATGAGGAATAGCAAATTAGCTATGAGGATTAGCCTAAATAAATTCCTGACTTCAAAGAAAAACCTTGCAATAATACTGTTTTTGTTTTGTGGCTGTATTAGGCACATTCTGAGTTTTAACAGGTGTGACTAGAAAGAGAAGTGAAGTTCTTAACAAGTCTAATCCATATATAACTTGACTTCTAATTATCTGGAAGCTTAATTAACAGGTATACTGTTATGATTTTTTTGTCTTTTCTTTTTTCATAAAATAAAGTTGTGAAGTTTAATTACAAATAAAAAAATTAAGTTTTCAAGAATCTCAACTGAAACAAGAATTTACCATTAAATGTTTTTTATTGAGTTTTTGCACATTTTATATAAGGGCTCTTAATAAAATTTACACCTTCTCCTCCATCTGCCTTCCTGTATCCCATAGTCCCAGATTTCCTGCCTTCTGTCATCTATGTTAAGGGCTTTGAAGTGAAGCATGTTCGCTCAGATGCCCCTCTGTGAAAGAAAGGGAAAAAAAGGAAAGGCATATGAGTTAGCTAGAATCACTGACCTAGGATCATGACACACTTCATTTTCCATGTGTGCATCAGCATTAGATGCTCATGCCTCCTCTTCCTGCCAATTTGGTTGCTGCAGAAATGTGATTAGACAGGCTTGTTGGTCCTATATGCAATTTCCTTATTAATTTATACTTCTAGGACAGGAGCTATACTTTCCTGCTCCTAACAGGGGCTGGTGCTTTCAGAACCCATCCTATGTGTATCAGTTCAATGCCTTAGACAAGGTTGTACATCCGTATCTTTACATGTTCAAATAATATTAAGTTGTATATTGTAAATTGGAATACAAGCAATAATACAATAAGAAAAAATAAAATGATTGTAACAAACATAGACATTAACAGACAAAAGATTTTGCTATTAAATTTATATTGATAAAATTATATTACACACAATAAAAATCATGTTTGTGTTATTAGACACAGAATCCAGTACTTCACTCTGGGTGCTAGTCAAATGCTCTACCCTTGAATTTTATTCTAGCTCTCTTTATAAATTTTATTTTGGGGGCAAGATCTCACTAAATATTCTGCAAGTGGCTTTGAAATCGCTGTGGTTCCCAGGCTGGCCTTGAAATTCTGATCTACCTGCCTCAGGCCCACAAGTATTTGGGATTAAAAGCATGAATTACCAGGCATATCTTAAAAGAAATATTTTAGATAAAATTAATAAAAATTCCATTACATAGATAATTCAGACAGTTCTATTTAACTGTTCAACAGGCAAAAGGCAAGTACCTACGGTCTTTAGCTTGAGGCTTTCATTCACTTCTCATTGCTGGAGGATTAAATTTGATATTTTGTTGGATGACTAGATCATTGCAGGGACGGATGATAACCTAATGTCGCTCACCCCAGTCCTGCTCAGCATTGGAAGCTGAAGAACTCTCTGCTTTTGACCTTCGCCATACTGTGAATTATGAATTTTAGGGTGTTTGCAATGGAAGCAATGGAAGGTGGGGAGATACCAAGGTTGAGGTGGCTGCTGACCTTAGGTCTAACCCCTTGGATTTTCCTTACCTTCTTCATAAGCATCCTCTCCAGGCTATATTTGGTAGGATGTCCAGTGCAAAATCGTGTTCTACTATAGCATACATATTTTGGCTCATGGTCAAATACGTTCTCTTGTATTGTAGTGGTTGGGTTGTTAGAACCTCCATTTCTACTCCCTGCAGAGTGTCTCAGAGAACACGACTGAAGCCTGTGGGTCTCCAAGTGTCCTACAGTGGGGCCTGTCCATTGCCTGATGTACAGCTGCTGTTTGGGCCTTGTTCTGTTTCCTGCTTACATTCCTGTGGTCACTCTGCAGGTGATTTCACAGAGGCCCCAGTCTGCTTTACATTTAATACCTACAGTTGGAATTCCACAAATGTCTTCATATCATTTGTCCTAAAATCCCATCGGTTACGCAGTTCATATCCTGTGCTATGCAGGTACTTCCCAGACACTTTTTTCTCTATGGCAAACCCAAGTACAAATGCATTTTCCTTGATGTTATTCCCATTAAGGAAGTCATCTCAGTTTATTAACTTGAAACTGTTTTGTTGTTACTCAAACCTCACTGGTGATATTTTGTCTACCTGCAGGTCCATCTCACAGGAAGCTACCCAAAGCATTCTTCCTTCTCCTTCTGTACTGGACTTGGGTTATTGAAACTTCTGTATTTGTTACTATTTGCTGCTGTGTCCTGTGTCTGGAATGAGAAGAAAAAAAAAAAAGACATAACCATAACAGGCACGGTGGTGGGTCAGGAAGGTGAGAGATCACATTTTCCACCATACACACAGAGTGTATAAATCTGAAGTGGGCCAGGTTATAGACTCTCAAACCCCACCAGCAGAGCCACACTTCCTCCAATAAGAGTCCATCTCCCAAATGTTCCATAACCTCCACAAACAGCACCAGCAACTGGGAGTCAAGTGTTCAAATGCACATGCCACTACACTGAAGGCCACCTGGTAGCTGTGGGTCTCAGCCTTCCTGCTTACCATGAAATATGGTCTATAAATGCTTGTATGCTCACACTTTAATAAATGTTTTGTGCAATATGTGGATTTTCTGGAATTAAATGATAAAGACAATTCTGTATGTTCATTCTATGTATCTATGACACACCAAACTCCTAAGTATTTTTATACTACTCCTAGGATCTCTCCTGGAGGTTATTTTTTATTGAGGAAAAACTCCAACACACACACACACACACACACACACACACACACACAAAACTACTTTAAGTATACTTCCGGATATATGGATCCAAATGGTTCAAACCTGTGTGGTACAAAAAGAAACCTACATGCTAGTTACATCTAATGATAGAGTTCAACTGCTAGTGAGGCCCAGAGGGGGCACAGTATGCTCTGGTAGAGGAAGTACCTTGACCTTTTGTGTTAAATCATTCCAATTTGCATCTAAAACTTCCACCCAGAGAAGGTTAAAGCTCTCCTGATACTACTCAAGTGAATGGAAATTTCATCTTTCCCATTAGCCTCTGTTTTGAGTCCTTTAGTGTAAATATTATTAGTGGCTGGATTCCTGGACTCCTTGGAGATGAGGAACTCTCTTTGTTTACAGATGTTCTTTGATGTGAGGTTAACATAGAACGATAACTTGAATGCCTGGATGGCTGCCACAACAACAGAGAGAATGGCTGATAAGGAGATGAGAGGACGTGTTTTGGTTTTCTGATTCGTTTTTGTTTAATGCTGGGAGAGTAATATGTTAGGGAGATTAGACATTAAAGATAGAGAAATAAAGAGAGAAAGGAGAGAAGTGATGAGCTGATTCCAGAAATAACTAAGAGAGCCGACATTGTATCTGGGTGGATTAAAGCATTTCATAAATAGACATTACAGAAAATATTTTATTGCATTTTTCCTATAAAATATATCTAGTAATATCACATAAATTTTATGCCTCCAAATTATTTTCAATTTTCAATGAAGGTGAAGAATTTGAGAGTTTTCTATCTAGTAAGACATAATCTAGAATTGGGTCAACTTACAAGGTGCTCAGTGGTAGAGAATTAAGGCTGATGATAATACATGGAATTCGAGGACTCACTACAACTAAGACTGGAGGGTAAATGAAATGCCGACATCTGCTTGATTTTATCAAGAGCTGGTGAAATTAATATCTCCCAGCTCAAAGATTTTCTTTTATCTTTTTTTTCTTTTTTGATACCACAATAAGGATGAGATACTAGTAGGAATGAGGCACAATTGTGATTAGAACACACTAAGGATGAGATAACAGTAGGGTTGTGGACACAGTAGGGATGAGTTCACAGTAAGAATGAGGTAATAGGAGGAATGAGGTCCCAATAGGGATCAAATCATAGTAGGGTAGAGGTCACAGTAAGTAAAAGGTCATAGTAGGGATGAGAACACAGTAGGGATGAGGTCACAGTAGGTATGTTTTGAATCCAGGAATGAAGAAACAGTACAGATGATGTCACACAAGGAATGCTGTCATATTAGATATGAGGTCACACTGTGGATGAGATCGCAGTAGTGGTAATGTTACACTAGGGATGAGGTCATTCTAAAGATACATTTGTGGTAGGGATAAGGTCACTCTAGGGATAAGGTCATAGTAGGCATGAGGTCACAATAGGGATGTGGTCTTAGAAGGGATGAGATCACACTAGCAATGTGGTTAATCTAAAGATCAGTTCATGAAAAGGATGAGGTCACATTAGGGATGATGTCATAAAGGGGATGAGGTCTATGTATGAAGCTGCAATAAGGATGAGTTCAGACTAAGGATGAGGGCACAGTAGGAATGAAGTTATATTAGGGATTAATTCATAACAGGGATGAAGGTAGTATATGGATGAAAACACAGAGAGGATGGAGTCAGCATAGAGATAGTACAGTAAGAATGAGGTAAAAAGAGTGAAGAGGTCACACAAAATGAGATCACAGTACAGTGAGGTCACAGGAGGGATGAGGTCAAATTAGGAATGAGTTCACACCAAGGATGAGGTCACAGTAGGGATGATGGCGCAAAAGACATGAGGTCACAGTAGGCATGAGGTCACACTAGGGATGAGGTCCCACTGATAATTAGCAATGTGGTCACATTATGGATGAGGTTATAGGAGGAATGATGTCATAGTACAGATTAGGTAACAATAGACATGAGGTCTCACTAGGGATGAGTTACCAGGAGGGATAAAATCGCAGTAGAGTCACACTAAGGTTGAGGTCACTCAAAGCATATGATAATGGTAGGGTTAAGGGCACCTGAGGAATGAGGTCACAATAAGGATGAGGTCACAGTAGGGATGAGTTCATATTAGAGAGGAGATCACACTAGGGATGAGGTCAAAATATGATGACATCACAATAAGGATGAAATAATAGTAAGAATGAGGTCACAGAAGGGAATAGGACACACTAGGGATGAGATTCCAGTAGGGTTGTGGTCACAGTAGGGATGAGTTCACGGTAGGAATGAGGTCAACAGAGTAATGATGTCACAATAAGGATGAGGTCACATTAGGGTAGAAGTCACATTAAGGATGAGTTCACAGTAGGGTTGAGATCAGTAAGGATGAGGACACAGTGTGGATGAGGTCACAGTACGTATGATTTGACACCAGGGATGAGGTCAAAGTAGGGATGATATCACACAAGGAATAAGGTCACACTAGGTATGAAGTCACATTAGGTATGAAGTCACAGCATCCCCAGCACTGGGGGGACATAAAACCACATTGGGCACCAGATGTAGACAATCCCCCAGGCCTGCTGGGAAATTTTGGGGTCCAACCGAGAAGGAACAGGGGTGAGAGGTGAAGAGTCAAGACACAGATCCTGGGAGTCGGTTAAAAGCAGACATTGAGAGCTGAGGCAGACACGTTTATTAGGGGCAGGGTAAGGGGTTATGAACTGTTCACATTCCTGCTCTCTTCTTCTCGCCTTGTGATTGGCCCAGATCTGCATCTCAGCTGCTTGTATGGTCTTGCCTGCCTAGGGCAGGTTAGGTTGATGAGGGACAAGCTCTGCACATGTGTAATTCTCAGCATACTGGCTACTACACACCCCTACTGTGACCTCATACCTAATGTAGCTCATAGATTTTCAAAGACAGATTACATTTATCAAGAACAGTATCTTTGATAACTAATTTTGCAAATTTTTTATTAGGTGCTCAAGAAAACAAAGTAATGGAGGAAAGATAAATTGTGGCTCATGCCTTTGGAGGGTTCAGTCCATCACGGTTGCCACTATTGATTCTGGACCTGTGATGAGGTAAATCTTCAAAGTGGTGGGAACGTGTGATAGAGGTTACTGAATCTATCAGGAGAGGGGACATAAAGAGGGAGGCAGGAAAGGGGCAAGAACAAAACGTCCTTGAAGACCCCCCAGTAGTGACCAATCTACTCCAGCTAGATCCTACCTCCCAAGTTCCAAACCTCCCAAATAGCACCACCAACTGGAGACGGAAGTCTAGCACAACCCTGTTGTGGGGGATAGATGGTATTTCATGTTCACATCACAGTAAGCACCCTAAAATGGAAATTATTTAACTGCAAACAACTAATCAGTACATTTTATATCATCTTTGGCAAATACCTCACACTTCACAGAACAGGATATATCCACACATTTCTTTTAAAGACCTACTTTAAATCATCTAAAGTCAGCTCCAAATCCCCATGTGTTCCTTTTTCCTGACTCTTTGGAGACATGAAGACTGTGATGGGATATTGTTCTTGCAACTGGTAGTAATTCTAGTCCAACCAGGATGGGTGAATTTTTTTTCCCCAGCATGTTTTTGAGGAGTGTAAGGAGATGTGTCATTAAAACTCAACATGCTGTCTTAGTCTTCCTGCTCAAATTCATTATTTATAAATAAGAATCATAATGTGTGTTTATGTCTGGTGAAATAATTTCAGTAATGTATCTTGCGTGTCCTCAGAATGTAGAGAATGCTACCTGAATGCTACTATTATTCACAAGCATTGAGAATAGTTCCATTATTCTTACAAATATTAGCACATAAAACAAATTAATTTTTATGATTAAAACATTGTTTCCCCTGCAGAAAATCATATTAATGACAAAGGATGTTAAGCTAGCTCCCAATTCTTTACTTATCTGCTTATTTAAAATAGGTTCAGAAACATGATATTTTATTTTATTGAGGACTAAGTACAGTCCATTCAGCTTCATGATAGATTTAAAAAGGAGAAAACACTGAAGCATTAACTTCTAGCACCTCTTAAGAGAAATACCCCAGGGAAAGGGGAGCAGACATTCCTTGGATAGGGATTAAACATGCATTAATTGGTTGAGGTCAGTAATATCTTGTACATTAAAAATAGAGATAAAAAGAGTAAGTGATTAACAGCTAGAGGAAATATGTTTCCCTGTACCTGGTGAAAACCACCCATAAAATTAGTTTAGCATTATTGTGACTAGAACTGCTAAAATACAGCCATGTTTTTATTCTTGTATTAAAATCCTTTTTATTCACACTTTTATAAACCAAACTTGACAGAATAATGAATCCCACATTAAGCAGATGAGATTCAGACTGAATCCTGATGTCTTAAGCCAGAAGCTATGCTGATTATTTATTCTCTTGCTCAATACATGTTGCCACACTTGGCTCAATCAAAACTCTTGCCACCGTGTGAGCCAACCACTACAGGTGATTGTCAAAAAGAAGTCATCTTGCTTGTTCACTTCCAACTCAGTATAGAAAATTGCTTCATAAATCTCTCCTGCTGACCAATAGAGCAAGTATCATTATTCCAACATCGTACCACCAGATTTACTACCTAATGCACCAGAAAATTATGGTGAAGCTCTTGATTTTCTTTTAGCTAATTTTTTTTTATTGCAAGTCACTTGGGGAACTTTCAAACCAGTTGCCTCAATTTTGACTTAAGTTAAAGTAATACTGTTCAGATGGGAAGTCTTTGTGAATCTTGAACTTCAACCATTTTACAAATCCCAGAGATTTCATTCCCTAAGAATCACTTGATGTTTTCTTTGAGGCATTGTCCCAGCCTCAGCCCCAAGTATAGACTTAATCTTTTCTAACTTATTTGAAAATAATAGACAAATTTCATTTCATTTGTAAATACTGTTTTATTTGTTTAGTATTTTACTTTCTTTCTATCATTTGTAAAAACAACTGACATTATAGGGCCATGTTTTATAATATTTTATTGGTTATGTTTATTTTATATATAGGAGTATATTAGCTGCATGAGTCTAAGTGAACCTGTGGTGAATTACCCACAGAAGTCAGAAGATCCCCTGGATCAAAGGCCTAGGATCCCCTAGAAATGGAGTTATGGATGGTTGTTTCCAGCCATGTGGGTGCTGGGGATTGAACCTGGGTACTCTGAAAGAGCAGTCAGTGTTCTTAATCACTGAGCCATCTCTCCAGCCAGAGGGCCATAGTTTTAATAAAGAAACCAATACCATTCAGATTTCTTTGAATTTGAAAAAAAGAAGATATAAAATTCATGTAATATCACACTGGGATTTGAGATCTGTGTAATCAGACAAATTTACCATTTAGTCTGTATATATCAAATTTCAAGCATGATTCCAGTGTGTTAGTTAGCATTAAATTCATAACTCTGTAAATATATCCAAATAACAACACTCTCTTAGAGTAGAATTAACAGAATTTACTTGACCTTTCTCTCACATTAAAGAGCAGAATCCATCCACTTATTCCTGGTTTAGAAGTTTTGCAGAGGATTCAAGAGAGGTTTGGAAGGCAGAAGAAACACCACAGTTATTGTTTTTTTGGAGGGCATTAAGAAGGACTCAGTCTGGGGCTGGAGAGATGGCCTAGCGGTTAAGAGCACCGACTGCTCTTGTAGAGGAACCGGGTTCGATCCCCAGCACCCACGTGGCGGCTGAGAACCGTCTGTAACTCCAATTCCAGAACTCCAGTTCCAGGGGAATCTGACGCCCTCTTCTGACCTCCGCGGCACTGCACGACACAGGTGCACAAATCTACATGCAGACAGTACATTCATATAAATAAATAAATAAATAAATAAATAAATAAATAAATAAATAAAATAATTTAAGAAAAAAAAAAAAAGGACTCAGTCCTAGGTTAATACTTTAAGAATGCAGTCAGTGAACATTCACAGGACTAGTGGAGTGATCTTTGCCACATCCCTCCAAAAAGGGGACAGTAAGAGAGACCAACTTCATCCACTTTGGGATTTGGCCGTCAGAATCTTTCTATAAAATCTTGAGACTCTCCCATGCAACAAAGAACAAGGGCACAAGAAGGAGCTCCCCCATGCAACAGGAGGCCAGGAACTCAAAATGTCTTGAGAGACCAAGCTGGGGAGATTTGGAGTCTACAGAGTGTGGTTCCTAGGACATGTTGCCTATATTCGGCTTCACCTAAACAGGGCACAGGGAACATTTCAGAAAAGGGTCCAGAAAGATAGTAAGAGCCAGGGAGGTGGTGCAAGACAAACAGAAATGCATCCTATGAGCTCCTCAGACCCTGTTCATACAATCCCACAGCATTGGTATCAGCTGCACAAAATCCCAGCACAGAACAGCAGAAATGTGTCGGAGAGCACAATTGGCAGCAGACTGTAGTAGGGTGAGGAAGACCTGGCCTTCTTTTAAAAAGGATCTCCAGATAGGCTGGCTAGCCCATGGAGTGATCTGGCACTGAGGAGATGGTAGGAAAAATAGTTTGGCACAACAGATCCTATAACAAATGACAGAACTGTGAACTCAGGGTAGGGGGAGAGGACCTGGGGAAAGGTGGATAAGCTGGTATAAAAGCATTAAGACTGAAAAATAATGTATGAAACACATAAAAATTCAATAAAATTTAAAAAAAATTTTTGAGACTCAGGTTGGCTTCTAAGCAAATTCTAATGAGCCAGCTTTAAAAAGGTATTTTTCTTCATTTCGTGAAAACTTAAAAACAATATGTATTTATACTCTCTACCTAATATCTAGTATTAGTATTCTTCTGAAATCTCTCTACCAGCTCTACTTACAATATAATATCAACCCAAGTCCTTACATGGCCTTCAAAATCCTAGCAATTAGGACTTAGGCATTCTAATTAATTTTTAACAGCTTGTAATGAGTAGTTGTTTCTAAGATTCTCTAATATTTTATTTTTAAATTCTATTTATTTTTGTGTGGATGAGTGTACTGTCTGCATGTAGGTTGGTGCACCCATGTCGTGCAATGCTGTGGAGGTCAGAAAAGGGTGTCGGATTCCCCTGGAACTGGAGTTAAAGACAGTTCTCAGCCATCATGTGGGTGCTGTGGATCAAACCCGAGTCCTCTGCAAGAGCAGTCGGTGCTCTTTACAGAGCCATCTCTCCAACCCAATTCTCTAATACTTTAACAGTCTATGTTTAGGCATACAATTTCTTCTCATGAGATGTATTCAGGTTGAGGGACCTTATGCTAATTTTGAGGGTTGATAAGTTGACATTTTTTTTCTTTCATGAATAATGGAACAGCTAATTCTGCCACAAGCATAAATTCCCCCACCTACAATAAACATATAAAGTCTGGATTAAAATTGGAGGTTGCATCAATGTCTGAACATTGTTACTCTATTTTCTAAAACAAATTTTAATTAAGAGTAATTTATTATTCTTCAGCTATAGTATAAGACTTTCACAGGATCAGGACCCTTGATAGTGTGTGATTGTTAAAATGAAATGATACTGAGATAGAAACCATCTTAAGTTAGATGGGATAGAAAGTAACTTTCTCCCATACAAAAATGAAAAGAAGGTGAGTAGTTCAGTTAGTATTTCTACATATCTCTGCGTCTCTACCATCAAACGTGTTTTTCTGACTGTAAAGTAGGATGTGCAGTCTAACTGAAGGCAGTGGGTAATACTACACAAACAGACCTTTGCCTAGTCTCTTATCTCTCTCTCTCCCTCCCTCCCTCCTTCCTGTCTTCCATAAGAACTGTTGTGTCCATCTTGTACTTCAATCATCGTGGTGACATAACATCATGTCTCTACCATCAAACGTGTCTTTGATTTCTGACATGGACCTTCGAAGTGGTGTTCAGAACCTATGATAACTATTGACTTTTAAATATTTTGAACATTTAAAAATGTTGCCAGTTTTTAAAACGTTTAAATATTTAAAATTTAAAACCTTTTTATTTTATATGTATGAGTGATTTCCTGCATATAGGTACATGCAACCTTGTTGTGCAAAGCTAACAGAGGCCAGAAGTGGGGTCTGATCCTCTGGAACTGGAGTTATAGACAGTCATTATCCTCCATATGGATTCTGGAATAGAACCTGGGTCTCCTTAAAGAAGAAGGAGAAGCCCATTTGCTTAATCACTGACCCATCTCTCCATTCCCTAAATGTTTAAATATTCAACATACCACCTTTAATCCTGTTTTTTGGTCTCTTCCAATATTAACATTTTATATGATTCAGGTATTATTATCAGATCAAGGGAAGGCATTAAAATTGATTTGTTTCTCCTAACCAACCCGGAACCTTTGTTCCACTCCTGTTGTTTGTTGGTTTCTCCTCTAATCCAAGTTTCCAGGTTGCTATTTACTATTTTCCAATCTATGGATTTACCTCAGTCTTTGATAATTTTTCTTAAAAGACTAAGAATGCCAGAGAAGTGATGTGATGTCACAACGATGGTTAAAGTGCAAGATGGACACAACAGTTCCTATGGAAGACAGGAAGGAGGGAGGGAGAAAGGGAAGGAGGGAGAGAGAGAGAGAGAGAGAGAGAGAGAGAGAGAGAGAGAGAGAGAGAGAAATAAGAGACTAGGCAAAGGTCTGCTTGTTTAGTATTACCCACTGCCTTCAGTTAGACTGCACATCCTACTTTACACCAACCACTTCTCAATAAATTGAACATGTTATAAGTTCATTAGAAAAATCAATACATTTATTATTTCAGAACAATAAGGTCCAATCATCTCCCTAAAGCCCATGAACTAAAAGTAGGTGCTGGGAATCAAACCTGGGTCCTCTGCAGCTATCGCTATAAGAGTAGATTACATAGAAAGGAGGGGTTGGTATCCTTACTCTCTATTCCAGAAGATCTGAGTGAGTTTTAATTTCTGACTCTTATCATAGAAATCAGAGGGAAGTAAGTAGATGAGCAAAATGTGGAGAGTGGAATGTTCCATTATATTAATGTTCAAATATACTAAAAGCTCACCATCTTCCTTATTCATTTTTATTTGATGCTGTAGCCTCACCTAGAAATCAGTTGAGTGATGGAGACTGAGTTCTTTGTTTCAGTTTCCTTCATTTTCTTTCTAGTGTAATGAATGTCTCTGTTATACAGTGATCCAATTTCACCTTTTCCTTCACATCCGTGGTTTATTCCAACTTATACTAAAACAGAATAACATCATGATCTTATACATAAAATAAAGACATAGTGAAGATTTCTTTTCACTTGGACTGTAGGCATTCTTTTGGCAGACGCACTTAAGAGAGTCAGGAAACAACCTCCAAGCCTGGACCCCTGCTGATACCCTGCTAAACCTGTGAAACCTTGTCCTCCAACTGTCTTTGATGCTTTAGGGCAAAGCATTGATCTGGAACAAATGGCCTGAAGCCCCACCTGCCCCAGTCCCCAGTTCTGTGTCCCAGCCCCCTTTGCAAGGATCTGTATAAAATACCCTGAGTTACAACATTAAAGCGAGTTTTATTCCCCCTTGTGGAATTACTCCTGGTCTCTACGAGTCTGTTTCCTTTTTTCTTTCTGTGTTATTTCCCACAGTTCCCTCCCCTCCCTGCTTGTGGCTTAGTCCTGGGGACTGATCACCAGCTGGGCCTGGGGAACAGTTCCAGAGCTCGGCAGCATTGTGAAGCAAGCCCTAGCACAGGGAAAAGAACATCTAGTGTAACTGGCACACATGGGACTAAAGGACCACGAGGCATATATTTCAGATGACAACTGGTGCCATGACATGGGGCTCGACTTTCAGGAAGAAGGTAAAAGATATTTTTGGCTCTCAGGCTGTCTCTTTCAGCTCTCTTTCACTCATGAGTGGGAAAATTTCGGGGGGGGTGGTGGTACAGAGTAGGGAAGTAAACATCCCTGAAAGGAAGGTTCAGGGTAGTAGGCCGGCTGTCGATCCATCCTCACAACTCTCCTTGTGCAGGATAAGTCTTTAATCTGTTTTTCAGCATCTCTTCTCTAAGGGCAGGCTGTTGGTCCATCTCCAAGCGAGACCATTTCCTGTGGGATTAGTCTTTAATAACTTTGGTCCCCGCAGACAAGAAGTTATTCTGTCTGCCAGGCCAGCAAACACTCTGCTACTAAACATTCCGCTACTCACTAGCATTTCTGACCTTTCTTTATTATGGGAAACAAACAGACTTGCCAAAAGGACACACGGGCTAAGAAAATAAAGACAGTCCTCACAGTTGAGGAGTTAAAATTTGCAAACTGGAAGCTGTCTGCTTTTGGAGCAAAACTCTTAACATAATCCCGTGAATGTCCTCTACAGATTTAGGGAATCCAAATATCTTAGACCCATATGGCACAGGGGGCTAGGCAGCGAAAAGATGCGCCTGCATCTTTTAAGTATTTGCCACTCTCAGCTGCAGTGGGACAATCCCTGAGCCCCTCTCATCAGGCCAAGCCAAGCAGGAATTATAAAAAAAATAATTTCTCAGAAAAGAAAAACGCAGCTTTGGCTGCTGGCAAGGGACCGTATGCACCAGGATTGAGCACCCCAAACTACAAACCCCAGAATTCTTCACGCCTGTTGCTGCCAGGTTCACATCCTTTCCTTTTTATCATTCCAAGCCAGCAGACTACAATTCCCAGAATACTTCAGGCCTGTCACCAAACAGAATGGTCAGAATTCTTTCTAAAGATAGGTTTCCCAAAAAATACACAAAGAAAATGTGACTTAAAACCATATTGTGTTTTTTCTAATAATACTTGTTTAAAATTGAGTTGAATGTACTGTTACTTGCATGTCAATATTTATCTCAAGGAAATATTTTTATAATATGGCCATTCAAAAATCTGTTAAGTTAAATTCCATCTCAAGCATGCTTGTTGATAAGTTTCAAAATCTAATACATGGGCACCCAAAAACATCTTTTAACAAATTGTGAACAGTTAAATAATTAAGAAGTCCTAGGCAATTCCAAGTCAACTTATTAAAAGGATCCTAAACAATTCTAAAGCCACTTAATTAAAAAGCTCCTCGACAGTTTTGGAGTCTTTTAGATTTGTTTTCACCTTTTAAAATTCATAGCCTCCTGGACCACGTGGTTTGTAACCTACCACCAAGTGGAAATAACAAGTCATCTCGATTCATGTCTGTCCTTCCCTACCTAAAATTAACACCGTTTTTCATTTCAGCATCCTGAAAGCAAAGCAAGGCAGATTTGTATGGAGATTTTCAAGCCAGATTGCTCTAACAAAAAGCTAAAGCTAATAAAATGTTCTTTAGGAACTATTGGTCATTTTAAAATACTCTAAAATTTTGGTTACAAATTAACTTCTTGTGGTTTTACCGATTACATAAATTTAGTGTTTAAATTCAGTAAAAGCTAACTCTACAACTAATACTAACCTTTTTGTGATTTACTATTTACATAAATTTAGTGTTTAAATTCAGTAAGGCTAACTCTAAAACCAAGATTGATTTTTTTTTCCCTAACACAAGTCTGCCACTATAATTAAACACCTAATGAATTCATTGATTTATTAAGGGTAAATATAAATTTACACATGTGATAATTCAAAGTTTTATTAAGTATGTACTGTCATCTGCTGGTTATGATCGACCAACACCCCATAAGTATCTTTAAATCCCATATACCTTAAAGTTATATATCTAGGGGTTATAATATATAAAGGTTAAAATTATATATATATAAATTTTATTTCTGCAAGATCAAGTATTAATCAGGTAATTTAAAGATCACAATGTATGTTTAATCAAGGTTTCTCTAACTTGTTTTTACTTTTATCCAAAATCTATTCATACACTATATAATGGTAAACTAAATTACTTATGTTGTTAAAAATTGAATTAATACGATCAACATAAAAGACTGGTCATAGTTAAATGTATGTGTTCTAGTTTGTCTTCCATTGCTGTGACAAAACACTCTGACTGACACCAACTTTGGTAGGAAAGGGTTTATTCAGCTTACATCTCCTGGGTCACAGTTCATCACTTAGGGAGCCCAAGGCAGGAACTCAGGGAAGGAACCTGGAGGCAGGAACTGAAGCACAAGCCATGGAGGAATGCTGTTCACTAGCTTGCTCCCCCAGCTCATGCCCAGCCTGCCTACTTATACGATACACAACAACCTGCTCAGGGTGGCACCACTCATTATGGGCTGGGCCCTCCCACGCTACTCGATGATCAAGACAATACTCCACAGATGTGGCCACAGGCCAATCCAATGGAGCCAATTCCCCAACTGAGGCTCCCTCAAGCCAGGTCTGTCAAGTTGACAATAAAGCTATCCAGCACAATTGACCCCTGGTCAACTTGACACACAAAACACATCATTATTAAACCACCACCTTTCCAGTTCTTATCCCCAAAGCATGATGTTAACATTAATCACAGCCTAAGACAGTACAACCTTAAAAGCCCCACAGTGCTTAGAATGTCCAAACACTTAAAAGTTCACAGTCTTAACTGTGGGCTGCTATAAAATCCAAAACAAGTACTGTCTTATTTCAAAGGGAAGAATCAGGCACTCTCAAACAAAACCTAAGTCCAGCAAGTAACTCAAGGCTGGACACCTGGGACTCACTCACGATCTTCTAGGCTCCAAAGGGTTTCAGCAGCTCCCCCTCTCCAACTCAGCCATCCGTGGCACACACAGCTCATCTAACAGCCCAGGCCGACTCCATCCACACCTGCCACTGCTCTTGGTGGTCCCCATGGTCCTGGCTCTCCAAAAAGCTGGGGTCTCCTACTGAAACTGAGGCAGCACCTTCACCAATGGTCTCTTGTAACCTACTCCTGGTGCAAAGCCTCAGCTTCTCTCCATGACCCCTGCAATCCTGGGGTCTTCACTGCAACCGAGGAGTACTTCCACCAATGGTCTTTCCTGACTCACATGGTGCCAAGCCTCACTGCTCTCTGTGACCCCCTAAATTTCAACACCAGAACCAATAGGAGACTCTTACACACTAACAAGTCCTGCTTCCGGCTTGAAATAAAAGCTCAGGCCCCTTCTGGAACACAGCTTCTGTGTGCTGACCCTGAAGAAATTCTTCCCAGAAGATTTCACCACAGTGATGCTGGTCTCTTGTTCCTTACAGCTGATTTTTCAGCCCCAGCTAACCAGCATCAATTGTCCCAGTACAACAAAGATTTCACTTCAGATTCTGGTCTCTTTTTACTTAAAGCTGATTCGTCAGCCCCAGCTGAACAGAACCCACAGATTACACACTCCTGATGATCTCTGCTCCCCTTTGAAACTAGAAACTTCACAAGCCAGGCCTCCATCTTCTACAACTCCTTCAGCAAAACTACTCCAAGCTCCACAGCAACAATCTTTAGGCATTCAATGATCTTCCCAGCCCAAAGTTCCAAATGCCTCCACAATCCTTCCCCAAAACACCAAGGTCAGGTCTGTCACAGCAATACCCACTCTCTGGTACCAATTTCTGTTCTAGTTTGTCTTCCATTGCTGTGACAAAACACTCTGACCTACACCAACTTGGGGAGGAAAGGGTTTATTCAGCTTACATCTCCCAGGTCACAGTTCATCACTTAGGGAGCCCAAGGCAGGAACTCAGGGCAAGAGCCTGGAGGCAGGAGCTGAAGCACAAGCCATGGAGGAATGTTGTTCACTGACTTGCTCCCCTGGCTCATGCCCAGCCTTCCTTCTTATACAGTACGCAACAATCTGCCCAGGGTGGCACCACTGATTATGGGCTGGGCCCTCCCACACTACTCGACGATCAAGACAATACTCCACAGATGTGGCCACAGGCCAATCCAATGGAGCCAATTCCCCAACTGAGGCTCCCTCAACCCAGGTCTGTCAAGTTGACACTAAAGCTATCCAGCACAGTATGTAAACTACAAATTGTTATTACTTTTACTCCTAATTCACACTAAAATTCCAGATAACAGCTTTGACATTAATGTATATCAAGTGTCTTTCTGTAATGTTATCTGTAACTCCCCTTTTTATCTACAAGATAACTTAGCTTTGAAAGACTGTATTTCACCTCTTCATGAACAATGAACCTCAGAACATCAGTTCCTGTATGGGTACACAGTAGTATAATTTTCAAAAAGGGTATATTCTCCTAAAATAAGGTAAAATTAATGTAATGCCCTCCAAAATACAGCTTAACTTCTTCCTTACATTAAGAGACAAAAATCTCTTGGAGGGATATTCTATTTCTCAAAAAACATCTATTAAATATGTATCAAAGCCAGGTACTATACTGGCTGGGATTTCTCCCAACAGCCAATTATATCAGTAAAAAATATTACAGGTGTCTTTTATTAAGCTAAAAATCAGGCCCAATGAATCTGTCAAGACTAAAATCCATGGGCAAATCTCAAGTACTAAACTGGTATATTATTTTGTTTTTCAAACTTAATAATTAAAAGGCTAATATATTTTATTCTTAAAAGAACTTTAATTAACCTTCATCTGTTTATCTACTGGAATGATAAATGAGGTATTTTCTATTAATAGCCACAGTAATATAAAAAAAATGGTATTTCTAACCACCTGTGCTAGACCAACAGCACAACCTAGTATAATAAATAATGTTTACTTAACTGCCTAAGCTTTTACTATTCGTCTCAGTTGCCTCTGTGAGTTATCTAATAATCTCCATGGGCTTTTTAAGTAGCTTCTGTGTTTTATCTAGTAGCTCTGTGGGGTCGGGATAATGCTGTACTCCTTCCTCACCTGCTTCAGTAAAGCTCCAGACCCTGAGAGCTCTCTCTCTCTTTTGATGTACTGAGCAAACATCACACTACCAGCTTAGTATACACATACCCAGGTTCTGTTTTCCCCCATGAAAGCAGCATTGGGCCACACTGTTCCAGAGTATCACCAATAGATAAAATAATAACAGTATGGAACAACTGAGCTTTTTTAAAATAAGTAAAAACAGGGAATGTAGGCATTCCTTTGGAAGAATCACTTAAGAGAGTCAGCAAGCAGCCTCCAAGCCTGGACCCCTACTGATACCCTGCTAAACCTGTGAAACCTGGGCACCTGACTGTCTTTGATGCCTTAGGGCAAAGCATTGATCTGGAACAAATGGCCTAGAGCCCAGCCTGCCCCAGCCCCCAATTCTGTGTGTACCAGCCCCCTTTGCAAGATCTGTATAAAATACTCCGAGTTACAACATTAAAGGGTGTTTTATTCCCCCTTGTGGAATTACTCCCAGTCTCTATGAGTCCGTTTCCTTTTTTATTTCCCACAGTTCCCTCCCCTCCCTGTTTGTGGCTTAGTCCTGTGGACTGATAACGGTGGGCCCTGGGAACAGTTCTGGGGCTCAAAGCTATAAGCCCTAGCACAGGTAGAAGAACATCTAATGTGATTAAAGGACCACCAAACGTATATTTCAGACGACATTGGACTAATGTCAAACCCAGGCCAATAGCACATCCAATTTAAAGTAGCATTCAAAGAACAAACACATCTGCAAATCAGAAATACTAAAATAAACTTGCAAATGGATGTAAAACAGGCTTTCACAAAGTGGGAATGTGCTGTCTTACTATTTAATAATTACTAAGCATGCCTACAAACAATGTTTATTTTGCATTCTTCTCAAGTGCTTGAAACATAAAAACCTGTAAAATAAGCTAATCTTTCTTTTTTTAATTTTTTTTATTTCTTTATGTGTATGAGTGTACTGTCTGCATGCAGGTCTGTGCACCCGTGTCGTGCAATGCCGTGGAGGTCAGAAGAGGGTGTTGGATTCCCCTGGAACTGGAGTTCTCCTGGAATTGGAGTTTCAGACGGTTCTCGGCCACCATGTGGGTGTTGGGGTTTGAACCCGGTCCTCTGCAAGAGCGGTCGGCGCTCTTAACCGCTAGGCCATCTCTCCAGGCCAAGCTAATCTTTCTTATCCATGGCTTTACTTTTCAAAGTTGCAGCCAATATTTTAAATTGAAATTTCCAGAAAAATTCATAGATATTTAAATACATTTTGTGATTTAATAGTTTTCATTTTTAAAAATATTTTAATCTTGGTTGACATCTTTCTGTGCGTAATTTACAAAGTAAATGATGATCAATTTACTGTAATGGTATACTTTGTGTTCAGTGCTTTCCATGCTTCTAGGCATCCACTGGGTTCCTATAAGAAATTCAGGACTGTTGTTCTTTAAAGGTATTTAAAGTAACTCCAGATTGGATAATCTGGAAGGCAGGGCTCCAGCACTGTACAACATCCCAAGGAGATATATCATTAGCTTTTGTTCATGTAAATTTCCTCACAAACCCCATGACCAGGAGAATATTTGTGTGAGAATTTAACACATCAATATATAACTGCAACATTTTTAGAACAGATAGTTTTATGGATGTATAATAACCATTCAATATAGAAAAGTTAATCAAACCAAATAGAATTTATAATATACTCCCTGATGCCTTTGATCAGAGTTAGAGTCTTTAAAAGAAGCTGGAAGGAGAAAGTGTTAAATAAAAGATTTTATTCTCATTTTCAGCCATTCAAAATGAAAATGTTAGATGGGACAGTAAGCTTTTTATAAAACAAGAAAGAAGTGAGTTCTCTGTGTTCCTTTGTTCTCATGGACTAGTAAGTGAAATAGTGAGCATCTTATAAAACTTAGACCTATGTGATGGCCACTCACCTCTGGTTTCTGTGGATTACTTCTACCTCGTGTGAAGGAACTCTATAACATATGACTGGACTGTCACAGCAAATGTTACAGGTTAATGTACAACACAGGAAGACAAGGCAGGATGTTATGGTGTTAATGTGATCCACAGGAAGACTAGGCACTGGGGTTACATGATACTGTTTCATGTGTTGGTGCCTTTGCACTGGAATTTTTTAAATATAAATTTCCCTTTAAAATCTTTTCTTCAAATAATTAGCTATAGTTCCAGTGTTTGCTTTCATTCCACCTGTCTCCCAATTATTTTCCCAGGCTCATCTTTTAAAATATTTTATTACTTTTATTTTATGTGTGTATGCATTGCCTGCATATATGTAAGTGAACCTGTATCATGAAATGCCCACAGAGGTCATAAGAGGGCACTGGATCCTGTGGAACTGGAATTATTGAGGGAAGTTAGCTCCCATGTGGGTGCTGGGAATCAACCTGGGTCTTCTGCAAGAGAAGCCAGGGTTCTAAACCGCTGAGCCATCTCTCTAGGCCCAGACTTTCAGCTTCTTAATGTGGATTCTATTATCTCCACAGTACTGTCCACTGACCCTCTAGGGAATCCCTCCCTCTTTTTCCCAAGTCCTTTGCTTTCTGTTTTATTCTCCAGATTCTGCTCTGCAGAGCCTTTTACCACAAGAAACAAAAACAGTCTTGATTCCACCAAAGCATTCATCATCCAAGAAAATTTGCATCAACTCTACCATTAATACCAATCCTTCTTTCTCCAACTCCATAGATATGCACATATAATTTTTTACTACATATATCTATAATTATTTAAATTGCCCAAACTATCCCACTCATTATATTATGACACATTTGTCAGTATAAAAGGCTATTCATTTGTATTTCAGATCTTCCACAGTCAAGTATTCTTAAATATTGAACCCTTTGCAGTATATTTAATCTTTAAGAATCTCATTCTCACTTTCTTTTATCATTCCTTCCTGATTCACAGCTTAAAGAGGACTGAATCTTGTACATAAATTTGGGGATATTAACCCTCAAAGGTGATATGAATCGATTTGATGATTAATTTCATTCTTATAATTTTGTTCAGATTTTGTTGGTTGTTTTATTCTCTAGTGTAACTATTCAATGGAAAGATCTCTATGGTCTCTTCTTAGCACTTAAGTTTCTCATTCTGTAAACAGTTAAAAAGATGGCTGAGTGATGGTCAGGTGAGTACACAGTGTGAACTTTAGAGATGGCTCAGCGGTTAAGAGTGCCATCCGCTCTTGCAGAGGACCAGGTTTCGATCCCCAGCACCCACATGGTGGCTGAGAACTGTCTTTAACTCCAGTTCCAGGGGAATCCGAGGCCCTCTTCTGACCTCCGCAGCATTGCACGACATGAGTGCACCAACTTACATGCAGACAGTACATTCATACACATACAAAAATAAATGAAATTAAAAAAAAAAGAACCAAGCTATTTCAGTATAAAATGGTTCACTTCCCTTTCATTTGTTTATGCTCCTATCTAAACTGACAATTACTTCCTGGTGACATTCATTCTTCTCTAAACATATTTAAGTAAATGGATCTAAGTTTTTCTCTTCTTTACTCTTATCATTAGATGTTTTATTATAGATTTACATTTAATTGTGCTACTCTCTAAATCTGTAGTTTAGAAATGTTTTCATATAAAATGAAGACCATTGACTTTACCAACTATTGATAATATTTGTTATTCTTAGATAATTAACCTATAGTTCAGGCCTTTGGATAACACAACTATATTTGGGACATATAAATAAAACTGAATAAAATTTGTGTGCTTGGGGATATTTTCCCCATTTTTGTCTTGGTTCTGTGAGTGTACCTGATTTAAAACATATACATATACAACTCCATCACTACTGATTATTAAAATAACAGAGGGAAACAAGGCAGGTTTCAGGTATAGTAGGTATAATGAGCTCCAGAGGGTATGAACGCAGGTCTTTCTACAGCCTAAAGAGAGTGAGGAGGTAGACTTTGAGCTGCAGTTCTCAGCCAGCACAAAGAGAGCTACTTGCAGAGATATAAAATGTCCTAGGACTTCAATACGGCTTCTGACCAGCATGGACATAAATTGTAGAAATAGGAATCTGTCAGAATTTCTGAAAAGAGCCATTTGAGAGGTAGTCCACAATCTAAGGGGACTAATGGAAACCTCACAAAATCTCAGTATAAACACAAAAGCACAACACAAAATTTACAAGGAAGAAATGTTACTGGGGGAGAAAGCAATCAACCCATCTTACTAGCATGTACCCTGTGAATTGCAATAACAACCAGTCTATGGATATGCATACTGGTGCAAGAGTAGTTCTGGGAGTAACCAACCATGTTCTGATGCGATTATAGCCTAGTTCTCAAAATTAATCCTATGTCTATTACCTGGACCAAGAACCCTTGGTTGGTGAAGTCATAACTCCAGAGGAAGTCCCTACTACTGGATTTCTGTAAATGAATGCAATCTTAAACTGTTCCTTAAGGTTGACTTCCATACTCATGCACCATTGAAGTTTTCAATCCTTTTTTGCAGCAAACACTGATTAATATAGATTCACAATTGGCCAAGTCCAAAGAATAAATGACTGTGAAGTGCTCACTCCTAAAGGGGACATCTACATCACACCCTCTCTCTGCCAAAGCTCAGGGATCATCAAGGAAGAGAGGACAGCAAGATTGGAAAAGCCAAGGTACTGGAGGATTGCTGACCAAAGCCTGTCTTCTGGACATCGTAGAGCCAGAGCTGCTTCACACAAGTACTCACAGTGCTTGTGACTTAAGTACAAGATCAAACCAGACAAACTGATCATGGATGGAGGAGGAGGAGCTCATGAAGTCCTGTACCTGAGCAACTACTGACAATTCATTGTTCTTGGAAAAGGAAGAGTGTCTGATTCCTTCAGGGGTGCAAGCCATGATAGGCTGCCCATGCACAATGAATGGCCCTATACCCATGTACCATGTTAAAAATGAGCAAATTAAGGTAGGAGGGAAATGTCATGGGCGATTATGGGAGAAGTTCTTGCAAGAACTAGGAAGTGTATTAGATCAAAGCACATTATATTCATTCATGGAGTTGTCAGACAATCATTTTAGAAACTTCTATTTTACATGGGTAATCAATATTTTCTTCAACTTATATCCAACAGCATTTGAGTTCAGTATAACATTAATACTTCTTAGTGCAGGAAAACACGAGATGAGCCAAGCCACAAATAGAAGTGAATATAATATTTTAGGTGAAATTTATCTTAACTCTAAAATAGAAGAAAGGCCAAACAAGACAGGTCACATGCTAAACTAAAAGGAATGAAATTATGATCACAAAATTAAGTAGAACATTTCTCAAAAATAGATAAAATAGTCATCTCTGGCCCAATGTTCTGACTTGCTTCTGCTTTGGTAACATAAGGTCAGTGCAGATTAAAACTATACTACAGCATAATAAGACACTTTGAAAACTGGTAGGCAAGGTGTAAAATGAATTAGGACACTTTGAGAGACTGCATTTGCATAACTTTATTGTAGAATTGTAATTATTATTATTCTAGTTTATTATTAGTTATTTTTGTTAACATATTTACATGTCTAATTTTTAAATTAAGCTTTAAATATGTATGTGAGGGAGAGAACCTTGTGCACACTAGACTCAGTCCTGTCTGTAGTTCTGCTCATCTGTCAAGGTCTTAGGACTTAAAATCTAAGTATTAAGATGACTGATTGACAGAGAATGACAGGGAAACAGGATGAAGGCAGGATGCTGTGAGGACTCTGCTCTTAGCCTGTGTGTGTTTGCATTGTTTTTCATGAGGGAAGTAGACCTGGTGACTGTATGCCTGAGCTAACATTCCACCAGGGAGTAATCTGTTCTTAACCCATCCATTCCATAGTTGATTATATGAAATGACAGCTCTCTCTCTTTTTTTTTTGAACCTTCATGGACAACCTCAGGGCTACAGAACAGAGATATGGGTATCTTTTTGTTATTTTCTATTGAACTTGTGATTTTCATACAATATAATTTGATAGTATCTAGATCTCCTCCCCTAGCCAAGCCTCCCAATACCACCCAAATTAATGTTCTATAATGTATTTATAATAATGCCTATAGAGTCTGATTTGTGTCTCTAAATGTCTTTCAGTGTAAGTACATCCACCAGCCCTATCACAAGTCCCATCGCTGTAAGACACTGTCTTTCATCCTCCCAGCAGCAAATGAGTGAGAAATCTCAAGGCAGCCTTTGCTTGTTTTAACTTCCCCTTCTGCTTTAAGAGGGAAAAAAATAAAGTGGTCGGTTATTATTAATATATTCCCATAGCAGTTGATTTATATAAAGCACATCCCTAGATTTCAGAACCTAATATTTCAGTAAAATATTTTCAACATACATACTTGACAAGGAACAAGAAGACATATAGAGTTTCAAACCATCATCTCATGGTACCTGGTCAGAGTCTGAGAAAGCACACTGTTGTTTTTTGTTTGTTTGTTTGTTTTTTCTCTAATGTGCAGAAAAGCTTCACAGACTACTTACAAGGTCAGCATAATGTGATTGTAGCTTGATCTGCCATCGCCTTCATTTCTATGACCCTGGTATGCAACATTATTAGCCATAGTAACTCAGGATGTTTAAATGTTTTCTTACCAATATACCTTATTTTTTTACCAGTATACCTTAAGCATGGAAAAGTGTGCAAGCCTCACCACCAGTGACTGATTTTGTCATAAGTGGTCATTCACAAAGAAAAACATAAATATTAATTTATATACTTAATATATGAAAATTTGTCCTTCTACTGCATAATGCATTCTTTATTATTTTAGTGACACCTATTGCAAATTATTATATGTGCCTTATCAAAAAGTAGTATGCTAAGTTAACATAGATCTTTTTCACACATGTAGACATCTAAGATCTTCCTACCTAAAGTGAAATTCCAAATGTTTAACCTAGCTAATGTCACACAGTTATTAAGGATGAGGAATAATTTAAAGATAGTTGAGAGGCTACTTTTTTTCAGGTTTGAAAATTTTCCCCTTTCAGGGAGGCAAAAAGGCTTCATGAGCTTCACAAGAAGTGGTGAGGCTGATTGTACTCCACAGAGATTATGTTACCTTTGAACAATAGCTGAAGAGAGGAAACCCTCTGTCCTAGGGCCCTTCAAGCTAGATAGAGAAATCCCATGATGTGGCTCCCCCTAGCGGGAGTGGGTTTCCAGTTATTCAGCTGCCTGAGTCTCCTGCACTCATGTAAGCAATTCTAAGACACCCAGTGGTTCACCCAGAGAGACCTGAGTGGAATAATCTATTTTCTTAGATGAGAATAGAGTTTTGCTCATGGTTGTTAAGGAAAATTCTTGTAACAACATTAAAAATAAAATTTTCGGTTTTACTTATTAAACATTTCAGGCTTTATAGAAGAGTTATAATTTATGAGATAAACATTTCAGAAATAAAAATTGAAATGTAGCAAAACTAAATTCCAAGATGTGTATGCACGTATCATGTGATGAACATGGCAACTATTCTTAGGGTATTTTCAGACTTTGGCCATTAGAGGATTGTAAGGACAAAGAGGTAATGATTTGTAAAAGGACACAGGGTGCTGCTATCCTTATCTCATGCAGTGTGAGATGACACAGAGTCATTCTGAACTAGATTCCCCAGCTTCACTGACAGTGCTTTCATGCCACAATTTATTTATATCCTGTTCAAAAACTCAGGTCCAGGGAAGCAATTCAATGTGGATGCTAGCACCACAAATGAGTTCTCTCTTTTGAAGGCAAACTAAATAATTCCATTTATTTGTTTTTTAGTAAATATAATACCTGATGTTACTCATCAACTTACTATGTAATGTAGAAAAGTAAAGTAACATTGCTTCTTTTTTTAATTAATTTATTAATTATTGAATTGCTTCCCTGGAATGAATTTATTAATTCAAACTTTCTTGGAGTTTCAATAATAAAAACAAAGCATCAAAACAAAACTAAATAGCACATGTTCATGTGATTTAGTCTCTTAAGCTTCTTCCAAGAAGATAGTGAAGCTATTTCTGTGGCTGTGGATTTTATTTTATTTTTTAAATTTTATTTATTTATTTTTTATGTGTATGAATGTACTGTCTGCATGTATGTCTGTGCACCTGTGCCATGTAGTGCCGCGGAGGTCAGAAGAGGGTGTCAGATTCCCCTGGAACTGGAGTTCTCCTGGAATTGGAGTTACAGACGGTTCTCAGCTGCCATGTGGGTGCTGGGGATCGAACCCGGGCCCTCTGCAAGAGCGGTCAGTGCTCTTAACCGCTAGGCCATCCCTCCAGCCCCGGCTGTGGATTTTAATATTTCCCAAATGAATTTACAAGAGACATACACTACTAACTTCCACATTTAGTATTCGGGGGTTTTTCATTCCAGAATTAGCCCCTAATGGCAATTCATAAAGCTTTTGTCAAAGATATTTTTAATAATGTGATAAACATTCTACAGTTCCTCTTTGTGAGGCAAGGGTGGGGAATTTTCTGTTTACTTAAATACTGTATTTTGATCATAAGTAGATTTTACACTTATAAACATTCATGAAATATGAAACACATCATCATCATCTTAAAGATTATTTGAATTTTGGTGGGTTGATAAGGAACCCATTGTGTCACTTGCTCTTAAGACTCCTTACTGGCTAGAGCTTATTCTGTGCAAAAGCCAGTTATAGCTGGTTATGTCTTAAACAGTGTGGGTGAAACTTTTCTCAGTAAGAAATAGGAAGCACCCAAGTGTCCCTCAACTGATAAGTGGAGAGAGAAAATGTGGTATCTACACAATGGAATTCTATGCAGTGGTAAAGAAAGATGGCATCATGAACTTTGCAGGTAAATGGATGGAATTAGAAGCTAATATGCTAAGTGAAGTAACACAGTCCCAGAAAAAGAAAGAAAATGATGTACGGTATCCCTCATTTGTGGATGCTAGCACCACAAATGAGTTCTCTCTTTTGAAGGCAAACTAAATAATTCCTATTTATTTGTTTTTTAGTAAATATAATACCTGATGTTACTCATCAACTTACTATGTAATGTAGAAAAGTAAAGTAACATTGCTTCTTTTTTTAATTAATTTATTTATTTTTTATGTGTATGAATGTACTGTCTGCATGTAGGTTTGTGCACCCCTCTCGTGCAATGCCGTGTAAGTCAGAAGAGGGTGTCGGATTCCCCTGGGACGTCAAAGATGGTTCTCAGCCACCATGTAGGTACTGGGGATCGAACCTGGGTCCTCTGTAAGAGCAGTCAGCACTCTTAACTGTTAGGCCATCTCTCCAGCCCCAGTACCATTGTTTCTTTACCTGCATATAATCCTACTATCAAAATGGAAAACCATAAACATGATTTGGAATTAACCTAGAGTTTATTTCCAGATGTCATAATTTTGGTATGTCTGAGGCATCCATAGAGGCATACTTTGTAAAGATATAAATTGGAAAGAAAAACAAGAAAGACTGGGTCAAAGAACTGACTGAAACTTATTCCCCAAACAGTAAACTTCAGCATCAAAAATATTTAAAAAGACAGAAAAAAAGCTGCAAGACATATATGAGCAGAATGCATGAGCTCTGGCAGGGAGGGGGCAAAGAAAGGGAATCCAATCAAAACATGATTAGGAAATGTTGTATGAAATACACAAAACTTGCCAGGCGTGGTGATGCATGCCTTTAATCCTAGCACTTGGGAGGCAGAGGCAGGAGGATCTCTGTGAGTTTTAAATTTTTTTTTATTATTAATTTTATTTATTTCTGTATGTGTACGAATGTATTGTCTGCATGCAAGTCTGTGCACCTGTGTCGTGCAATGCCGCGGAGGTCAGAAGTGGGCGTCGGATTCCCCTGGAACTGGAGTTCTCCTGGAATTGGAGCTTCAGACGGTTCTCGGCCGCCATGTGGGTGCTGGGGATCGAACCCGGGTCCTCTGCAAGAGCGGTCGGCGCTCTTAACCGCTAGGCCATCTCTCCAGCCC
>VZQC01000846.1:0-36019 GCA_009823505.1 Rhizomys pruinosus | reverse complement strand
AACAAATCAATATTCAATTTAAACATGTGAATTAAGTTACAACAGGGAGTTAATATATCACCATTCTCAAGAGTCTCAGGGCCCCAGATTGTACTACCAATGATGTTTCTTGTGAAATATACCAAGATTAGCATCAGGCTTTGTCATCTCTTGCTAATACCTCTAAGAGTGGCTGCCATTATTTTTCCATCCCTGGAGGAAATTTCCAATTGATTTCGCTTGACCCTCATAAAGAAAGCAAATCATTTATCTGTGAATAACTGTTAAACATTCCAATAGGAGCCGGGCATAGGTGGCCGCACCCCTTTAATCCTAGCACTGGGCGAGGCAGAAGGCAGGCGGATCTTTGTGAGTTCAAGGCCAGCCTCCGTCTACAGCGTGAGTTCCAGTACAGCTGGGACTAAAGGGAGCCCCTGTCTCGAAAGACCAAAAAAAAAATACAAAAAAAAAATTCCAATAGGAAAACAAAGGACAGAAACATGCCAATTCACTGAATCCCAACAAGATTCGACAAAGTTCATATTTCCAACTAACAGTCAATTGACAATATTTAGTCATGAAGTGTCATATAAAGTTCGTTTCTTACACTCAAGTATATTTTCTAGAAAATTCTGTGTAATTTTTCAGCTTACCTATAAAGCTGTGTAATTTTGCAGCATTATAGGTAACAGTGTTTGGAAAGGAAACAAGTGGCATTTAATAAAAGTGTGTGCCCTAGTTTGTCTTCCATTGCTGTGACAAAACACTCTGACCAACACCAACTTGGGCAGGAAAGGGTTTATTCAGCTCACATCTCCTGGGTCACAGTTCATCACTTAGGGAGCCCAAGGCAGGAACTCAGGGCAGGAACCTGGAGGCAGGAGCTGAAGCACAGGCCATGGAGGAATGCTGTTCACTGGCTTGCTCCCCTGGCTCATGCCCAGCCCACCTTCTTATAAGGTACACAACAACCTGCCCAGGGTGGCACCATTCATTGTAGGCTGGGCCCTCCCACACTGCTGGACAATCAAGACAATACTCCACAGATGTGACTACAGGCCAATCCAATGGAGTCAATTCCCCAATTGAGGCTCCCTCAACCCACGTGTGTCAAGTTGACACTAAAACTATCCAGCACAGTGTGTAAGTTTACAAAATTTGTTATCAGCTTCAAATTTCTACAAAAGCTTACAGTCTTTTCTTGCTTCAAGGAACATTGATAAAATTTGGCAATAATTAAGTGTGTTTAGGAATCTCTAGACCTACTATCCTGAGATTTTACAGGAATAGAACAGAACACAGCCAGAAGGAAACACAGGTGCAAGTGTGGAGCAATTAGTGCTGACAATGTCCCAAAGAATGGTGAATCTTATGTACTAAGAAGGCACAATACATGCTTAGAAAAGAGGTCATGAAATCACATCTCTCAGACCTTTATCTGAAAACACAGGTCATAGAAACAGACATCTCTGCAGTCAGTTCGTGAAGCTGAGGCTATTGAAAGCAAGGGAAGGACATGAAAGGGTGGTATGGGATTTCTCAAAATGGGTTCTGACCAAAGAAAAATCTGTATTTCATAGAAATGCATCCCCCACCTAACTAGCCAAGAGTTATCATGGATATGAGGCCAAGGACAGAGGCTGGCATAGCTTATTCATCTGATTTCCATTCCAGCAACACTTAAAAATGCATTCATGAGTGCTTATTTCAAAATGGTCTTGGATATAAAGAACAGTCACAAGAATGTTCCATATACTTGCATTTTAGATTCACTGTGCTGATATTTCTATGGCACACTTATTCCAACTATAGCTTCACATAAGAGTTCTCAAATGAATGGCTAAAGAATACATACACTTATGCATGCTTAAACAGGTTTCTTTCATTTCCATCTAGGATGATTTTTGTACTCCATGAACCATCAGTCACTAGGAATTTGTTGTTGGTAATGGTGGTGGTGTTTTTGAGACAGGATCTCCCTGTAGTTCCAGCTGACTGGAAACTGTAGACCAGGCTGGCTTCCATCTCACAGAACACTTCCTGCTGCTTCTTCCCTAAGTTATAGGATTAAAGGTGTGTGCCACTATGCCCAGCAGGTGTCATGTTTCATTAAGTTTCTTAAAATTGCTAAGTTCTCAAAAAAATTGCTAAGTTCTCAAATTTTCATTAAGTCCTTGACATTTTAGGAGGACTTGTCAAATAGTCTAACATTCAAAGCAATCACTCCAAAATACCAATCACATTGTTTTTATTTTGCTATAAATACCATCTCATGTAGCCCAGGCTGGCCTCTAACACAATATGTACTTAAGATGACATTAATTTTTGATCTTCCTATCATCAGCTCTGGAATTTTAGAATTACAAGATACGGGTGTATCTCATGCTGAAGTTTGAGTCCAGGGGTTTTTGTAAGCAAGCTAAGCAAGCTCACTACCAAATGTGCTAACTCTTTTTTTCAAATTTAATTTAATTTTATTTATTTATTTATGTGTATGAATGTATTGTCTGCATGTAGGTCTGTGCACCTGTGTCATGTAATGCCGCAGAGGTCAGAAGAGGGTGTCGCATTCCCCTGGAACTGGAGTTCTCCTGGAATTGGAGTTACAGATGGTTCTCAGCTGCCATGTGGGTGCTGGGGATTGAACCCAGGTCCTCTGCAAGAATAGTCAGTGCTCTTAACCACTAGGCATCTCTCCAGCCCCCAAATGTGCTAACTCTTTAGCTCAACAATCATTATTTTCTTTTTTTCTTTTTTTTTATTTTTTTTATTTATTTTTTGTATATGTATGAATGTACTGTCTGCATGTAGGTCTGTGCACCCATGTCGTGCAATGCCGCGGAGGTCAGAAGAGGGCGTCGGATTCCCCTGGAACTGGAGTTAAAGACGGTTCTCAGCCGCCATGTGGGTACTGGGGATTGAACCTGGGTCCTCTGCAAGAGTAGTCGGAGCTCTTAACAACTAGGCCATCTCTCCAGCCCCAACAATCATTATTTTCATAGAGTTAGAAACCTAAAATTCTAAAGCACATAGAAGCACAAAAGACCCTGAAAAGTAAAATAATCTTGATCAATAAGGACAACACTGAGAACAATCAGGATACCTGATTTAATGACATATTATAAATCCATAGTAACCAAATATGCTTTAGTCATTTGCTGTTTCTAATATGAAATACTTAAGAAATCAGCTTTAGGGAAGAAAGGTCTTAACTGGCCCATGATTCTTCAGGCTTCAATACAAAGACAGTGGTCTCTATTTCTCTGAGCCTGTGGGTGACACAGAACACCAGGAAGCACAGCCATTACAGCATGAGGATACAAAACACACATTCCAATAATGCACCCCAATTCCTCCAATTAAGCTAAACATCATTTTGTAGACTATTTATCTATGAGTCCATCAACGCCTTAATCAATGGATGAAGGTCATGTCATTGCCTCTCAGTAGAATCACTTCCTAGGTACCAAGAGTTCAACCCATAAGCTTTTGGGGGACAATTCATCTGCAAACTATTACCTGCCACCTCTGACCACACAAAAGAATAACATTGTCGGTGGGGCCTAATATTCTGTGATGGCTGAGCTATAAGTGAGCTCACTTCACCCTTATAACCTCAAAGGCTAGAAGGAGCTGAAGCCAACCCCCACTTGCCTGGTGGATGTTAGGTGCTGCAGCCCATCCCCCACGGAGTGTAACATGAGGTATAACATTCTTCTGAGGCACACCCTGGTCTCCAGAACCAAAAGGTGTATCTGCCATAAAAGCCTAATTTCAAGAGACAAATGGTAGGAAACTTGGACATTGCCTTCAATCCTAGCACTTGGGAGGCAGAGGCAGGTGGATCTTTGGGAGTTCAAGGCCAGCCTGGTCTACAGAGTGAGTTCCAGGACAGCTGGGGCTACAGGGAGACCCTGTCTCGGAAAAAAAAAAAAAAAAAAAAAGGACAATACCGAAGCAACACTAATCTGAATTCATCTTAAGAACCAATTAGTTTGGATTATCATTAAACAGCTACTAGAATGGCAGAAAGCAGAGCTGATGGAGAGAACATGGATTTTGCAGAAGCGAAGAGGTGATCAAGACCTCTCCACTTTATGCTGTTTGGTTTTCAGTTGTGATGCCTCCTCCTTCTTCTCTTTCCTCGGCCCTCCGGGGACAGGTGTCTCATCTTTTTGGTTGGTGGTTATGAATCTGACATTGTGAGCTGGGACCCAGATGGGCCATGGGCAGTCCTGTGGGAAGACACAAGCAAAGCCCCTTCCTGATGTTAACAGTGTGTCAGGTACTTTCTGATGCTTATCTAGGGGGTTCTTCCACCTGAAAAGTATGTGCAGGAGAGTGCCTGGTGTGTGGCAATATTTAATAATTGGTAGGTGTTTTGAATTTCCCATTCTCCTAACACCCCAGCTTTATCTTTATGAAAAGGAAGAAGCTGCCTGGATGGTGTTCCTGAGATATTCATTCCCCTCTTGATCAGCCTTGTCCTTGTCCTTACCACCTCAACAGGAGGGACGGTGGGAGGAGCCCTTGTGAATGCCTAAAATATGGAAGTTGACTTTCAGGACAGGCTTGATTAGATGATGGCTTCCATCACCAACAGCCTTGAATCACTTCGATGACAGACAGATAACTTGGCTGACTGGAGTGGTGTTGCAGAATCTATGGGCTTTGGACTTCTTAACTGCAGAACACAGAGGGACTTGTGGATTCTTGGGGGAAGAGTGTTGCTTTTATGTCAGTGAATCTGAGGTAATGGAACAAAATGCAAAAGTGCTTAAGGACCTCCGAAAAGAACTTTGCTTCCAATATCCTTCCAAAACATCTGTCTCCTGGTTCTCCAAGCCTTCGACCACCTGGATGCTCCCTTTCTTAGGACTGCTTTTCATGCTGGGAGTGCTCTTAGTAATTGTCCCCTGTGTTGTGTGGTTCATTAAAAACTGAATTAACAACCTGGCTGAGATAGTGACCCAAAACCCCCTGATTCAGTATCAGGCCATTCCTGAACACCTCCTTGAAGAATTTGATGACATATCCCCATTTTAATAAAAACAAAGGGGGAGTTGTGGGGCTTAATATTCCATGATGGCTGAGCCATAAGTGAGTTGGCTTCACCCCTATAAACTAGAAGGCTGGAAGGAGCTGAAGCCAACCCCCACTTGCCTGGTGGATGTTAGGAGCCGCAGCCCATCCCCCAGGGAGTGTAACATGAGGTATGACATTCTTCTGGGGCACACCCTGGTCTCAGGAATCAAATTGTGTATCCACCTTAAAAGCCTAATCTCAGGAGACAAATGGTAGGGAACTTGGACATTGTAAAATGTGTATGCACACTTCCTTTGTTGTCCTGCCACCATCCTGGCTAAGAGCCCACCAAAGCTACTATATAAGACCCTAAAACTCCTGCAATAAGTGAGTTCCTTGGCCCTCTGAAACTGACTGCCAGATCACTCTTTGGTCTGCCTGGGCTCACCTGAGCTCTGAACTCATCCTTATTCCTTCCCTGTCCCTGCCTGTGGCTCAAGGTACAACTGTTGGTTGGGCCTAGAGGATGGTGACCAGGGAGGATACAGAGGAACCCCACGAGTGTCCAATTCATAATGCTAAATACATTTAAATATTTCCAAAGGTCGGCAAATGTCAGCAGTGGTAACATTTCCCAAAAGCCCACAGTAAGAGTACTCTGAGACTCTAGGCAAATATTAATGGTTGAGACTCTTACAAAACTGAAAAAAATATATATTATTTCAAGATAAAAATGCAAGTGGTAAAATTAACAATTATGAAAGGTAGACAAGGGGAGAAGAAAAATATAACATTAAAGCAAATGTTAAAATGACAGCTTCGTGTTCAGTATAACAGGCACTGCCATAATGTGGACTCTGAAGGCTTGGCCAGCCCTGTTCCTGCAGCTGTGCTCTCTCCCTCCTGCACAATCTCATTCTTGGGGTGGCTGTGCTCCCTCTCTGTGACTTTCCCCAGTAGACAGAATATTCCTGACATCTCTAGCTTCTTGGGTTGGCGTCTCTTTCATGGCCCTCCGAGAGGCTGCTTGCCTGGATTCTAATCATGGTCAAATCTACCTGGTCTCCTAGAGTTCCCTTTGAAGTCCAAATGGAATCTTTCATGACCTGTAATAGGCATAGCTGGGCCCAGCTGGGTCATGGCTATCTATACAATCTAAGCTTTTTGATGGCCAATGTGGAGGAACACAGTGAAAAGGACTTGCCTTCTTTTTAATGATGATACGTTCTTCAATAACCCATCATGCTATGGTCCCAATATAACATATGCTTCTCTTCTGGGAAACCTGGAGTTTCTTCTGTTCTGATTTTGCTGCAAAAATCTCATTGGAAATTTGGTCCAGAGGACCCATGAAAATTTTTGGTACATAGTGAGTAATTTGATGCCTTGAAAACTTCCTCGAGCAGGTTGATTTCTATCTCCTTTAACCACAGCCTCACAGGATCTCTCATGGTATGGACAAAATGTAGACAAGTGCTTTGCTAGGGGCTTCTAGTTCGCTCACCGGTAGGGGTCTCGTGCCCTTCTGAATTCTGTTGAGCACTGGCTTTACTGTCCACATCTCTGTTTGCATTTGTTTCTCCTCAGTTTTCGTGTGGTGGTTTGAAAGGGAATGTCCTCCAGGGGGCTCCAAGCATTTATACATTTTGTCCCCTGTAGGTAGCGCTGCTTTGGGACATCTCTCTAAGCTGTGGCCATGCGTAGAGAGTTCTCAAAGCCTTGATGGATCTCCAGTCACTCTCTGTTTTCTCTGCCTGCTTAAAGATGTCTTTGCTTTTTGCAACTGATCCACTCCCCTCCTACAATAAGAGTAGCAAATAGCTACCCTAACGGTAACCGATAAACATTATAAAATCTCTAGTATACCGTTAAAAAATTCACCTTTCCAGTTTCACTGGTCAGGTATCTGGTCATGGGACCACTCCTGGGAAGGCAAGTTTACCTTAAATCATGCTAAATAGATGCCTGGAATACCTAGTGTGTTAATCAGATAGTATTTTATTCCCTGGAGTCTCACTCCTAGTACAGTGGTTCTGGATCTGACCACGTGTAGGTCTCTATAAATCTGCCTGCTTTTTTTTTTTAGTTGCTATATACTTAATAAGCTCACCCAAATCTGAAACAGCTATCAGCAATCACTCTCAATCAGTAAAACCACCATAAAAGAACAGTGTCATAAAACTAGACATATCTCTCCAATGGGAGATAATATAGAACTCTGAAATAAGCCCATGTATATAACAGCCAACAAAGGTACCAAAAATACATATTGCAGAAAAATCATCATCTTCAGTAAATAGTGCTGGTTAATCTAGACACCCACATTAAGAAGACTGAAGCTTTACATTCAGCCAGCACAAAAATCACTCAATGTGGATCAAAGAATTAAATTTAAGACCTGAACATTTACAAATTATTAAAGTATACATTTGAAAAATCTCATGACCTTAATATTGGTAATGATTTTCTGAATTGGACCCCAAAATCTCAGGAAACAAAGGAAAATTTTAAAAACAGATTTTATCAAGTGAAAAATAAAAAGCATCTACTGAGCTCTAGAAAGAAGCAATGTAATAAGAATGTGAGAAAAAGTTCATTCATTATTTGTCCGACAGTTAATATCCAGAATACATTGGACTAAAAAACACCTAATAAATCATTCACTTTCCCTTAAACATGGACCAATGACAAAATGGCTAGCACAAAATACAGAAAAAGACTCTTATAAGCTGCTGTGTGGATTAAGCTCTCATCTTTTTGTTATTGAATACTATTCTACTGTATTAAAGTTTCATTTTCTTTATAAAGGATTTTTTAGGGCTTACATATTTTTAGGCATGAACAATGTTGATGAAATTATTTGTATACAGGTTTTGTGTGCACATATTTTCTATGCAGATGCATAAATAATTAGAAATAAAATTCTTAATCATATACACATACAGCAAGACCATATATTTATAAAGAATCGTTAAAATGGTTTACAAAGCCTGTGTACCATTTTGTCATTCCCACTAGAAAGGAATGAGGATTCTGTCTCTGCTATCTCCTAGCCAGTGATTGATAAGGTTATGTTTTGAATTTTAGCATTTTAATAGATGCATAATTGTGTTTTCTTCCTGTTTTAATTTGCACATCTTGAAAACAATTGGTGTTGACCATATTTTTATATTTTCTTGTGTATCATCTAGCTGAGATATGTCCTCTGAAGTTTCACATATCTATTAGTAGGGTTGCTTGCTTACTTACAGTTGAATACTAGTGTACATTGTACATTGTTATATGTGTATTTTGCAAATGCTTTCATTATTTGAGGCTTGCCTCTTTATTATTTTAGAATTGTCATTTGCAAAGCCAAATGTCATTCTTTGAGAGAGGGTATATAGACCCAGTTGGCCTACAACTCAAGGCTGGCTTTGATTTCAGAGAGATCCATCTTCTTTATCTGAGTGGTGGAATTAAATGTGTGTGTCATCATGCCCATCTGTATAAAGCCAAATTTTATAAACATTTAAAAGCATTGTATATTGAAAGTCAACTCAGCATTTTTTACTTCATGTATCTATCTTGCAGTTTATAGAAGTCATTATTAAGATTGGAGTTTATGCAGATCATCCCCTTGCATTTTCTTTCAGAAGTTTTGTGGTATTGCATGTCATATTTGGGCCTTGAATTAATTTTGAGTTATTTTGTGGTAGATTGTAAATGTTTTCTTTGGGTTAATGGTTTTATATAGAGAGGTCAGTTTCAGTGTACTTGTCTTTCTAGACTTCCTATTCTGTTGCATTGATGAATTTGCCTCTAATTATGACAGTGTAATACTCCATTGATTACAGATAAATTTTGAAACCAGGTAGAATGAACCTTTCCACTCCTCTTGTAGAATTATGTTGGCTCTTTTAAATTTCTTGCCTTATCATACAAATTCTAGAATCATTTTTAAAATAGCTAGAAAAAAATTCAGTAAGTTTTTATTTGGTGGGGACCTTTGAATTAGAGGACAATTTAGACGAGACTATCAGATGTATCCTCTAAAGAATCCAAAACTTGGGAATGCAAACTCATGCAACCCCTATGGAAAGCAGTGTGGAGAACCTTTAAAAGACTCAAAATGAGCCTAGCATGGTGGCACGTGCCTTTAATCCCACCACTGAGGAGGCATAAGCAGGCAGATCTCTGTGAGTTCAAGACCAGCCTGGTCTACATAGCAAACTCCAAGCTAGCTGGGACTAACGGGAGACCCTGTCTCAAAAAAAAAAAAAAAAAAAAAGAGACTCAAAATGAGCCTACCACCTACCACCTGACCCAGTCATACCACTCCTGGGTCTATACCCACAAGACTCATCCTATTGCAAAGATACATGTACATCTATGTTTATGCTGTTCTCTTCACAATAGCGAAGAGCTGGAACCAACCCAAGTGTCCCTCAACTGACCAGTGGATACAGAAAATGTGATACATCTGCACAATGGAATTCTATGCAGCAGTAAAGAAAGATGACATCATGAACTTTGCAGGTAAATGGATGGAACTTGAAGCCTTTATGCTAAGTGAAGTAACACAGTCCCAGTAAAACAAAAGACAAATGCTATCCTCCTCATCTGTGCTTGCTAGCACCCAATCCCTAGTTGAAAGGCAAGCTGAGCAACATTAATGTTGTATTTCTTTTTATCTGAAAGCAACTGTGCTATTAAAATGTGAATCCCTTAATGGGCTCTAGAATTAACTTATCACTTATTTTCAGACTTTGTAATTGTGGTATAGTGGAGGGTATGTATGCATATTTTAGAGTAATATAAAATTAAAGAGGAAAATGTGAACTCCTAAACATGTTTTGGAATTAACATACAGTTTATTCTCAGACGTCATTATTTTGGTATATACATTATATGCATATAGGCATATTTTGGAGCAATACAAATGGGAGGGAACAACAAGGACAAAAGCACTGGATCAAAGAACTGACTGAGACAGTTAACTTCTGCCCAAACAATGAACATCTGCAGAGAAAAACTTTAAAAAGACTGAGAAAAAGATGCAAGACATGTATGACAGAATGCAAGAACTGAGGTGGGATGGCGGTGGGGGGGGGAATGGAAAGGGGAATGTATCTAAACTGGACTGAGAAATGATGTATGAAATACACAAAACATCAATAAAAATATTTTATAAAGATCCAAAACTCATCACCAGAGGATCTGAACTTTTATTTTTAAGAAAAATATGCCAAACTCTATTGACAATGGCTGTTCTTTTCCACAACCACTCCTCCCCATCTTGTACCCAAGAGAAACTTGCACAGATAAGATACTTACCAACAGATCACAGAAGATTCCTGGACTGAAAGCCTGTGGGTATGCATGTGCTTGTATATGTACATGTGTGTTTGTGTGCATGGGTGTTTGTTTCTGTGTGTGTCTGTGTGCATGTGTGTATTTGTGTTTGTGCATGTGTGTGTGTGTGTGTGTGTGTGTGTGTGTGTGTGCATTTGGCTCTCCTCTGATTCTGGCATGTAGTAGCAATCTGTCATTTTAATGTAGTTTGCAGTCAGCTTCCAGGAATTAATTATTTAAGCCTTAATATGACTGTATGCATTTCAACAGCTTGTTTGTCAAATAAGCATCATTTGGGATGTTTCCTTCTGCTTTACCATCCACACTTTAGTGCAAGTGTTCATTCTGTGTCAGTTCTCTGATGAATCCAAGAAAAGTGGTTAGGTTGCCAGGGGTGTTTTGACTTTTTTAACTATGTCACCAAAGGATGACTTCAATAATCTCTGCATGCTGGAATTGAAACTGAAAGCATGAACTTCTTCATATCCACATTTTGACAGGGCTTTACAAGTTCCCCTACCAAAGCAAAACCAAATCAAGCAAAAAAGAAGGGTATAATTCTATCCTTCATCATAAGACCTTTGTAGTTTACATTATTCCTAATTCTATCCTTCATCATAAACTTTGTAGTTTACATTATTCCTAATTTGCAATGATGTCTTGTATAGCTTTTAATTTTTTGGAGGGGTGGATTGTTATTTTTTATCTCCATTTTTTATTGATGTTTTGTGTATTTCATACATCATTTTTCAATTCAGTTCAGGCATATTCCCCTTGCCCTTCCCCCCATCACACCCCACCCCATCCCACCCCAGATCATGCATTCTGCCATAATTGTCCTCTCAGTCTTTTTTTATGCTTAGGAATTCACGTTTTCCTCCATTACTTTTATATTACTCTAAAACACAAATACATACTCTTCACCCATATACAGTAGTTACAGAGTCTGAGAATAATTGGTGGTTGGATTCTAGAGCCCATTGAAAATTTCACATTATAACAACGTAGTTGCTTTCAAATAAACAGCAATATAACAATATTGATATTCAGCTTGCCTTTCATCTGGGGTATTTGGTGTTAGATCCACAAATGAGGGAAATGCTTCTCCATTTGTCTTTCTGGGACTGTGTTACTTCACTCATAAACTCGAATAATGGCTTCGAGTTGCACCCTTTTACCTGCAAAGTTCATAATGCCATGTTTCTTTACTGCTGAATAGAACTCCATTGTGTAGATGTACCACATTTTTGACATCCACTGTTTAGGGGCATCTGGGTTGGTTCCAGCTCTTCGCTGGAAGAGAGTTGCAATAAAAAAGGATGTGCATGTATCTTTGTGGTAGAATGAGTCTTTGGGGTATATACCCAGGAGTGGTATGACTGGGTCAAGTGGTAAGCTCATTCCAAGTCTTTTAAGGGTTCACACTGCTTTCCATACTGATTGTACAAGCTTACATTCCCACCAGCAGTGGATGAGTGTTCCGCTTTCCCCACAACCTCTCCAACATCTGTTGACTTTTGTTTTTTTGACCTTAGCTAGCCATACTGGAGTGAGATGATATCTGAGAGTGGTTTTAATTTGCATTTCCTTAATTATTAATGATGTTGAACACTTTTTAAGATGTTTCTCAGCCATCTTTACTTCCTTACTCGTGAAGTCTCTGTTCAACTCTTTACTCCATCTTTTGAGTAGGTCATTTTTCTTCTTCTTTGTTTTTTGAGTAGTTTATACGTTCTTGATGTTAATGCTCTGTCAGATGTATCATTGGTAAAGATGTCCTCCCACTCTGTGGGTTTTTTCTTTACCTGCTTGATTGTTTCTTTCACTGTACAGAAGCTTTAGAGTTTTATGAGGTCCCATTTGTTGACTGTTGACCTTATTTCCTGTGCAGCTGCTGTCTGATTTAGAAAGTCTATTCCTACGCCTGTGTCTTGTAGATTGTTGCCAAATTTTTCTTCTATCATCTTCAGGGTTTCCAGCTTCACCTTGAGAACATTGATCCACTTGGAGTTGATTTTTGTACAGAGTGAGAAGTAGGGGTTTAATTTTGTTCTTCTACAGATGATGAAATTGTATGAGCTTAAGTTTTGATCTTTAATTTTTTTCCATTGGTCAACAGGTCTGTTTTTGTGCCAGTACCAGGCTGTCTTTATGACTACGGCCCTGTATTATAGTTTGAAGTCTGGTAGGGAAATCCACACTGTATTGCATTTTTCACTCAGGGTTGCTTTAGCTATTTGGGGTCTTTTGTTTTTCCATATGAATTTGAGGATTTTTTTTCCCCAAGTTTGTGAAGAAGCTCATAGGGATTTTGATTGGGATTGCATTCAATCTGTACATCAATTTGGGTAAAATGGACATTTTTACTATATTAATTTTTCCAATCCATGTGAGAGGTCTTTCCATCTTTTGATGTCATTTTCGATCTCCTTCTTCAGGGGTTTACATTTTTTGTTGTAGAGGTTTTTGGTATCTTTTAAAAGGTTTGTTCCAAGGTATCTTACTATTTTTGAGGCTATTGTAAGTGGGAAGGTATTCTTATATTCCTTCTCCACTTGTTTATTGTTGGTGTAAAGAAAGGCTACTGATCTTTCTAGGTTAATTTTGTAGCCCAACACTTTACTAAAACTCTTGTTTCTAGAAGTTTTCTGGTGAAGTTTTTAGCATCCCTTAGGTAAACTATCATATCATCTGCAAAGATGGATAGTTTAAATTCTTCTTTTCTGATATGTACTCCCTTAATTTTCTTCTCTTGCCCTAACAAGTGTTTCGAGCACTACGTTGAATAGGAGTGGTGATAGGGGGCAGCTTTGCTAGGTTCCCACCTTTAAGGGAAATGATTCCAATTTTTCTCCATTTAGGATGACGTTGGCAGTGGGTTTCTTATATATGGCTTTGATCATGTTGAAGAATGTTCCTTTCAGTCCTGTTCCCTCTAGGACTTTAAACATGAAGGGATGCTGGATCTTGTCATGACATTTTTCCGCATCAATTGAGATAATTGTGTGGTTTTTGTCTTTCAGTCCATTTGTGTTTTATGATATTTATTGATTTACCTATGTTGAACCATCCCTGCATCTCTGGTATAAATCCAACTTGCTCATGATGGATGATCTTTTTGACATGGGTCTGTATGCAATTTGCAAGTATTTTGTTGAGAATTTTTGCATCTATGTTTATTAGTGAGATGGGTCTATAGCTTTCTTTTTTGCTTGCATCTTTGCCTGTTTTTGGTCTTAGAGTTATTCTGGCTTCATAGAAGGAATTTGGGAGAATTCCCTCTGTTTGTATCCTTCTAAACAAATTGAGTAGCAATGGTTGTAGGACCTCTTTAAATGTTTTATAGAATTCTGCTGTGAAACCATCTGGACCGGGGCTTTTTTTAGTTGGGAGATTTTTAATTACATCTTCAATTTCCTCAAATATTATGGGTCTGTTTAAACTGTCAATCTCTTCTTGGTTAAGCTTTGTTGGTTCCCAGGATTGCAGATATTCATCCATTTCTCTTAGGTTTTCAAATTTAGTGGAGTATAGATTTTTGAAGTATGATTGTCTGGATCTTTTCTTTGTCTGTTGTGATGTTTCCCCTTTCATCACAAATACTATTGATTTGGAGTTGTGCTCTCTCTCTCTCTCTCTCTCTCTCTCTCTCTCTCTCTTTTAACTGGGCTAGAGGTCTGCCTATTTCGTTTATTTTTTTCAAAGAACCAGCTTTTGGATTCATTGATATGTATTGTTTACTTTGTTTCTATTTCATTGATTTCTGCTCTGATTTTTGTTATTTCTTCCTGTCTGATGTGTTTGTTGTTATCTCTCAACTGTTTTAGCTGCAGTGTTAGATCATTTATTTGTTCCATTTCTGGTTTTTTGAGCTGGAAAATTAGCGCTATAAATTTCCTTCTCAAGACTGCTTTTAAAGTATTGTCTTTTTCGTTCAGTTTCATGAATACTTTTATTTTATTCTTTGCTTCTTCCCTGACCCATTCCTTATTCAGGATTGTGTTGTTTAGTCTCCATGTGTTCTTGTAGCTAGTGGGACTTATTCTGGGGGTCATATTGAGCTTTTTGCACTGTCTGATAGAATGCATGGAATAATTTCTATCCTTTTGTATTTGTTGAGGATCCTTTTGTGCCCCAGTATGTGGTAGATTTTGGAGAATGTCGTGTGAGGTGCTGAATAGAAGTATATTCTCTGCTGTGTGGGTGGAATATTCTGTTGATGTCCATGAGGTCTATTTGGTGTATTGTATTGTTCAGTTCTGATGTCTCTGTTTATTTTTGTCCAGTTGATCTACCCAAGGGGCTCAGTGGGGTGTTGAAGTCTCCCACTATTAGTTTGTTAGGATTAATCTATGTCTTGAGGTCCTGCAGAGTTGTGTTTATAAACTAAGGTGCACCAGAGTTGGTGTATAGACATTTAGGATTGTGAAGTCTTCATAGTTCATTGTTCCTTTGACAAGGATGTAATGGCCCTCTTTGTCTCTTCTAATTAATTTTACTTTGAGATCTATTTTGTCTGATATTAGAATAGCCACTCCAGCTTGTTTCTTAGTACCATTTGCTTGGAATATCTTTTTCCATCCTTTCACTCTAAGGTGGTGTCTGTCCTTGAGGGTGAGATGGGTTTCTTGTAGACAGCATATGGAAGGGTTCAGTTTCTTAATCCATTCTCCAGTCTATGCCTTTTGAGTGAGGAGTTTAGATCATTAGTATTTTAGGTTATTATTGAGAGATGTGTGTTGCTTCCTTTTACCTTTCTTTTTGTTTGCATTCTTGGTCTAGGTTCATATTTACTCTGTTATGATTTTTTTGCTTTCTCTCTTTAATTGCTTATGGATAGTTGCTTCTTTCCTCTGTTCTTTGGGTTGCTTTGGGAATTTTCTGAAGTATTGGTTTCTTAGACATGTATTCTTTCATCTTGTTTATGTCATAAAAGATTTTTCTTTCTCCTTCAACTATAATTGACATTTTTGCTTGATATTTTAGTCTGGGTTGGCATCTAAAGTTGTTTAGCACAGGGAATACTTTGGTCCACATTCTTCTAGCTTTCATCGTTTGGACTGAGAAATCAGTTGTGAGTCTGATGAGTTTCCCCTTATATGTAACTTGTTTTTCTCTTGTGGCTTTCAGTATTTTGTCTTTGTTTTGAGCATCTAGTGTTTCAACAATTATATGGTGTGGGGAGTTTCTTTTCTGGTCCTGTCTATATGGTGTTCTATGTGCTTCTTGTATTTGTATGGGATTGTCTTTTTTCAGTTTGGGGAAATTTTATTCTATTATCCTGTTGAAGATCTAGTCAATAGTGTTGTCTTGGGACTCCTCTCCCTCCTCTATCCCTTTGATGCTGAGGTTTGGTCTTTTCATAGTGTCCCACATTTCCTGGTTGTTCTACTCTTGTGATTTTTTTACATTTTTCATAATCTTTACTTGAGCTTTCTAGTTCCTCTGTATTATCCAGCAGGTCTGATATTCTTTTTTCTGCTTCTTCTATTCTGCTTCTGGGGCTTTTTCCCATCCCTTCCTGGTGGTTGGATGAATGTTCAATTTCCTTTTTCATTTCATCCTGTGATTTCTTCAGAGTTTCCACTTCCCTCTGGAGCCTGTCATTCTCATCTTGTAGCTCCTTGGTTCGTTGGTCATTTTCTTTTTTCATTTTGGCCTGGGATCTTTTCAGTGCTTTGACTTCCTTCTGGAGTTTGTCATTTTCTCCCTCTAGGTACTTCTTGAGTTTTTCAATCTCTCCCCTTAGTTCTTTGCACCATTTGTCATTACCTCCCTCTAGGTCTTTCCTGAGTTTTTCTTTCTCTTCCCTTAGTTCTCTGATTTCTTTGGATGTGACTACAGTTGTTCTAAGGATGATGTCTTGGCTTTTTTCCTCGGAGATCTCATCCTAGGGATCTTCTGTAGGATTGGTAGAGTTTGGTGTGGATTTATTATGAGCTTTTCCCATGTTGATTTTTCTTTTTGTCTTTGGCATGTGGATTTGCCTGTTCATTTGTTTCTTTGAATTTTGGCACCTCAATGTTGGCTGCACAGACTGTAATCACCAATGCTCTGCCTGTTAGTGCTCTGCACTAGAGCTCCACCAGGATGGGGGGGGGGACTGTTGGGTTGGGTGGCCACTTTGGCCAGCACCAAGTGTCAAGGAAGATTTGCCTTGACTCACTGTAACCTCACTGAGTTGGGGCAGGTGGATTATTATTTTTATTGTTTCTTTTTTATTTTTTATTTTATTAAATTTTTTATGTGTATGAGTGTATTGTCTGCATGTAGGTTGCTGCACTTGTGTCATGCAGTGCCGCAGAGGTCAGAAGAAGGTGCCAGATTCCCCTGGAACTGGAGTTAAAGATGGTTCTTAGTTGCCATGTGGATTCTGGGAATCAAATCCAGGTCTTCTGCAAGAGCAATTGGTGCTCTTAACTGCTAGCCATCTCTCCAGCCCCCTATTTTTTTATTGTTTCTATTATGTTTTTGTGGTCTTCATATGGCATATTTTATCATATGGCATATTTTACCTCTAACTGTACCACACCTAAGTAATTCTGTATAATTTCATATACTCTATCACACTACTATAGCATAATATCTACATATTAAGCTGATGCAACCAGCTTTATTTCCCAAAGGCCCTTTGATGAGGCTTCATCCACTGGAGTCTGGTTAAGCTACCAAGAGTCTCAACCTTAAAGGGGACTGAATCTCCACCTCCAGCAGCCACTAATTGCCAATACCTCCTCAAGGAGAATTTAGTTTCTTATCAACATCTTCATATCTATGCATGTATATTGTGTGACTTAAGCTTAGCCAGGACTTGTGTGTGTTGTCAGCATTGCTGTGAGTTCACATGAGTAACTGCAAACCTTTCTGGAAACTTCTGTTTCTTTTTTGTCGTCCACATCTCTGGCTCTTACAATCCTCCTGACCACACTCCTGCCTTGGTTCTTAAGCCTTTGGAGGCACAAATTGGGTATAGGTGTCCTCTTCCTGAGGAAAAAAAAAAAGCAGCCTCTTATTCTCTGCACTTGGGCAGTTGTGTGTGTGTGTGGGGGTCTCTGTGTTAATCACCATGTGCATGATAAGGAAACTTCCCTGGTGAGAGTTGAGAGATCTGTTAATCTTTGGGTCTAACAGTAAGTCCTTAAGTGTCAGTTTAATACAATGTCTGTTTAGCAGAATATTAGCTATTAGGATCTCCACTATGACCTGTGACCTGTCTAGCTGGAAATTCCTAAGCCTGATATCAATGTCAGTCATGGGGTCTATCCTATGATGTAGAACTTAAATCTAATTAGAAAGTGGTTGGTTTCTCCTATAATATTCTTGCCACTGCTGCATTGATGGGGAGATCTTTTCAGGCTAGCTGCTGTTTTAGCTCTCCAGATGCACAGGTACTTAAGGTTGATAATTTGTTTTCTCTTCTGGTAGCAGGCATAGTACCTCCCAGCACTATGAATGCTAGCCAGTACAGCTGAGACTTTCAATTCAGCACTAGCTTGATTTCTCCATCTTTATTCTGTACTTTGTGTATGTAGTATCTTTTCAACAATAGCAACTTTCCATTAAGTTCTGGTAAATAACCAAGAGTAGGGGCAATATCCAGTATTGTCTGAAGGTCCATGGGATGCTTGGTAAATAGCTGCAAGAAAGGGAATCCATTCCCATCATTGGGTTTTATTTGTTAGCATATTTTGCATAGAAAGGTCAATGCCCCCCCACCCCGTTAAAAGGCAATTAAAAAAAAAAACTTCTTCCATTGATATATTATATATATATATATATAATATATTATCTAGATAGTATTAGCAAGAGATGACAAAGCCTGATGCTAATCTTGGTATATTTCACAAGAAACATCATTGGTAGTACAATCTGGGGCCCTGACACTCTTGAGAATGGTGATACATTAACTCCCTGTTGTAACTTAATTCACATGTTTAAATTGAATATTGATTTGTTTTAAAATTCCTCAATGGTATTATTATGACAACATATTAATATTAATATTATGAACATGTTGATTATCACAATAGCATTTAATGAAATAACATCTTGTGACTGGTACATTGCAGATGATTAAGTTGGTATTCATATTTTAGGGAAATATAAACTCGAAGGAAAAAAATGTGAATTCCTAAACATATTTTGGAATTAACATACAGCTTATTTCCAGACGTCATAATTTTGGTAATTATGTGACGTTTATATATGCATATTTTGGAGTAATACAAATGGAAAGGAACAACAACATAAGAACTGGGTCAAAGAACTGACTGATACAGTTAACTTCTGCCCCAAACAATAAACCTCTGCAGAGAAAAACTTTAAAAAGTCTGAGAGAAAGATGCAGGACATGTATGATAGAATGCATGAACTGGGGTGGGGTGGGGGGCATGGAAAGGGGAATATGTCTAAACTGGACTGAAAAGTGTTGTATGAAATACACAAAACATCAATAAAAAGTTAAAGTTGCTCCTATTTCTTATATGTATGTTAAGAAGCTTATATAATGGTAAGTTTCCATATGACTTTTGCTAAAGTCCCTTAATGTTTCTTATTTCTCTCCATACTCCCTCCTGTGAACTACACTTCCTTTCCCCCTCTGATCTTTCATACTCTATAGTTACCCTTTCTCCATTTAGAATACTGTATTCTATCTTGTCCCCCCATGAAGCTGCCTCCCCATAGACATTTATTTGATGCATGAGCTCTCTGGATTTTCCAAATGTGTATATGAAATATGCATTTCCAAAAATTCAACAACCTTTATCTTTCTGGATCTGGGTAACTTCACTCAGGATGATTATTTCCAGTTCCATCCTTTCACCTCTAATTTCATAATTTCTATTTTTTCTTTATATTGAATTTTTGTAAATATCATATATTCTGATCATATTTAGACCACTTCCCCTAATTTTTTTACCAGCTGAATAATATTCCATTGTGAAAGCATACTGTACTTTCATTATCTGTTCATCATTTGGCAAATACCTAGGTTGTTTCGATATTTTTATTTTATTTCTGTTAGTCTTTCGCCTGCATTAATGTAAGTGCACCCCTGCATGCAATGCCCATAGAAACCAGAAGAAGACATCAGTTCCCATGGAACTGGAGTTACAGATGGTTGTTAGCCATCATGTGGGTACTGGGAATTGAATCCAAGTCTACTGCAAAGCACCCAGTGTTCTTAGTCACTGAGCCATCTCTCCAGCTTTTAATAATCATATCAGCCATGAGAGGTAGGTAGCATTAAGTAATGAAACTTTGTTTCTCTGTTTAATAAATGTAGAAAAAGAAAAGCGGCAGACTTGTCTGAGGTTGAATGTCAGAAGGCAGCAGAGACAAAGCCAGAGACCAAAATTCCTAAGTCCATAAAAAGAATTCTCCATACTTTATAGTGAAATTACACACAGCAGTTCTTTTTGCTATGTTTACTCTGTGGTCAAAGCAGGAAGTGACTATAATTGGGTAGGTTAAATATTTAGGAAGTTGAGCAATGTAATTGCCACTGATTTATATTGGAAGAAATCCTTTCATTATTTAAACTATTTACTGTTCCTTGATTCTGAATTGCTGTGCATTGTCTTCTGCTGTTTAGCTGAAGATTGCTGGCTTAAACACTGAGGTACAAACTCAGAGTCTGACAATCTTTACAGAAAAAATTGAATCCATATCATATTAGCAAGTTCAAGGTCCCAAGCGCCTGGGTGTTACAGCTATTGTAAGGAATTCGGGAAAAAGCACCCTTGTTTATGCTGTTAATTCATGGGGACATCACCCTGGCCTAGTGATAGATTTCCCAATTATTAGTTTTCTCCAAACTATTAAGAGGTCTTTTACTCTTTGAAGTAAATGGCAATATTTTACAGCTTCTTTTTAAATTTTAGTTAATTTCATTTATTCTAGATTTTCATGCATAGTATTTTGATTGTATTCAAACCCCATCTGCTTTTTCCATCTCCTTCCTGCTAGGCCCCTCGTCCCTGGAATTATTGTCCTCCATTATTATCTATCATTTCCATTTATTTATTTATTTGTTTGTTTGTTCGTTGTTCATTTTTAATGCCTATCAACTCTAATCCTTGCCTAGCAAGTACCCCTGGGTGTCTCTCCATGCCATGGAATCTAATCACCTACCCTGAATCATACCAGTGAGGAAAACTGTCTCTCTCCCAGTAGCCATAACTTGCCAATAGATTCACAGGTAGAAGTGGGGCTCCCTGGCTTCCTCCCCATACATGCTGGTTTTGATTTGCACAAAATTATGACTTGTGCATGCTGTCATAAGTGCTATGGGTTAGTATGTATAACTACCCTGTTTTGTCTAGAAAAACCTTTTATTCATCTGCCACCTCTGGGTCATGCATGCATTCCTTCCTCTCAAAGCCTTCTCAAAGCCTTCTAAGTAGGTATCCCATTTAGGTCTTAGTATTCTGCATTCTTATTTACTGCACGTTCACAGTTTATGGGATTCTATGTTAACCTCCATCTATTGCAAGAATTACATTCTCTGGTGAGAGTTGAGGGGTATTCTAATCTATGGATATAAAATAGGTCATTGGTAGTCAAGTCAATATTATGTCTTTTTAGCAAAATGATAGCAATGGCCTGTCCTCTATGGCCTGTGATTCTAGGAACAGGTTTTTGCCCTTACAGCAGTGTCAAGCATGGTCTCTCTGTTGTGAAGTTGCCATTACATCCAGTTAGAAGGTGCTTGGTTGCTCTCATAATATTCATGCGCATTTTGTACCTTTGGGAACAGGTTGCCAAGCCAGTTGCCACTGTATCTCACAGAGTTCACAGCTGGGAAAGGTTAATGTTTACCTTTCTCTGTCAGTAACATACATAGCAATTTCTAGTACTGTAAAAGCTAGCAACCAGAGAACCACCTTCAAGGTCAGTACCAGCTTGATTCCTCCTTGTTTGTTCTGTGACTCAGAATGTGGTGTCTTCATCCATATGGTCTCACCATCCAATCAGGTGGGTAACAAAGCGTAGTGACAATAGCCAATACACTCTACGATCTGTAGAATCTCTCTGATCAATAACCTCCAAGGAAGGTGTTCATCTCAGGCACTGGGCTTTTCGTGTGCAGTTGGAATACAGCCATTGAACCCTGTTATATGGTAAATATCTTAAACAATTTTTATATTGTATATGTATGCATTGAAAATACACACAATGGAGTGGAATATCAAATTTGTAGAGAGGACTGTTTGTGACCACCCATCCTCCACCTTAGTGGATCCATCCATGTCTACACCAGAGATACTCATGAGATCCAAGCAATTGGTCAAGGAAAATCCTTCTTCATTGAGAACCATAAGAACATTGCCTGCTGAACTTTCTGAGATCCTCAACTCTGTCTAGATGGCTTACCATACACATATGTCATAAATGATTCATCATCTAATATGCATACCTCCCCCTATTCCTCTATAATTTTAAGCCCATCTTAAGTCTCCTATATTGTAATTGCCCCTCAACTAGAGAACTGAGTGCAATATTTCCACAGGAAGTAACTGAACCATATATATACATATATATATATATATATATATACATATATATATATAATTTATTATATATGTAATATAACATAATATACAAGATATCTGGGCATGGTGGTGCATGCCTTTAATCCTAGCACTTGGGAGGCAGAGGCAGGTGGATCTTTGTGAGTTCAAGGCCAGCCTGGTCTACACAGTGAGTTCCAGGACAGCTGGAGCTACAGGGGGACCCTGTCTTGAAAAGAACAACAACAACAAAAAAAAACCAACAACAAAGAAATCCATATACACACACACACACACACACACACACACACACACAATTCTGAATAAAATTTACTTTTCTGTATTGGGTTGAATTTGGATCAAACCAAGCCTCAGTGCAAACCAACTGCACTATACATCTATAGATTTCTGCCCCTCTCAAGAATATGATCTGCTAGAAATAGATAAGCACATCTGTTTAACTCACAATTTGAAAAGATATAACAATCTTACAGTACATTTATATAACTTGTACAGTAATATGACTTCTATAGGCAGGTTGAAGAAAATACATGCTGTATGTGCTCACTAGTTTATATGTGCTCCAAACTTAGTATGCATCAATTTATTCTTATTTACAAATCCTCAACACTTAGTGGGCGTCATTTAATTCTATTTATAAATCCACTGCCATTTCTCAACAAAAACGTTGGGTTGAAATAAAGCACTAAATGAAATTTGTAAATAATCTCTTGTAAAATCTACTTGCTTAGGGGAAAAGAACAGAATCCAAACTACTCCCACCCCCATCACAACTATTTGTAATACATCATTTCATCCTTTTTCATGGTCACAGATATCCAGGACCAAAGAGAGAAAGCAGTCAGTCACTGCCCAGAAACATAGAAGAAACATGGATTCGGGATGCTCTGTTTGCTCCCTGTGCTCAGTATTAGCTGCCCTCCAAGAAAAGAACACATCAACATTAAAGGATGTGACATTTTAAGTAGAATTCATCTAGGAAGTGCCTTCTTCCAAATGACATATCATAAACAGCTGGCACTTATTTAACGCTACCTTCGAGAAGTAACTCTAAACCATCATAACATTTCCATGGATGTGTAGTTGAGAATAAATATCCATTTTATTGCCTCCTTAAGAATTAGTGGATGAGTAAAGAAAGGAGAGTTAAACTGCCTACTTTTCTTTTTATAGCCCTTGACAAAGCAGGGCCCTTACCAAATGACAATGTCACAAAGGGCACGAAAGGCATTCTAAGGGTGTTTGTGTCTTTATTCAGGCTCCATCGTGAACACGTGGCTCAGTGTCTTCAAAAGAGCTTTATAGACTTTCAGAATATGGCACCAAATGCAGTGCACCAGGTAAGCAAGCCCAAGGCTGAAGTTTAAGAAAGTTTGTGAAGGACAGAAGACAGCCAGTGCTGACTGTAACCATCCAACATGGCAATTTATCTGTATAATGTACAAAAAAAGACTTGTTTCTCTGTGCAACTGAACCCAGTGGTTTGTACTGAGCAGGAATCTTGTGTCTGGGTCAGTGGAGACTCGAATCCAAAGTATCTCCTTCCCCTTGTACCCTACATCGATTTTTGCCAGATGAGTCTTATCATCTGCTAGGTTGGAAATGGGAATTAACAAAGTCAAAACAGTTGATTTGAAGGGTTATTTACGTAAATCTCTTAAGCTTTATAAGATCATGTATTTATAATCTAGAAGTACCAAGCCAACAATCTCTCTCTTTACTAGTGCGCAACCTGATCTCCAAAACTATATTTGGAGTGATCAGATGCTTGAAAACTTATACCCACAATTAACTAGCTTGTGTCTGTAAATGGAGGCAGTGAATCTGAAAAGTTTAGCAAGCATCCTCTCTCCTTTTAAAATGATGAAGTTGCTGGGGCTGGAGAGATAGCCTAGCGGTTAAGAGTGCCGACTGCTCTTGCAGAGGACCAGGGTTCGATCCCCAGCACCCACATGGCGGCTGAGAACCGTCTGTAACTCCACTTCCAGGAGAACTCCAGTTCCAGGGGAATCCAACACCCTCTTCTGACCTCCGCGGCATTGCACGACACAGGTGCACAGACCTACATGCAGACAGTACATTCATACACATACAAAAATAAATTAATTTTTTAAAATAAAATGATGAAGTTGCTGTTGGGCCTTATAATACTTTGATTACTCTTTCTCATCAGAGGCTATGTTTTAAATTTTCCAGTTTAATTTTAGGAAGGTCTTGAATGAAGAGCAGTTGTTTTTTCTTTGAGAACTGGGGCTGATAGTTACAGGCTCAGGTTGCCTTGTTAACTCTTGGTAAGACTAGTAAACATATTCAAATTTCTTTGTCTTTTTTTCCTGTGTATCTCACTGTCCCCCCTTTGTGAGCATCCACAACAAATGCACCTCATTAGACTTAGCTGCTTTGCTCAAATACAAGACCCATGCATGTTGCATGTACCTCATCCTTTAGTAAATGCTAAGAAGGTGTAGCCTATCTGGATTATACTCTTACATAACTCTTTAATAAAACCACATGCCCTAAATGGAATTTTTAAAGTTAATCTAATTGATTAATTAATTGGATGCCTAGTCAATCTGATCCTGTCTGTACAGGACCCATGTTCCATAATAGTTTGGATTAAATATTGGTTTCAAATCTGTTGTGGAAGCCACTCAACTTCTAATGATAATGTAAGTTAAAGAGGGCATTGTCTCATTGTCTCCCCTGTGGGATGAAATATATATATATATATATATATATATATAATAGTTCTATATAATGATTCCCCTTTGACCCTTTTATTATTTTTAAAGTATAATTTTTAGGCAATCATGACAGTGTTTAGAGTGAACTCCCTTTTATATATATATATATTTTATTTTATGTGTATGAGTGTACTAAAGGCTAGCAGCCTGGGTGTATGGGTTAGAAAAGACACATTATAATTTATCACCTGTAATCTTGGATTAAATATCCATAATTTAGAGATCACAGAACATTGAAAACCAAATCTAAAAACAAAAGCTTGAAATAACTGTATATCTCTGAATGCTGTGTCTTTGTAAGTTATCCATGTCATTGCATCTGTAAGGTTAATCTAAAAGTAGAGTCTCCTAGGATATGAGGCAAAAATCATGCAGGCAAGAAGCATGGAGAAATGCAGGGAGAAAATAGTATTTTTAAAGTGGCCTAAAATTGATGGGCAGGGAGAGCATGCATGAAGAGCCCTCAGTGCATTCTCACCAGCTGCCAGGAGCCAGCAGCACTTCTACTCTTTGGAGTTTCTTCCATCACTTCTTGTCCCAACAGGGGGAGTTGGGAAGAAGGCAGAATTATGTAGAGGAGGTACCTGAGGCTCAGTAATAAGTCATTTATACAGAAATTCCCAATTTTCTCCTAATAAGGCTGCATATATTTAATTTGGTTCCCAAGTGTTAGATGTTTCACTTGAACCATGTGCTGGATAGCTTAACACAGCTGGCTTTAGGAAGCTTCGGTTGGGGAATTTCCTCCATTGGACTGGGTTGTGGACATATCTGTGGGGTATTTTCTTGATTGTTGAGTGATGTGAGAGGGTCCCACCCACTGTGGACAGTGCTATCCTTGGGCAGGTGGTCCTGTATTGTGCAAGAAAGCACGCTGAGCATGGGCCAGAAGAGCAAGCCAGTAAGTAGCATTCCTCCGTGGCCTGTGCTTCAGCTCCTGTCTCTAGGTTCCTGCCCTGAGTTCCTATTTTGGGCTCCCTCAGTGATGAACTGTGACCAGAGAGATGTGAGCCAAATAAACCCTTTCCTCTCAAGTTGGTATTGGCCAAAATTTCTTGTCACAGTGATTAAAAGGAAACTATACTTCTTTTTTTTCTAAGCAGTGGACTAATCAGTCAATTGGCAATTTTTTCCCTAAGATTCTGAATAACATTTAAAAGTTCATAAGTTTGATTTGATGATGCCTTAGTTTCAATTTCTTTAAGAGAAAGTTTTAATAAGCCAGGATTCACAACTGCACAAGATTTGGGACGTAGAGATCTCTATATTGAAAGCAGAAAGAGGAAAATGAAATATTTGAACACAGTTCAGTCCTGGCAAATAAGTGTAAGCAAAAACTGAAGAAACAATTATTGATGTCCACAGGTGCATGCTGGTGAGGAAGGGTTGTGTTCCTCGTCATATCACTTACCACTGTGTATGAATGGGAATGTGCAGTATATCCATTTTCCTTTGTATGGTATCAAGACAGTGGAACACCTTATAAGGTCCTATGGCCTTGTGTTTTCTTATATTATCTGACCTTCAGTATGAATATCAGTACTGAGTTCTGAATCTTGAAAGAAAGTACTGACAGCTCTGGAGAACCTGAACTGCTTCAAGACTGTACACTGTGAGGAAACTGTAGATTTAAAGACTCCATTGGGGCTGGAGAGATGGCCTAGCGGTTAAGAGCACCGACCGCTCTTGCAGAGGACCCGGGTTCGATCTCCAGCACCCACATGGGCGGCTGAGAACCGTCTGAAACTCCAATTCCAGGAGAACTCCAGTTCCAGGGGAATCCAATACCGTCTTCTGACCTCCACGGCGTTGCACGACACGGGTGCACAGACCTGCATGCAGACAATACATTCATACACATACATAAATAAATAAAATTAATGAAAAAAATTTTTAAAGACTCCATTGGATTAAGTCCTGTATACTAAGTGTGGGTTGTGTACAGAAGCCAAGTCTATGTGCTATTTAGTAGAACCCTTGTTATCCTGCTCTTCTGTTCACATTTAAACTCCCGTTTTCTCTAAGTACTCTAATCACCAATAGGAAATAGAAAGTCAAGGCCGCTCTGCACTGGGTCTTTCAGAAAAGAGCTTGGGGAAAACGCTTCACAGATGATTTAAAACCAGAACAGTCAGCCTTTGGTCAGAGCAATGAGGTGACATTCTGACGCAAAACTTGGTGTAGTCAGCAACATTATAATTAGTACTTTCTGGATATGAGATCGATTTTTAAAGATCTGAGTAACAAAGAATGGTAAGGGAAAGAAGAAAGAAGAAAGAAGAAGGAGGAGGAGGAGGAGGAGGAAGCCAGAGTATGATTTTCTTAATGACATCAAGAACATAACATCAAAAATCTGTTGACAGTGTTAAATTAAGCTTTCAATCATGACTATTATCACCACCAAGGTCACTGGACCAGAAAAATATCCCTGTTCTCCGGAACACATGCCTCAGGTTGCAAAAACCAAGGTGACTTCTACCATAAAGACTTAGAGCACTGTTATTGAACCAGAACAGTGCTCTGTATTATGTGATAAAGGCAAAAGTGTAACTGAGATTTCATTTACATAGTTATAGTTACTTGCTTGTATGACTAGTTTGTGGGACAACATTCTTTTAAAACTACATAGTACTTCCAGGCTATTGGCTCTCCCCTTGGAGAAATAACCCATGGCTGATGCCACAAGCTTACATCCTCTACAGGTTAGATGTTATAAGCCACAGTAAGACCCTGTCATATTTAACAGGGGGGAAAATTGTAATTCATGGATTAACATATCCAAACATGTGTCTATGCTAAAGTAACCTACCATAACTATTAGTGCTGCTTAAATACCTATATATCTAATTGCTTGTTCTTCATTAGTAGGATCGAAAGGTTATTCCTGGACAAACTGTCAGCCCATGAAAGGAAACAGCCAGAATTGACCAGAGTCCAAGTCAACAGCTCCAGAGAGAGTGGACTGTTTTACCTCTCATCCACCTGTGCCCCTTTTCTAAGCCTAGGGAACAACCTGCGGAAGAGGGGGCGTGGTAGAATGTAAGGGCTGCGATTGGGGTGAATGGTGAAACTACAGCAATGTAGTCTGGACACTCATTTGATCAACTTGATTGAACAAACAACCTGTCACCCCCCACTGGATGGTGGGGCTGTAGGTGTTTGGGCACAACAGCCTGCAGATAGGTTTTGCATGAAGGATGCTTGTACTCATGGATTATCACTTATAGCTAAAAATGAAAAAAAAAACTGAGAGAAAGATGCAGGACAGTTATGGCAGAATGCATGATCTGGGATGGGGTGGGGGGGAAGGGAAGGGAAATAAAGCCTGAAACTGCATTGAAAAGAAATGTATTAAAGGCACAAAGCATCAATAAAATTAATTAAAAAAAAAACTACATAGTACATATTTCCTGAAAAACCAAAATACTGACGCTACCTTAGTCTCAAATAGGAAGAGGTCAACTAAGACAACTGAAGAAGGCACATAAACTTTGGTCCTGTCTTGTTTTTTGCAATAGTAAATTAAAAGAAATATGCGTTTTTTTAAAAAAAAATCTACACAATGAAACATCTTTCATTTTTTTTTTTTTTTTTTTTTGGTCTTTTTGAGACAGGGTCTCCCTGTAGCTTCAGCTGGCCTGGAACTCACTCTGTAGACCAGGCTGGCCTTGAACTCACAAAGATCCGCCTGCCTTAAACACAAATTCAAGTATTCTCTGCTCACTCTTTTTAAGACTATATCCTCTATCTGCTTACCTGCCTGCACCCTGCTCTCTCAACCCCACTCCACTCACTGCAGCCCCACCCCTCTACCCTTCTCCATTCTGCCAACTTTATCATTAGCAGAACTCAGAGGTACTAGGCCAATAGTTTATTCTATGAATGGTTTTTTACCCTTAAATGTATGTTGTAGTCTTTATTGTCTTCTATATGTAAGAATTTCTATGAAAAATTATAGATGCATTTTTAACATTTGTGTGTGTGGGGGTGTGTGGTGGTGTGGGGGGATAGGTGGAACACATGTCTTTATTTGATAAGAAAAAAAAGCCAAAAGGGAATAGCATTGTTAGAATAATGACTGACAAGGCTTATCTTGCCTGAAGTTCCTACTGAATGATGTTGGTGGTTTCAAATGAGGACAGCTGTCTCATCGAAATTAGCTGACTCATGATTTCTTGTCTTTTTGTCATCTATTCTCTGTCAAGTCCTGGGTTATGGGGATTGAGGTCAAACAAGTCATTGGATAAAGAGTGGAGGATATGCACTCAAGAGGTCCATATCTTATAATTAAGTCTGGAGAATTATAAATTCATTACTTATTACTGTGGTGTGACCAGGGCTAAAAGTGTTCATCTAGTTGGAGAAATAGACATAGAAACAGATAATTATATCCTATGAAAAGGGATTTTGAGCAGCTATTGGTCAGAAAACGAGTAATTTCCCAGCTAGTTCCCTCTTAGCCATATATGGATGGAAGATATATATTCATATTCTAAAACACATATAGAAAGTTAAGAAAATAAATAAAATAAAACAGAAGAAAAAGTCCCCAAGGTGCTATAGTTAGCCTTCCCAATCTGATTGCACTCTAAGAGGTTCCTTCTGACTGAGAACCTGGACCTCCTGCTGCTTCATATATAGATATGATTATATATATATATATATATATATATATAATGCATGTCAATACTACACTTAATCATACCCCTCCCTCTTGCCACCAGCATGACAAGACCACATTCAACTATAAACCAAATGAAAACCCAACATAGAACTGGGAAATTGTTTAGAAAGTCCCTTTTCTTATTACTCTGGAAAACTTGGCAAATATTTTCTCTGTGTCATGAGATGTATCTTTATCTTACTGACATGTCAGTTTTGACACTCAGGAATACTTTCCTAGGGGACCTGGGAGCCATCCCCTTGAGGCGCCCTCATCTAAAATGGTAGGGTTTCTAAGTTTTAGTACCAAGTGACAACCAATGGAGGAAGTAATAGAACTGGCTCACCCTACTCTCAAGGTCCTCCACTAGGCTGGTTCCCCTTGGAGTTTACACGTTTACCCACTTTGTCTTACTTCTAAGTAAGTTTATTGTTTGTCCTTTATTGGTAGGAATTTTTTTTTTTTTATTTTTTTTGGTATGTTTTTTTTTTTGCTTTCCTTTTCTAGTGGCCCATTTTGTGGCCCAAGCTGACCTTGGAACTCACAGAGATCCTGCCTGCCTCTGCATCTTGACGGCTGAATTAAAGGCATGCACCACACATGCCTGCTATTGTAGGAATCTTGTAGTTTTCTTTGCACATTTCAATGATCTTATTATCAAACATATGATCCTAGAACTAAGTGGGAGAAGAATAAATAAGTGACCCTGTGGTTAGGAATTCTGCATCACTGCATTTCTGGGAAGTGCTAGGTACTCCCATAGCCAGGCTCTCCTACCTAGCAACTTCTCCCAGCTTGAAAGAAGTCATCAGAACGACAAAAAGAGCAGATGTGTTAATTCTTATTGGCACTTGACTGCATTTAGAATCACATTACATAGTTTCAATGGGTCTGTCTGGTCTTTTTTTTTGGAGAGAATTGTGACAGGAAGGTCCCATCCTGAAAGTGGATAGTGCGATCTCCTGGGTTGAGGATTTAGACTAAGCAAACATCAGTGGTGGAGTAAGCCAGCTGAGCCCTCTGGTCTCTTCCACTATATCTTCTGTTTCTCCATGAAGTGATCAGCTCTTCTCCAGGAACATGAACCACCCACCATCATGTTCTGCCCAAATGAAATGCAAAGGACGATAGACTATGGAGTGCTCACTATGAAACCATAATAAAATAAATCCTCCTTTCATTCTTTCTCACAGCATTCTCATCTCAATGACAATCAACCAAGAATACTGGTAGGTGCTTTTGCATCTATCTGGATCTTCTTTCATTTCTCTGTCCTTACACAATTCTTCTTTAAAGTCCAGTTACGGGGCTGGAGAGATGGCCTAGCAGTTAAGAGTGCTACCTAACTACTCTGCAGAAGACCCAGTTTCAATCCCCAGCACCCCGGGTGGTCAGAAAACCATCTTTGAATCCAGATTTCCAGGGCATTCTGACACACTCTCTTCGGACCTCCCAAGCATTGCAGACATGGGTGCACAAACTACATGCGACAGTACATTCATACACATACAAAATAATAAAAAATTTAAACATATTTTAAAAATAATTTAAAGAGACATTGAGTCACCGGTTCCCCTTGCAGCCAGCTGCTCTGGTGCCATAGTGAGCTAGTGTGGGGGACTCAGGTTTGGGCCTTGCTTCTGAAGTACCCACCTGGATCACAGAAATGAAGGGGAAGAGTGGACTTATACATTCCAAATCCAATTATAAATCATAAATTGAAAGCCTGAAGCCTAGACAAGGTCAATACTGCCATTAATCAAGGAGGGAGGAAGAAAATCAAGGAGGGCATCCTGATAGGAGGCAAGCGAAAGCAAGCCTATCAGCACAGTGAAAGAGAAGCATTTCGTGGGTTGAAATCAGAAGCCAGGCCAAAATAAAAAAGAAACCACACATGCCACTGGGACGTCCGACGAAGGGACCACATGAGAAGGTGACAGATATGTCCACCACAAGCCCTCACCCTGTAAGGAGATAGCGTTACATGGGACTCCCCTGGAGGTGAACCAGATGGAAACATGATCTTAGAGGAAAAATTGCAGACCTATGCAAAGAGAAGATTTAAGAAAATAAAGTAGTCAGAGAACTAAGGAGAGAGAAGATTGAAAACCAAAAAGACCTAGAGGGATACAATGACAAACTTCAGAAAGAACTAAACGGAAAGAATGACAAACTCCAGAAAAACGTAGAGGGAGAAAAAATCGACTCCTGAAGGAAGTAAAAAGTGAAAAGAAGTGATAAGCAAAACCAGCGAACATAAAGAGCTACCAAAAGAGATTGAGAAGCTCAAAAAGGAAATGGAGAATAACTAAAGAAACTCAAAGTGATAAATGAAAAGAGAAATCATAACAAACTCATTCCAACTCAGGAAGAAAGGAAGGAAAAAGCTCAAAATGAAGTGGAGAAGCAGAAGAAGATAATATCGACTGTGGAGATAACACAGAGACAACTTAAAAAGCTCAAATTAAAGAATATGAAAAATTTTAAAAAGACCATAAAATTGGAACAAGCCAAGAAATGGGACACTATGAAAAGAAAACCTCCACATCATTAGGAGATAAGAGAAGGAGAAGACTCTCAAAGAATGGTATTGATCAGAATCTTACACAGAATAATAGATAGAAATTCTTCCCAAACTAAAAATAGACACAAACCAATGACAAATACAAGAAGCACGATAGAAACCAAATAGAACAAGATCAGAAAAGAAACTCCCAATGCCATATCAATGAGTTAAAATGCTAGATTGCCACAAAACAAAGACAAAAATTCGAAAGCTACAAAAGGAAAACAAGTCGCATACAAGGGAACCCATCAGAATTAAACTGACTTCCAGGCAAACACATGAAAGCAAGAAGAACAGTGGAGCAAGCATTCCCAGTGTTTAAAGGACTTGGATGCCAACCCAGAATACTTTAACCCACAAAAATGTTGATATTAGTTGAAGGAAGAGAGAAATCTTCCAAGACAATAAACAAGATGAAGAATTCAATGTCTGGAAAACCAAATCTTCAGATAAAATACTTAAAACAATTTCAAAAACAGAAGAAAGAGCAACTATCCCCAAGCACCTAGAAAGAAAAGAACTATAAATACATAACCCGTAGGAGTAGAATCAGATGACTAAAAATGTCGAATGATAATAAGGTGAAAGGAAGCAACACCATCTTTCAGTCATAGACTTAAAATAATTTAATCGGGGGCTACAACTTGCCAATCAAAAGGACATAGATACTGGGAGAATAGGGGATTAGGAACAAACATCATCTATATGGTTGGCTAACAAAGAAACCATCTCAATTTCAAGGATAGACACCAATTAAGGTGAAAGGATGGAAGAAAATATATCCAGAGCAAAGAATCTAAGTATGAAACAAAAAGAAGCCGGTTATTGTTAGTAATTTAAATATCAGACAAATCAGGCTTCAAAGCAAAAGAAATCCGAAAAGAAAAAGAAGGGTCATAACATCTTTTTAAAGGAACAATTGATATAGAATCTCACAAATCATGAATATATATCACCACCAAATCCGGTGCCACAAACTTTATGAAGACAATTCTTCAGATTCCAGAGCACAGATTAAACCCAAAACATGAATAGTAGGGGACTTCCATAACCGCACTAAGTCCTTTAGACAGGACAAAGGATAAAGTAGAAACATATAGAGACATCTGACTGAATGATAACAAGATACCAACTGGACATCACAGACTTCTATCAAATATTCACCCAAACACCAGAGAGTAGTATACTTTCTACTCAACATCTCATGGAACATTTCTCTCCAAAATAGACCATATACTGGGGACACAGGAAAAAACTCCAAACCAAATAAAAAGATTGAGATAATCTCATGCATTCTATCAGGACAACATGAAATAAAACTCAATATCAACACCAGGATAACCCTACTATCTACAAGAACCATGAAGACTGAACAACACAAGCTCTAATATGAAGGGTTCCAACAAGGAAAGAAATAAAGAAAATAATAAAAACAGTCCTGGAACTGAATGACAATGTAATACAACACAACAAAACCATGGGATACACTTTTAAAAGCAGTCCGAAGAGGGAAGTTTAAATAGCTCTAAGTGCCTACCTTAAAAAACAGAAAGAGCACAAAAAAAAAAAAAAAAAAAAAAAAAAAAAAAAAAAAAAGACAACAACAAATGAACCCTAGAAGCAGGCATACAAGAAAAAAAACAAAATCAGAGCCAGAAAAAAAAGAAAGGAAAGATCACTGAAATAAAAAAAAGAAAAACAATACAAAGAATTAAATGAATCCAAAAGTTGGTTCTTTCAGAGAATAAACAGGATGACAGACCTCTAGCCCAGATTAAACCAAAAGAAAGAGGAACCGCACATTCCAATCAATAGAATCCTGTGATGAAAGGAAATATCAACACAGACAATGAAAAGATCCAGACAAACCATACAGGAATACTTCAAAAACCTATAACTCACTACTATAACTGTTTAAAAACCTGGAAGAAATGGATAAAATATCTGAAATCCTGGGAATCATCAAAGCTCAACCAAGAGAGATTGACAGCTAAATAGACGCCCAATAATACAGAAAGAAATCAAAGATATAATAAGTAGCTCCCAACCAAAAAATGCCCAAGCCCAGATGGTGCCATGGCAGAATTCTATAAAATATATTCAAAAAGACTTACAACCATTAGAACTCAATTGTTTAGAAGGATAGAAGCAGAAGGAGTTGCCCGCCCGATTCCTTCTATGAAGGCCACATCACGCTATAAAAAAATATCAGCAAGAAACAACCCAAAAGGAAAGCTATAGACCCATCTCACTATGAACACAGATGCCAATTCTAAACAGGATATTGGAAAATCATATACAACTCACAGCAAGAAGAAGCATTCACCATGATAGAGTTGGAGTCATACCAGAAATTCAGGGATGGTTCAACATACAAAAATCAATTAAATAATCAGCAAACACATAATAGGACTGAAAGACAAAAACCATACAATCAATCTCAATTGAGCAGAAAAAGCCTTTGAACAAAATTCAGCATCCATTCATGCTTAAAGGCCTAGAGAGAATGGGACTGGAGGGATCATTCCATAATGTAATCAAAGCAATAAAAGGAAAACCCACAGCCAATATCTCCAAAATGGGGAAATGACATAATCATTCCCCTTGAAGGTAGGAAATAGGCAAGGCTGACCGCTGTCACCACTCCTCTTTTCAATATGTTATTGAAACACTTGGCTTGGTTCAAATAGGCAAGAAAGAACATGAAAGAGTTCTAATTGGAAAAGAAGAGAATCAAGCTATCCTTTTTTGTAGATGATATGATTAGAAAGTCCCTTTTCTTATTACTCTGGAAAACTTGGCAAATATTTTCTCTGTGTCATGAGATGTATCTTTATCTTACTGACATGTCAGTTTTGACACTCAGGAATACTTTCCTAGGGGACCTGGGAGCCATCCCCTTGAGTCGCCCTCATCTAAAATGGTAGGGTTTCTAAGTTTTAGTACCAAGTGACAACCAATGGAGGAAGTAATAGAACTGGCTCACCCTACTCTCAAGGTCCTCCACTAGGCTGGTTCCCCTTGGAGTTTACACGTTTACCCACTTTGTCTTACTTCTAAGTAAGTTTATTGTTTGTCCTTTATTGTAGGAATTTTTTTTTTGGTATGTTTTGAGACAGGGTCTCCCTTTAGTCCTAGCTGGCCTGGAGCTTGCTCTGTAGACCAAGCTGACCTTGAACTCACAGAGATCTGCCTGCCTCTGCATCTTGACTGCTGAGATTAAAGGCATGCACCACCACACCTGGCTATTGTAGGAATCTTGTAGTTTTCTTTGCACATTTCAATGATCTTATTATCAAACATATGATCCTAGAACTAACTGGGAGAAGAATAAATAAGTGACCCTGTGGTTAGGAATTCTGCATCACTGCATTTCTGGGAAGTGCTAGGTACTCCCATAGCCAGGCTCTCCTACCTAGCAACTTCTCCCAGCTTGAAAGAAGTCATCAGAACGACAAAAAGAGCAGATGTGTTAATTCTTATTGGCACTTGACTGCATTTAGAATCACTTACATAGTTTCAATGGGTCTGTCTGGTCTTTTTTGGAGAGAATTGTGACAGGAAGGTCCCATCCTGAAAGTGGATAGTGCGATCTCCTGGGTTGAGGATTTAGACTAAGCAAACATCAGTGGTGGAGTAAGCCAGCTGAGCCCTCTGGTCTCTTCCACTATATCTTCTGTTTCTCCATGAAGTGATCAGCTCTTCTCCAGGAACATGAACCACCCACCATCATGTTCTGCCCAAATGAAATGCAAAGGACGATAGACTATGGAGTGCTCACTATGAAACCAATAAATAAAATCCTCCTTCATTCTTTCTCACAGCATTCTCACTCAATAACAATCAACCAAGAATACTGGTAGGTGCTTTTGCATCTATCTGGATCTTCTTTCATTTCTCTCTGTCCTTACACAATTCCTTTTTAAAGTCCAGTTACGGGCTGGAGAGATGGCCTAGCAGTTAAGACTGCCTACATACTCTTGAGAAGACCCAGTTTCAATCCCCAGCACCCCCAGTGGTGTCAAACCATCTTTAATCTCAGTTTCCGGGCAATCTGACACCCTCTTCTGGCCTACCCCCACCGCATTGCAGACATGGGTGCACAACTACATGCGCGTACAATTCATACACATACAAAAACTAAAATTTAAACATATTTTAAAAATAAAGTACA
>VZQC01000845.1:1322837-1372682 GCA_009823505.1 Rhizomys pruinosus | reverse complement strand
TCAACTCTTCTAAGAAATGTTTTCATATGACTGTATTTTGCCAACACATTTTTATCATGGTTCTCAAACTATCAGAGTTTCTAAAAGCGACAGCAGAAAAAGATTCAGTTAGAGAAATTCACAAAAGTTGATTCTGTCTCTCTCTCTCTCTCTATCTATCTATATATATATATATATATATTATATAAGATATATAATATTTTTGGTCATTAGCTAGGGGTTCACTACTAAGATTTATTATTATAGAGATTTTATTTATTATTTTTATTTTATGTGTATGAGTGTGTTACCTGCATGTATGTACATGCACTGGTGTCCTGCAATGCCTGCAGAGATCAGAAGAAGGTGTTGGATTCTCCTGAAACTGGAGTTATAGATGATTTTCAGCAACCATGTGGGTGCTGAGAGTCGAAGCAGGTCTTCTGCAAGAGCAGTCAGTGCTCTCAACTGCTGAGTGGTCTCCAGCCCCAAATCTTAGTTTTTTTTTTATTAAGGTTAATTTTATTAAAATAATTGAAAGAAAATTGATTATCTATTATCTGTCTATTATCTATCTATCTATCTATCTATCTATCTATCTATCTATCTATCTATCTATCTATATATCTATCTAGGCAGAGCCTCACCATGTAGCCGAAGCTGGCCTTGAATTCAGTACACGGCCCAAGCTGGCCTGGAAATTGTCATAATCCTCCTGAGAGCCTTTTAAGTGCTGAGATTACAGGTGTAAATGACCACACTGGGTAAAAGCTTGTTCTTTTCCTCTTGAAAAAGACCCTATTACCCACACTTATTTAAGGATCATGCTAAGTATGACATTATTGGACCATGATTTTTGAATGTGATGAATAACACTTTATTTACCTGTCCTATGACAGGCCATGATTATCCACTCTGCTTATCCTGATCTGTATAACAACAATAGTAATGTCTGGTGTACCCATGAATCTGAATTATTAGACATTTCTTTAAGTTAGGCCTTAGTTTCTGGAGAAATGAAAACTAAACTTATTTTTTTTTCTGTCGTTAAAGTTTCTAGAGCTGGCTGAGGTGCTGGCCTCCAGTCCCAGCGGTAGGAGGGTGAGGTAGGATGCTAACCTGGGTTATGAGCCCCAGTCTCAAAGCAGAAATCTATGGTAGTTTTTTTTTTTTAATCTTGCTATTTTCTTGCCCCAGTATTGCATTTTGTGGTCTTTTCTATTCCTGGTATCTTCTTTAGTCTTTTATTTGTCCCATTATGTGTGCTACATCTTCTTCATTTTAGATTTAAAATACCCAGATTTATGGAGGTTGGAGAACTGGCTCACTGTTTAAGAGCACTGGCTGCTCTGGAGAGCACCTGAGTTCAATTCCCAGCACCCATATGGCAGCTAACAACTGTCCATAACTCTAGTTCTAGGCAATTTGATGCCTTCTGACTTCCTTAAGCATTGCACATCGGTCCACTTACATACATGCAGGCGATATACTCAGACACATAAAATAAAAGTAATAAATAAAATATTTTTAAATATACCCAGATTTCAAAGTCTTTCTCTAAAAATAATCCCTGAGACTACTTGGTCTCCTTAATTATGTAGGTTATCACAGCATAACTCACAGATGGACGGAGACTTGTGTGCATGCACACATGCACACCACACAAAACACTATTTAAGAATAAAACAACAGAGCCAGTAAGAGAGATGGCTCAGTGGATAAAAGCACTTGCCACCAAGGCTGATGACATGAATTTGAGCCCCAGAACCCATGTGGTGGGAAGACAGACTCCCCAAACTTGTCCTCTGACAGTCACACATGTGCTGTGGCACACTCTTACCCACCCACATAATAAACACATGTAATAAAAATGAAAAAAAAATTAGCAGCATACATACCCTTTGGATTTGTGTTACATCTGTGGCTAATGTTGTGGTCAGGGCTCCCATAATATTTTCTTTATCATCATATCAGGAAATATCTTAGAGAGAAGGGAAATCATTATATGGTTTTCAAAAACATTCTTCCGTGACCTGTGGTTTTTTTCTGTGTCAAGATTAAAGGCCTTTATTTGCTTCCTCACTGGCCATGAAACACTGTAGATCAACTTACGTGCTCGCTTCACAAAGCTCTGTGTTTTGTAGCCACTGAAGAATGTAAGCCAACATATGGACTAATTGTCATATTGTAGAATATTCAAAATCATATTGCTGAGTGATCATTATTGTAGAATGTTCAAAATCATATTGTAGAGTGATCAGTGTTAAAAGTGGCTTTTAGAACAAGCAAACAATCTGTAACTTTATTTCACAAGTACTTGTGAAGGGCAGACTATTTAAGTTGTCGGCTTTTGGTACTGGGAGATTGGATTTAGGGGTTAATACATCCAAGAATACTGGTTAGCATTAAGATATATCTCTAGAAGATTCTATTACATAGTAGAGGAATGCTCAGCACAATTCAGAAATGTTTTCAAATCTTTTTACCTAAACTGGCTAGTGACAAAAAGACCATTTCCCTCTCTGTTAGGCTTCACACAGGCAAGATTTTACCTGACACTTTCTAATGCCTCCTACATATTATAAGCGCTAGGTATTGTGAGCTAAAGAGGTAGAAAACTGGAAAACTACAGCCGTGAAGCCACAAGTCTAAAGAAGGCAGGTAGAAAAGACAAGCAGTAAAAGCTACTCTGTAAGAAAAGCTTGAGGTTCACCATCTCATAGAGATGGCCCTTCTCAGCTCTTCTCAGCCTGAGGAACTGATTTCCTTTTAGTGAATGTTTCCTCCCATTCACTCAGACCACACTGGTAGATTAAAATCTAGTAGAAACTGGGCTGGAGAGATGGCCTAGCGGTTAAGAGCGCCGACCGCTCTTACAGAGGACCCAGGTTCGATCCCCAGCACCCACATGGCGGCCGAGAACCGTCTGAAACTCCAATTCCAGGAGAACTCCAGTTCCAGGGGAATCCGACACCCTCTTCTGATCTCCGTGGCATTGCACGACACGGGTGCACAAACTTGCATGCAGACAGTACATTCATACACATACAGAAATAAATAAAATTAAAAAAAAATCTAGTAGAAACTGACAAAATCAGTTCAGTTAAAAAAATAAAATAACAGGTCAGTTTAATGCAACCCAACTAGGACTCTGAGGTTGGGTTGCACATTGCTGTTAAGGAAACAAAAACAAAACAGAAAAAGGCTGTGTAGGTTAGAAGACAGCTCTGAGGAAGAATGTGGCAGAAACCAGGGTGGGTGCCGCTGGGCACAGGAGTATCATTCTGTGAGCCATTGCGATGGGAAGCTGTGTCTTTGATGACCTGCACCAAGATCACTGTCTGCATTGTGTGGAGCATGAGCCCAACGAGAGGTGAACAGCTATTGCAACAGCAGCAACAGCACTGCCCGAGCACAGTCAAGACCTTACTATTGCAAAGAAGAGATTCTGGGTACTTTCTAATTCTTTCAAGATCTCAACGCGACATAGAGGACAGGTAGATAATAGTAATACTGATGTTATATTCCAGATTCCGTAGTAACTTACAATAACATAGAATGCATAGAATTACTGGTCATAGTCACCCTGTGTCCAATCAGCAAGCTGTCCCACACTGTTGTTCAACAAGTCAGCAATTGTATACCCTCGGGATTGTTTTCCTGTGTATGTAATATATGTCAAAACGTGTACCAGATTTCCTAGAATTGAGTGAAGATTAGCTTGCTTACCTTCTTCCTGTTGGTGAAATAATTATAAGTAGAGGTTTCCAGGCCTTTTTAAAAGTTATTTTTATTTTATGTGTTTGAGTGTATTGACTGCTTGTATTTAAGTGCACCCGTGTCATTTAGTGTTTGTAGAGGTCAGAAGAGGGTGTTGGATCCCCTGGAACTGGAATTACTGACAGGTGCCATGTGGGTGCTGGAAACTGAACTTGGGGTTCCTCTGTAAGAGCAACCAATGCTCTTAACCACTGAGCCATCTCTCCAGGCCCCATGCTGCCAGGCTTTTTGATAGATCTTTATCCTATCAATAATTGTATTAGAAATAAAACTACAACCACACTCCAACAAATATTAAGCATATGTTTCCTCATTTAGGCTTCACAACACCCCCATGAGGTGGGTACTCTGATATCTACATTCTATAAGGGGGAATGGACATTCTTAACAGGTAACCGGCCATACTGAGGGATGGAATGACCAGCCCTAAGACCACAGTGGGTAAGTGCTGGGGTCAGGACTTGAAATCTCAGCAGTGAAGCCAGGGCTCTTAAGGAATTGTCTTGTTCTGCCTTTCATCTGACTGGAGCACTGTGGTTGTTTCACTTCTTGCTTCTCAAGCTTTGGGATTTCTTCCCCCATATTGTTTTAGAAGTGACTTCAAGACCTGTTGAGACTTTTGAGTGGCTATTGTCAATGCTGCTGTGGATGAAAGATTCCTTTCGTCCCACATGCCTTAACCAATCTAACTCAGGGGGAAATGGGGAAGATATACTTCAAAACTCCACAGCTCTAATGAGCAACATTTGACACTAAGAAATAATAAGCTTATCTTTGAAACATAGTGGAGAACAATTATTTTCAATCATGGAAGTTACCTACAATTCAATGAAAAGATCTTAAGTAATCACATAAAAGATAGATTATATACCATCAGGAAAACCACACCTGATTGTATAAATATGTATGCTTCAGTGAGATTCCAAAATGACTATAAAAACCACTGCAAGACTCAGCATGCTTTCTAGGCCTTGGAAATCTTATCTTGGGACAGAATGCCAGGCAATAAAAGTTAGGTAAAATCCCATATCAGGAGTTTTACTTACCATAGTAAAAGCACCACTTACAAAGAGAAGGCTACCACACCCCCCCATCAAAATAAGCAAATATAAAAAGCAAAAAGAACGTTGAAGGACAACAATAGAAAACAGTAATAGACTGAAACGGACTGAGCTGAAATTAGAGACGAATTTAATGGTGGTTAAACAGCACACAGTTTCTTTGTGTATTTTTAATTTTTTTTTGTTGGATTCCTCAGGAAAGAAGGAAGGACGAGACGGAAGGAAGACAGGAAGTACGACATGACGGCACTTTCATGCCGTCCTCATGACGGGAAGGCCGGGCAGTATGTCCTCCGTTTCCTTCAGTCCTTTCTTCTTCACTTCCTTTCCTTCTTCCTTCCTTCCTCTTCCTTCCTTACATTACTTCCTTCCTTTCCTTTCCTTCCCTCCCTCCCTCCTCCCTCCCTCCCCTCCTTTCTTCCTTCCTCCTTTCTTCCTGTATAACTGTGGACACAGGTGCAGACATCAGAGGATCCTGTTCTCTTCCACCTTGCTGGGGCAGGGTCTCTCTCTCTTGTTCTGCTTGTACTGCACTCCAGACTAGGTAGCCCGTGACCTTCCTGATAGTTCTCTTGTTTCATCCCCCCACCTTGGCATGTGAGTGTGAGATTAAAGATGCACAGGCCACTGCCTCTTGTCTTTTTTTCATTGCGTGAGTGAGTCCGGGACCAAACTCTGGTTGTCAGACTTGTGAGGCAAGCACTTTTCACCAGCTGAGTCCTCTTCCTGGCCTAACAGTATTTTTTTCAAAGAAATCATCATTTGACTTATTATTTCTAATACACTTTTAATAATAACTTCATGCTTTTTTTCTTTATTAACATATAATATTTTTATCTTATGTGTCCGAATGTTTTACCTGGGACAAATGTAAGCTGTTAGCACATTGCCTACGTGCTAGCAGAGGACAAAAAGGGAAGGTGCGGATCCCTGGAACTGGAGCTATGGATGGTCACACCTTCTTGGCGCTGGGAATGGAACCCGGAGTCCTCTGAAAGAGCAGCCAGTGGTTCTTGACCACTGAACCATGTCTCACCCGACCCAGCTCTGTTTCTTAATAAACCACCTATAGTTGTACTTACAATGTTAGGCATTTTTATGTTGTCCTACGAATCCTTCATGAAGTTGGGTATTACTCAATTTTTGTTGGGGAAATGCAACTGTGTCCCAGGGCTACTGAACAGACTGCATGGGTTTACTGAGACCTGAGACAGTCAACTCTTCTGGGTTTTTGGGACACTCCCAAACTCTAATTTCCTCTTCCTGAGCTGGCTGGTAATAAAAAATTGTCATTGTTTGGACTAGTTAAGCAGAAGTGTGTATTTGTCTTTTTATTTGCTTCAGTGCTTAGGAATGCTGATACAATGCTGAAGTCAAAATTAGAAAACAAAGCAATTTCTTTATGGATCACCTAGTCAACAAGACCCAGCTGAACATTATGCAATGGGTGTGGTTTATCTCTCAGGAAGGTGGGCTAACCCTCCTAGCATGGGCCCCACCCTTGGGATGATCCATTGGAAGTTCTGATTTCTGCCTTGTTGATCAGTATGCAAAAATCTCTATGGTCTCTAACAATACTTTATTTAAGTTGTTAAAATCATAAGCAAATGAGTTTTACTTACAGTGACCAATTTTGCAAAGATAATAGAAAATACTGGGTGAATAGATCCATTTATAACAGAAGCCAGTGTTCCCCAAATCACAAAAGGCCATTATGATTTGTTTAACTTAAATATCTTTCATAAAGAAAACTTCGGAAGATTTGTCTATTAAAAGAAAACAACTTGGTTGTTTTAAAACCTCAGTTTGTTGAGGATGTTAGTAGAACTGATAAAGCCAGGTCCATAGGACAGGACTATACTGGAACCTACAATTTAATACTGCATGTTTTTTTTTTTTTGTGTCTTTTTGAGACAGGGTCTCCCTGTGGCCCCAGTTCCTGGGGAACTTGCTCGGTTAGACCAGGCTGGCCTTGAATCACAAAGATTCCGCCTGCCTCCTGCCTCCGAATGCTAGGATTAAAGGCATGCGCACCCCCTGGCTCTTTTTTTTTTTTTTGTTTTTTTTTTTTTTGTCATTCGCATGTTAAATTATATTTTTCTTGGAAAAAAATCATCACATGCTTTTAGTAATAAAGGAATAAGATTCCAAAATAAAGGAATCTGACTTCAAAGTGATGATTTGTACAAAGTCAGTTTTTCGAATTTCACTCAATTGCTTGCATTAAAAATGCATATTAATTCACATGTTCAGAGAGCTAAGAATCACAGAAGAAAATAGGACAACTTTTCTTTATTCTTGTCAGACTGGATTAATACCATGCTCTAATTTAGGACAAAGTTTAGATAGGAAAGTAAGGAGAAGACTGAAGGTAAAAGTACTTAGAAGCTTTTAAACCTTGATGAAAGTGTCCCAATTTCTTTTTTTTTTTTTTTTTTTTGGATTTTCGGAGACAGGGGTCTCCCTGTATGTAAGCTCCAGCTCTGTCCTGGAATATAACTTGTAGAACCAGGCTGTCCTTGGAACTCACAAAGATCCGGCCTGCCTCTGCCTCCCGATATGCTAGGATTAAAGTGCATGCGCCACCACCCCTGGCTTTTTTTTTTTTTTTTTTTTTTTTTTTTTGTCATTAGCATGTTAAATTATATTTTTCTTGGAAAAAAATCATCACATGCTTTTAGTAATAAAGGAATAAGATTCCAAAATAAAGGAATCTGACTTCAAAGTGATGATTTGTACAAAGTCAGTTTTTCGAATTTCACTCAATTGCTTGCATTAAAAATGCATATTAATTCACATGTTCAGAGAGCTAAGAATCACAGAAGAAAATAGGACAACTTTTCTTTATTCTTGTCAGACTGGATTAATACCATGCTCTAATTTAGGACAAAGTTTAGATAGGAAGTAAGCAGAGAGAGTGGAAGGTAAAAGTCTTAGGAAGCTTTTAACCTTGAAAGTGTCCCAATTTCTTTTTTTTTTTGGTATTTTCGAGACAGGGTCTCCCTGTAGCTCCAGCTGTCCTGGAATAACCTTGTAGACCAGGCTGGCCTTGAACTCACAAAGATCCGCCTGTCTCTGCCTCCCAAGTGCTAGGATTAAAGGCATGCACCACCACGCCCGGCTGCCCAATTTCATTAAAATAGTGTTGCATGAATGGTATGACAGTGTGCATAGTGCACAGAGTGCATATTCTATGTTCTGAGCATGTTGTATGTCGCAGTGAGCAGTGAAGTTGCTCCTGGAACACAGCTGAGCACAGCGAGAAACACCTGAAGTTCCATATGTGTTTGATTTTTAATTCATGGTTAGCTGTTGTACATCCAGAAACATTTTACCATTGTCTCTCTCTATATATATACATATATACATACATACATACATACATACATACATACATATATTTTCAAGCCCAGAATTCAATTCCTTGACCCCATGTGTGGTTGTGACTCATAGTTTAAGAAGGTGGGATTTACAGGACTGGAGAGATAGCCTAGCGGTTAAGAGCACTGACTGCTCTTGCACAGGACCTGGGTTCGATCCCCAGCACCCACATGGCAGCTAAGAACCGTCTGTAACTCCAATTGCAGGAGAACTCCAGTTCCAGGGGAATCCGAGACCCTCTTCTGACCTCTGCGGCATTGCACGACACGGGTGCACAAACATACAAGCAGATAGTACATTCATACACATACAAAAATAAAAAAAAATTAAAAAAAAAAGAAGGTGGGATTTAAGTCCTTTAGCCTCTGGGATAATAATAGGTTTAAAAAATGGGTATCACTTAAATACTATTATGAAGACAGAAAAGAATAAAATGAAGTAAGACAAAAATAAAATGAAAAGTTTTTGTAAAATCACGAGTGATGTCATGCTACCTAATATAGGTTATAGTATGTTTAAAAAAAAAAAGCCGGGCATGGTGGCACATGCCTTTAATCCTAGCACTTGGGAGGCAGAGGGGTGGGCGGATCTTTGTGAGTTCAAGGCCAGCCTGGTCTACAGAGTGAGTTCCAGGACAGCTGGGGCTACAGGGAGACCCTGTCTCAAAAAGACAAAAAAAAAAAAAAAACAAACAAAAACAAAACGGAGGAACCTTCTAGAGTAAAGGCTAAGTTCATTGTCATAACTGTGGTGACAGTCTCTTAAGAAACCAGCTGTGTGAAAACTCCAAAGTATGCTGTGTTTGTTCAGTTCCTTGTATGTACTCAATAAAACTCTAAAATAGATTAGATGAAATTGTAAATTCTTTGATTTTTAACATCATAAAATTTTTTTTTCACTAAAGAAAATGTCGATTTGTATTTTTACATTCCATTTTCTTTTTTTTCTTTTCTTTCTTTTTTTTTTTTTTTTTTTTTTTTTTTTTTTGGTCTTTTCAAGACAGGGTCCCCTGTAGCCCCAGCTGTCCTGGGAACTCACTCTGTAGACCAGGCTGGCCTTGAACTCACAAAGATCCCTGCCTCTGCCTCCCACATGCTAGATTAAAGGCGGTTGAGACAGGGTCTCCCTGTAGCCCCAGCTGTCCTGGAACTCACTCTTTAGACAGGCTGGCCTTGAACTTCACAAGAACTGACTGCCTCTGCCTCCCAAGTGCTAGGATATAAAGTGCGCCCGCGCCTGGCCCTCCTGTTTGTTTTTTAAGATTTATTTATCTCTATACTTTAAAATCACGTGTATGTGTTTGTGTGCCGTGCATGTGGGGGCAAGTGCCCAAGGAGGTCAGAGAAAGGGCATCAGATCCTCCTGGAGCTGGAGTGAGGGGCAGTTATGAGACCCCCGATGTGGATTCAGAGAATCAAACTTGTGTTCTTTGGGAGAGCAGCCTTACTCTTCACCACTGTGCCATTTCTCCAGCCCCCCCCCCCCAGCTTTCAGAAGCTTCTCCGTCCACCCTCTCAGTCCACCCTCTCCTGTCCCTCTGTCCTCCTCCATCTCCCCCTGCAACTAATGACATGTTTCTGGCCCTTGAGTTTATGTTTTCCAGAATTTTATATGAATGGAATCATATATTTTATATGAATGAATCATATATTTTTAATCTTTCCACCTAGTTTCTTTTGTCTCATGCAATTATTTTGAGATTTACCTATGCTGTTTCATGAGCCAGTGTTTCATTCTTTTTTTATTGCTGGGTAATAGTCCATTGTACGATTAACTCAATTTATTACTCTACTCACCGTTGATATAAATTTGGGTGGGTCCCACTTTTGAGCTATTAAAAATAAAGCTGTTTGGACATTCACATGAAAAACTATGTGGATACATGCTTTCACTCTTGGAAGTGCATTTGGAAATGGAGCGGCTGCATTTTATACTAAATGCATACTTAACTTAAAAACAACTAGCAAGTTGTTCAAAGTAGTTTTATCATTTTTTGCTGCCACCAACAAGAAAACAAACAAACAAACAAAGCACAAGCATTCCATGTTCCCCACATCATCACCAGCATCAGTCATTTTTCTAACAAGTATGTAAATTATCTCACCACAGTTTTTTCCCTAATATCGATGACATTGAACCTGCTTGACCTGCTCAGGCCTCACCATCTTCTTTGTAGAAAATGTCTATTCAATTCTTTTTTCTCACTTTTAATATATTATGTCTGCAAGTCCATCAGGTCTGTGAGTTACACATACTTTCTCTCAGTTCGTACTTATCCTCTACATCTTCTTAAAATTGTTTTATAATTGTCGAAGTTTGTGATTTTGATGATTTCTGCATTTATTTTTACTTTTCCTTTTATCAGTATGCTTTCGGCATTATACTTGAGTAATCTCAAAGTCACAAAGATTTTCTACTGAATCATTAAGAATTATTTTTTTTTTTTTGTGTTTGTGTGTGGGCATGCTTGTGGGCACATGTGGAGGTCAGAGGATAGCCATTTGGAGCCGATTTCTTTCCTTCCACCATACAAGGCCCAGGGATTGAATTCAGGTCATCAGCCTTAGGGGCAAGTGCCTTTATCTGCTGAGCCACCTGGCTGATCCCAAATTAATTTATTCTTGAATGGATTTTGGAAGTTTGTATCCTTCAAAGAATTTGTCCATTTCATCTGAGCTGCAGGATTTTTGTAAGACTGTTCCCACAGGATTATTTTGTTATTCTTTTAATACCTTTAGACTCTTACTGATGCCATTTCCTTTTTCTTTTTCTTTTTCTTTTAAATTGTTTTTGGTCTTTTTGAGACAGGGTCTCCCTGCAGCCTCGCTGGCCTGGAACTCACTATGTAGACCAGGCTGGCCTTGAACATACAGAGATCACCTGCCTCTGCATCCCAAGTGCTGGGATTAAAGATGTGCAACTAACGAACCCGTTTTCTTTTCTTTTTTAAAATATTTTGTTTTATTATTTTTACTTATTTTTGGCTTTTTGAGACCAGGGCTCCCTTAGTCCCAGCGTCCTGGAGCACACTCTGTAGACCAGCTCCTGAGTGCTGGGATTAAAGGTGTGTGCCCAACATGCCCGGCTGCTTATTTTTATTTGATGTGTATGAGTATATTGCCTGCATGTAATATAAGTGCAGCCATGTCATGCAATGCCCCACAGAGGTCAGAAGAGGACAGTGTATCCCTTGGACCTGCGGTTACAGATGATTGTTAAGCTGCCCTTGGGTACTGAGAACCAAGCCCAGGCCTTTTCAGGAGCAGCCAGTGCTCTTAGCTGCTGAGCTTATATCTCTCCAGCCTCCCCTTTTTGAGACAGTATCTCACATGGTAGCCACGGCTGGCCTGGAACTCAGTGATGGAGACCAGGCAGGGCCTGGATTCTCAAGAGATTTTCTAGCATTACTTCTTCAAATGTTTTTTGGTATCTTCTCTTTGTCTCTTCCTTTGGGAACATATGGGCATATGAAATGCAGATATATATGAAATGCAGATACAGTAACTATTTAATATCTGCTATTCTACAAAGTAGATCATTTCAGATTTATTTCTTTTTAATTTACCTTTTTTAGGTATTTTTGAGACAGGGTCTCCCGCAGCCTCAGCTGGCCTGGAACTCACTATGTAGACCAGGCTGGCCTTGAACTCACAGAGATCACCTGCCTCTGCATCCCAAGTGCTGGGATAAAGATGTGCAAACACTACACCCATTTTTTTCTTTTCTTTTTTTAAATATTGTGTTTATTATTTATTATTTATTTATTTATTTATTTATTTATTATTTATTTATTTTATTTATTTATTTATTTTGTATTTTTGAGACAGGGTCTCCCTTTGTCCCAGCTGTCCTGGAGCTTGCTCTGTAAACCAGGCTGGCCTTGAACTCACAGAGTCTGCCTGCCTCGTCTCAAGGTGCTGGGATTAAAGGCGTGCACCACATGCTGGCCAGTTTATTCTAATGATTGCTTTTTCTTTCATTTTGAGGGCCTATTTTTTCATGTTTAGAAATTTTTTATTACTTGAACTTTTTGTTGCTCTGTGTGTGTGTGTGGTGTGTGTGTGTGTGTGTGTGTGTGTGCATGTGTGGAGATCAGAGGACACCTTGTGTAAATCCATTTGGTGTTTCTACGATGTGGGCCTGGGGAAATGAACTCAGGTTATTCGGTTTGGCAGCAAGCAATCATTATTGCAGAGCCATCTTGCCAGCCTGAAAAATTAGTTTTGTGTGTTTGTTGAAATGAACTTTTACAAAAAGAAAACTGATGGAAAAAGGAAAAGAAGTTTCAGTCTAAAGCTATGGAGATCACATAGCAAAAGGGAATAAGTTATTCAAAACCAGAAAGACCCAATTAGCAGCACCAGAGTAGGATTGAAGAATGGCTGAGTGTATAATCCAGGGGCTCAGGCACACAGAAGACAGTGAGAAAGAGGGCAAGAAACACCCAGCCAAGGGCAAGGGTGCTTTAATATGAATTATCTGTTAGCATTAAGGAAAAGAATGGCTTTCCAGTTAGGGAGGCGACCAGGATAGCTGTTGGGTGATTGGAAGCTGGAGGCTAAGGACACTGAGGTCACCATGCAGGGCCAGGTGAGGGACTTCTGGGCGGAAATGACAAGGGTAGGGCATTATGCAGGGGCTAAGGAGGGGAGAGGTCCTGGTTCAGGGAAGATGGCAGTGAGATGAAGATGGCAGGTGGTTATGTGGTACAGAGAACATTCAGTGTGGGTCTGAGGCCCAAGCTAGGTGTCCCGTACCACCCGTTAAGAGAAGGGGATTAAATTGTGATAGAGAAGTGAGACCAGGTGGGGTGGAGGCTGAAGAGAGGGCTGAGTGGTGTGAGGGTGAAGGAGGGTTAGAGCAGGGTGATCTGGGTGTTAGAATCAGGAAAGAGCCCAAGGGAGCTAGGTACCTCAGGCTGCTGCAGAGTCTGGAGGTGTTGGGTGCACCTGGCTTGTCTGCATCCAGGCCCTCTACTGTGGGAGAAGTGTAGGAGAAAGAACATCAAGAAGAAACAGAAACCCTTCTCCACCAGGGCTGCATGTAACTAAACAGACACCTGCAAGAAAAAAGCCAGGAGACCTCTCCCAGCAAAGGCAGGCACCAAGTAAGTGACCAATAACAGATCGTGACATGGGGGCTAGTTCTGTGTGGTGCTGGACCAGCCCCAACTTTCTACCCCACTTCCATTCTAGGGAGTGCCTCTTTTTCCTTCAAAAAATGTTTCTGTCACTACCCACTTGTTGTTGGTCCAGTTCTGGGTACTGAAATACAAGAACCTGGAAATCGCAGGGGTTGTCCTCTGAACTCAGATCCGTACCTGGTGGGATAGCATGCACTTCAAGCCACTGTTTAAACCCATGATTTGCCTTGCAGAAGAGAATAGCAATGTTCTCATGCAATTTTGCTTTGCCTCCAAAGGACCTGTGACACAAATGTAGTCTCCTTAGGTGCCTTCTTAGCATCACAGGGAAGTTAGAGCAAGTTTGTAGACTTAGTTTCATAGTACTGTCTGACTGTAAATCAATTCTAGATTGTATAAGGATTAAGTGGATGATGGAGAACACATTGACAAGCTTCATGGTAGGTGATCCATTACCTCTTTACTGTGCATGGCTTCCTCAGACTGGTCAGCACCAGGAGACTTGGTGCTATTCATAGCACAGAGAGAAACATGGCTGGTATTTCCTTCAGTAGAATATGTCCTTGAGTCCATTTGTTCAATAGTCCTTTAATATCCTTAAATGAAGAACATAGAGGCTTGTCACAATGATGCTTAAATATTCAAAGGAGGGGTCAGGGAGATAGTTCAGCTGCAGGTTCTGCAAAGCATGGACCTGGTTTGATCCCTAGAACCCAGTTAAAAAAAGTTGGGCATGGTAGAATGTGCTTGGGATCCAGTGCTGGAAGAAGGGGGAGGTATTCTGTGGTATAGGGTAGAGCTTGGATCAGACAATAGGTGAGGTGGAGGGAGAGGTGGAGACAGGTGATCCCTGGGACTTGCTGGCTAGCAGACTAGCCTTGTTGATGAGTTCCAGGCCAGTGAGAGATCCTGTCTCAAAAAGAAGCAAACAAGTGGATGGTGCCCTTGGAGCAACACTGGAGACTGTCCTCTGGACTTCACACACATTCGCTCTACACTTAGCAGACGAGAGAGAGAGAGAGAGAGAGAGAGAGAGAGAGAGAGAGAGAGAGACTCATAAAGCTATTTTGTTGTATCACTTTAAAATGGCCACTGATTTTGCTCTTGAAAGTGGTATATTCTTTTTTTTTTATTCTTTTTTATTTTTTTATTTTCTGTGTGTATGAATGTACTGTCTGCATGTAGGTTTGTGCACCCGTGTCGCGCAATGCTGCGGAGGTCAGAAAAGGGTGTTGGATTCCCCTGGAACTGGAGTTCTGGGATTGGAGTTACAGATGGTTCTCAGCTGCCATGTGGGTGCTGGGGATCGAACCTGGGTCCTCTGCAAGAGCAGTCGGTGCTCTTAACCACTAGGCCATCTCTCCAGCCCCAGAAAGTGGTATATTCTTTTATTTTTATTTATTTCCTCATTTATTTTAAGAGAGGGTCTCACTCTGTGGACCCAAGCTAGTCTGGAATTTGCTACACAGGCCATGCTGATCTCAAGGTCATGATGATCCTGCCTCTGCCTCTTGAATGCTGGGATGACAGGCGTGCATGGGCCACTGTGCTTGTCAAACATGGCTTATTCTTGTGTGGCTCTTGCTGAATGCTGTTCAGACTTGATGGAGTTCTAGCAAGTCTAACACTGGAATGTTCTTGACTGGCAATGCCTCATTGGGCTTTCTTTTCTAAAGGCACAATTAACAGGAGAAAACACTGCCTCCATTCAAAATAGGACACTGGTGGAGGGACGGATCTTAGCAAAGCAGCCATTTGATGCAGGCACTGCATGTTCCAATCTCTTCTTTTTAACTTCTTCTGGAGTTTAAAAATGTATAACATAATAACCAGGCATCTGTATGTGCATCTGGTCCCAGACCGAGAGAGCTCGTAGAAGCCAGGAACACTTTCCAGGCCTACAGCTACACAGTCCAGTCCAGAATGAAATTTCACACACACACAAAAAAGGTGGGTAGGTGGTGGCATTAAAAGAATAAGAAAATACAGGGAGCCTCTGATTAACCAGAGACAAACCATTGAGATCACAGGTTAGGGTGAAAGTTCTAAGCTACATGATGCTGTGCCTAGTTTTTCTTTTTTCTTATAAGCTGTAGAAATGAGAACAATTAGATTGAAATAACTGAACTGCATATTCTCCATTGATCTGAAGGTGATAGAGTAGATTTTACTTCCTCTGAAGCATAGAGAATTTAAGTTACTCGTCCCAGGCCCTAAAGCTGGAACCTTGCAGTGACAGCTTGCAGTGACAGCAGAGCTGCAGTGACAACAGCAGAGCAGCAGTGGCTGCAGAGTTCATACCTTAGTACTTTGCACACTGCTTCCCGCATTACCCTTTCCTTCTTCCTTTGCACTTCATGTTCTATTCTTTTTTCTTTCTTTCGTTCCTTCTTTCCTTCTTTCCTCCTCTTCCTCCCGTTCCCTCCCTCCCTCTCTCCCTCCCTCCCTCCTTCCTTCCTTTTTTGCATGTGTATGCCTGTATATACTTGTTCACAGGTATGTGAGCACATACGTGTTTGCGGGCGTGTGTGCACGAATATATGTGCCTGTGGAGGCCTGAGGCCAACATCATGAGTCTTCCTCAGTTTCTCTCCACCTTTATAAGGTCTTTCAATTGAAATCACCAATCTGGCTAGTCTAACTAGCCACTCCATTCTGGGCACCTCTGTCTCCACTGGAATTGCAGAGCTGCCACATGCGTGGGGATCTGAACTCTGGTCCTCAGATTTGCAGAGCAAGTGCTTTGCTCACTCAGTCATTTTCCCTGCCCCCCGAATTTCCTTAGAAATGCTATCTTCTCCATTTGGATCATCATGGCTCTTCGAAATGATTTATTTTGGCAGTACAGGCAACAGTGGATAAGTGTATCCAGAATTCAAGAATGAGTCCTTGTGACCTCATTGAACATTAAGATTTAAAATGTGGGCGCTGGAGAGATGGCTGTAAGATCAGCTGTAACGAGGACTGGTTGCCCTTGCAGAGGAGCTGCCTGCCCTTCTCAGCATCCACCAGGCAGCCAACAACTGTCTGAACTCTAATTCCAGAGGATCCACTGCCCTCTTCTGATCTCTACAGGCATTGCCCAACATGGGTGCACCTACCTACATGCATGTAATACACATATACACATAAAAGAAAAATAATAATAGAAATATTTAAAATGTGCTCTATCCGAATGGACTCCATTTTGGTAATCGGAGAATGCTAATCTATTTGGAATAAGATTTTGAAAATTTGATATAATTATAACACAAATACTTCATTTCTGGTTTTTCTACATTGTGAAACCCTTTAACTGAAGACCTAGTAGTGGACTTTTGTTTAATTATAATGAAAAAATAAAGTTGTCTTATTTCAAAGAAGGCTCTGATGTAATAGTTCTTAAATATCTCAAAATGTGGTTAATTTGACTTTAGTTACTTCCTTTTATTGTTACAGAAATATGAAGGTTAGTAACTTCACAAGTTGATTCTTCTCTGGGATGAAAATCACACAAATTCAATCTTCAGGCAATACTTGCTTTTATTTCTAAAGGAAATACAAAATATGGAGGATACCAAATAAATTCAGAATCAGAAGTTTCTAAATTAATATAGTACCACATTTTCTTTCTTGTTTCATTTCTTTGCTTCTCTTTTAGTTGCGTATGTGTGTGGTTTGTGTGTGCAGATGTGCACAGCTGTGTGTGGAGGTTAGAGGTGAACAGTGTCTTTCTCTGTTGCTATCCACCTCATTTTTCTTCTTTTTTTTAAAAAAATTATTTATTTTTTATGTGTATGAATGTACTGTCTGCATGTAGGTTTGTGCACCCGTGTTGTGCAATGCCTCAGAAGTCAGAAGGGGGTGTTGGATTCCCCTGGAACTGGAGTTAAAGATGGTTCTCAGCCACCATGTGGGTGCTGGGGATCGAACCCGGGTCCTCTGCAAGAGCAGTCCAGTTGGTGCTCTTAACCACTAGGCCATCTCTCCAGCCCCCCACCTCATTTTTCCAAGACAGTGTCTCTTAGTTAATCTGGTGTGTCTGTTTGTCTAGACTGGCTGGCCAATGAGCTCCAGAGACCTACCTGTCTCTTTCTGCCCAGCCCAGTGCTGGGTTTTACATGGATGTTGAGGTCCTGAACTTAGGTCCTCTTGTATACATAGCAGACACTTTATTAACTGAGGCATCTTTCTAGCCCCTCTTTTTTTTAAAATCTTTTTCGAGACAGGGTCTTCCTGTAGCCCCAGCTGTCCTGGAATTCACTATGTAGACCAGACTGGCCTCAAACTCACAGAGATCCACCTGCCTCTGCCTCCCGAGTGTTGGGAGTAAAGGCATGCACCACCACACCTGGCTCAGCCTCTCTTTTTTAAACAGGGTCTCATGACGTGTCCAAGGCTGGCCTTGAACTCACAAGGATCCTTGTGCTTCTTCTTCCTGAGTGCTGGAATTACAAGCCTGAGAACCATGCTCTGTTTAAGATTACATTTCAAACTTTTGTTTTATTTTCATTACTTCATAGGTTATGCTAAATAATATTTTCTTTAATGGGGGGGTAAAGTTAGGGTTTAAAGTTTAGTTATTAACTTTATGAGGAAATGGAAACACATAGCTTTCTAAAATCCATAATTTATAAAATAATATAGACATCAAAAATATGACTAGACAGTTGAAGAAGTAAAGTAAACAGGAAAAGACAGAATTACTTCTTATAAGAGAGCCTTTGGAGAGAAGTTTACCTTCTACATTAAGAGAAGAAAGCAGAGGTAGAACGAGAAAGACGGCTAAGGCTTAATACCTCTCATATTCCTTATCTCCCTTAATGAAGGAGTTATGTAAACCCAGTCAGGTGGGTCTCATGACATGCAGATGTATGGGTCCTAAAAATGGAAGTTTAGCAGCTTTATCCTAGCCCTTTTGACTGCCCAGTCTGAGTTGTCTATTCCACCCATTAGCATGGACTCATGGTGTGGTCTGTGTGTGTGTGTGTGTGTGTGTGTGTGTGTGTGTGTGTGTGTGTATGTGTCGTTCATTCATTCAGCAGATGTTTATTGACTTCCAGGCTCTTTGTACATCTTAAATCCCAGTGCTTTTCCCTGTCTTCCAAGAACTTCCAGGATCTGCTCCTCATTATCTAACTCTTCAGTCGTTCTCCCAGCACTCACACAAGTAAGGTTATTTTTATTTTTAAACCTCTGTGCCGCAGTCTCATCTTCCTGGATTTCTTCTCTGTTCTCCTCCCTTCCTCCCTTCCAGCCACCAAGGCTCTTCCTTGGGTAATGTAAGTCTCCCTCTTGCTTAGTCTTGCTGCTTACTACAACTTGCAGTATCTACATGCATGATTTTCCCTCAGTGGCTAAGTTCAAATCTTTATAGGGGTTGTGTGCTCTACTACTTTGTGTTCTGGTCACAATGTGAGTAGCTGGTTGTGCATTTGCCACAAGAGGTTTGTTTGTAGTGAGGCTCACTTAGGTACTGTGCACACGATAACATTCTAAACTTCACCCTGTTTTACAATGTTGAGGATACCAGACAGTTTCTTCACTGAGAAGTGAACCTTGGTTGCTTCTTTCTTTCTTTCTTTCCNTTAACTCAGATGCATTGCCATTTTTATCAGAGCCTTTAAACCAATGTTGTTTAATATACACGTATTTATTTTTACTAAGTCCTAAAACACCATGTAACCTGTAGACAGAGTCTGGGCAAAACTGAATACTTGTTGAACTCATGTCAATTAAATATGCATTAATCGAATATACACCCGTGTCCCTCTCCCGCCCCTCCCACCCTTCCTGACTTTACTCTCCAGCACTGTGAAGTTTCCAGTGTCTCAACTTGCCAATGTAAGGCATAATGTGCAATCACAGAAGTAAAGATATAGGTGTATGGACAAATGTAACCCTCCTGAGTTCTACGTGCACAAACCAGTGACAGGTTCTGCACTTGAGGAGACTGGAGGGACGTGACAGGTGTGTGTATAAGGCTCTAGGGAAAAGCAGAATAGTAAGATTTAGATAATAAAGGAGGAAGAATATACTCATAAGTAGGCATACTTTCTTCAAAATACTTATCATATTCTTATTTTGCTGAAATAAAATTACACTTATATTTTACTCCTTATTCCTTGTGTCACATACTCAATTGTCTGTCTCAATTCTCCTTCCTTTATTTGCTCTGGCAGTTTAATATTAGACAGCAGTCTCTTTCTGGGAGCTTTGATTTAAATTAGATATATTGTGAAGAAGACATGAGTTATGCTTTTCCTGTCTTTCCCACACAAGTAGTCCCCAGGCTCAGCATGGCTCAGCCTCTGAGATGAAGTGAGACCAGCTCCTTTCGGGATGGTGTGGCTGACAGTCATTTCTATTTCAATAGCTTATTCAGTTATTGTGTTAATATATATGACTTGCTTGACTTTGTTTGAATTTGCCAAGATTTGTAAGTCATTTTCATTCCAGAAAGGCTATTAAAATGAAAAACTGCAAAAAGTAGGTAGAATAGCCAAATTTCTTAAGAATGATAGCCAAAAGTAAGTAGGGCATAATTACATAAAAGAAACTTTCCAATGCAGATAGAAGACTGGAATCATTTTTCACACTTAGTGAAATTTCTGAAGATTTATCAAATGGAACCATTTGTGGTTTTCAGTTAATCTCTAGGCTCCAGAGATGCTATAAACCAAGGATACATGAAAAGCATAATTAAGATACTTTTCCTAAAATAAATCAATGAGCTAGAGGAAGGTGGGTGGAGGAAAAACTAGTAGTAAAGTCATTGTATTAATATTTATAACTCATCTAGATTTTTTTTAACTTTTATGGGCTTCCTGCAACTTTTTCTTTAACTACTTTTATTCTTAAATTTCCTTGTTCATTTCATCATTTATTTCTTACTCTTTGTGTCTATTGTCAATTATTCTGAGGTCAGATATTATTTCTATTCATAGTAATTCCCAAACCAAGGTCAGGTGATCTTCATAGTAAACTCTCATCGTATAAGTGGCTTTAAAGAAGAGCTTCCTTTGTTGTCAATGTTTCTGGTCAGACAAGAACAGAAATCATTATCATGTATTTTTTTAAGAGACTCAAAATTGTGATCTCAGCCCATGGGAGGCTAAGGCCAGAGAATCTTCGAATTACAGTCCAGCCTGGGTCACATGAAGACACCTGTGTAAAAACAAACAGAAATAACATTTTTTAAAAAGTATGGTTCCTTATATCTGTGGCCTATTCTAATTCCAACTGCCTTGGAATTAGAATTCGGAATGTCAATTCTTGGGTAACCAAAGCTTCAACCTCTAATAGTATTAAATGGTTGCCTGTCTCTAGAATTTCAGCTTATTATCTAATGTTTCCTCTTGTGTAATGTCGCAAATTAGTTCAAGTGACTTTCCTCACTCCTTGAGTGGCTTGCCATCAACATTAAAATGATTGGTTCACCTGGTGACAAGTGATGGGTATGGGAATCTAGAGAGAACGTCTCCATTTCCATCATTCTCTGTGGTTTGCTGATATACACTTAACGTGTGACTCGTGCTTCTAGACTGGGCTGCATGGCTGATTAAATTACGCAGCTCTCTTTCTCCTTCTAAGCCTAGAAATCCTTCAGTACCCTGACATTACCCGTGCTGACCAAAAGGAAAGATCACCATCTTTCATTCCTCGATGTGTTGTCAGACTACTGGAAAGTGGACTCTGACACTGAGACTTGTATTAATTAGACCCTGCATTTAACTAGAGAGCCTGGAAAGAACTCCAGGTTTAGGTGCAAAAGCCTTCAGTGTGAATCTTCTCAGCCACTCCTTAATAGACAATGGCTTAAACAAGTCTTGGAGTCTCTTGCATTATAGTTTTCTCATTTATAAATTGTGGGAGATGTTACTTAGCTCATAGAATGTTTTGTGAAAATGACATAATGAAATTGAATGAATTTAATAATCTCTAAATCCTAGTTTATTATGAAGTAGAATATTTGTTTCTTCTGATTGGGGAAAGCTATAACAGTATTCTTACTCCCTCCTTCCTACCTATGTTTTTCTCTATCTGGAGATACTCGGATATAACCGCTAGAAAAAAAAATGTGTCAGGGGTGAAGGGAACAACACAGATTTTTGTGGAGGAGGGAAAAACAAGAATTTTTAAAAGTATTTTATTTTCTGTTTTAGCTATAGACTTCAATATGACAAATATTTTAAGGAATCCACTAGTGTGGATCTACGCTCAAGGAAGAATCAGCATTATCAAGAGCAATCCCAAGGGCTCCGACAAAAGTAATTATAAAAGCTTTTCTTTATCAATTTACAGTATAGCTAGAATTGACTAGCTTCATATAATAATATTTATTGGTCAGTACATTTCTTTACGCGTATCCTAGTCAAAATTTAATAAAGAGATTTATTTGGAGAGATTAAGCTTTAATTTAAATATTCTAATTTTAAATATCATTATCTCTGGTAAAAAGCAACAAAAGCATTTATCTGTAGCAGTTATCTCTTTCTTCCTCACAGCAGAGCTTCCTTACATCTTCTCCCTAGGTTGACATCCAGACGTCTTCTAGTGATTCCATGTGACCACGAAAGTGGTGGGGATCATTCAAAACAGTATCTCCAGTGATTAGCTTGTCTTCGCCTCTTAGGGCCCTGGGCTAACTGGTAGATCATATGTAGATGCTATTGTTCCTAGTACCGGAGCTTAGCTCCACATTCTACTCTCTGGCAAGGAGAGCTGCCACAGACATGTTGCTCAGTGTTACTTTAAGCAGGGCATGATGAAGTTATTGGCTTGAAATTCTAAATTTGATCTCTTCATTAGTCCAGTAATCAGGGTTTTTTCTTAATTTTTATTGAGCTTTCGTACATTTCATACAACATTTCTTAATCAAATTTAGACTTGTTCCCCCATCCACACCCCTCTCAACAGTGTTCATGCATTCTGCCATAGATGTTAAGTCCCATCTTGCATCTTTTTCTGTCTTTTTAAACTTTTTTGATACAGAAGTTTACAGTTTTGGTCAGTTCTTTGAACAAGTCTTTTTTGTTGTTGTTGTTCCCTTTAATTTTGTATTACTCCAATATATATATATATATTCCATACATATACCGAAATCACAAACTCTGAATATAAACTCTAGGTTAATTCCAAAACAACTGAAGGTAGGAGACCCAAACATTTAGTTCCTAACACATGGGATCTAGTCTAAGATAGGAAATATTATATACATGATTGGGTACTTGCATTGGAGCAACACTGTAGATAAGGACAACTTTAAAATGAGAAAATAATCGGGATATTGGAAGATCCTGAAACTATACTGCTTAGACGATGTCCAAAGTTCTATCAAATAATCAGAAAACAGTACTTGATGGTAAAGGATGGCAGGGAAAAGGGATCATTGTACATTGTTGATAGGAGTGTAGATCAGTATAAAAACTACTAAAATCAGCTTGCATGTTTCCCAACTACCATATGGTAGTTCTATTTTTAGGAAAAAATAGAACTACCATATGGTCCATCCCTGGGCATAAGCTGAAGTAACCTAAGTCAGCATATAGTAGCAATATCTGCACATCCATGTTTATCATGGAAATATTCACAATAGTATGGAATAGTCTAAATGCCCACCAGAAGAGCAATGAATAAAAATTGTGCTATATATAAAATGGACTACTATTTAGCAACAAAGAAAAATAAATTATACCATTTTTAGGAAAAAATAAATGAGAGTATAAATGATAGTAAAAGACAAGTATTAAATGTTTACTCTCATATGGAACCCAGACAACAATATTTCATGTATTCATGAAGTAAAAGATGAAGAATTACGGGAGAAGAAGGAGAGTAAGTGTGGAGGGTGGGAAGAAAGTGATGAAGCTGACCTATAAAGTATGGGAAAATGTCACAATGAAACCCGTCCTTTTGTACAGTTTTTACTTATCATTTTAAAGGAGAGGAAAATTCTGCCAGCAAGTAAAGATACTTGTTGCCAAGCCTGATGACCTGAGCTTAAGAGAGAACCGGCTCGGCCGGGCGTGGTGGCGCACGCCTTTAATCCTAGCACTTGGGAGGCAGAGGCAGGCGGATCTTTGTGAGTTCAAGGCCAGCCTGGTCTACAGAGTGAGTTCCAGGACAGCTGGGGCTACAGGGAGACCCTGTCTCGAAAAGCCAAATAAAAAAATTAAAAAAAAAAAAAAAAAAAAAAAAAAAAAAAAAAAAAAAAAAGACCAACAAAAAAAAAAAAAAAAAAAAAAAAGGAGAGACCGGCCTCACAACAAGTTGTCCTCTGACTCTGCGTGAGTATGCCCCCCTAGACACACAAATAAATAACACGTTTGTGTGATGTCACGATGGCCAAAATAATTAAGACATTTCTTCTGGTAAGGCAAAGATCGTAGAAGCCATAATAACTAGTGTCTTCTCCCCCTCCCCAATCCACTGTAATTCGTTATCGAACAGCCCACTAAGTGGAAATGGGATTCCTGGCAAGATTAGATCGCCTCCACTCTCATTAGGAGGTTAGAAACTTAGGAAAGTAGAACCTAGGTCACAGTGCAGGCCTTCCTGGGGTGGTTTTGGGAAATACTGGAGAGTTGGGTCTTTATCCAGCCTGCCACAGAGATATTTTTTTGTCGGTGGATGAGTTAATATTTATAGGGACTTATTTGATACTAATTAAAGCATACTAGCTTCTGGTGTTAAGGAATATATAGGGTCATTGTGCCCATCCCTTTCTTATTTGTAGGCTGTCCTAGGGAGAAGCTAGCCTATCTCAAAGCATTCCCAGTGGGCTCCAGATGCCCCTCTTAACCTCCTTCCAGATTCCTAGTGATTTCCAACATTGCACTTCATGCTCTCATTCATTCATAGCCCCATATGGAGATGTCAGTTCCCACCCCATTGGTATGCTTACACGTAGGCTCTTGCTTTCCTTCTCTCTTTTCTTTCTTTTTCTTTCCTTCCTTCCATCTTTCTTATATTAATATTTTATTTAATTTGTCCTTATGGACATCATAATCATCATTGGCTTCAGTCAATTTAGACTTCATTCCCCCTTCACAGGGTACCCCCTCAGCGATTTACAATGCATTGCCATACATGTTTCTTGCAGTCATTTTTTTCAGTCTTTTCTTTTTTTTTTTTTTCTTTGTCGGTTTTTGAGACAGGGTTTCTCCCTTTAATCTCAGCTGACCTGGAAAAGCTCAACATCTGTCTAGCACACTGGCCTTTGAACTCACAGAGAGGTTTCACCTGCCTCTGCCTCCCAAGTGCCAGGATTAAAGGCAGCATCACCACGCTCCGACTTTTTTTTTTTTCAGTTTTTGTGTTTGGTGGTGGTTTTTTTTTTTTTTTTTTTTTTTTTTTTGGTCTTTTTCCAGACCAGGGTCTCCCGTATGCTAGCACTACAGCTTGTCCATAGGAGAGAACTCCGGACTCCTGTAGGACAGGCTGGCCTTCCAGTGAACTCACAAAGATCTGCTCTGCTCTGTCTCCTTTCCCACAAGTGCTCTTAGGACCTTACAAGGCATGTCTGTGCGGCCCCACGCCCTGGTTTGTCTTTCTAATAGTTCATATTCAATTGCTTAGCATGGCTTTATCCCTCTGTTTTGGTGGGTGGGTGAAGGTTCTCCAACGCTTCAGGCTGAGTGTTCTGCACACCAGTTCTCTTTTGTCCGGTCCCTCTCCAATTTGCAATTACTTCCATAAATCAGTCATATTATGTCCCTACTTCACAAACTATACCAAAATTATGACCTCTGAAAGTAACTGTATGTTAATTCCAAAACATAATTAGGAATCACATGTTTTATCGCCCTTTTTAAATGCTCTTAGTATTACTGTAAAGTTTCGATACGGGTATCTCCTCCCCCCATATGTGAACACCCCAGATTACAAAGTCTAAAAAAATAAGTGGTAGGTTAATTCTATTTTTTTTTTTTTTTTTTTATTTTTTTATTGTTATATAATATATATTATATTATATTATAATATACACACACATATAATATATATATATAATATAATATATATATATATATTATATGTGTGTGTGTGTCTGTGTGTGTGTGTGTGTTGCTCAGTTTGCCTTCCTACTAGGTATTTGGTGTTAGCATCCACAAATGAGGGATACCAGTCATTGTTTGTTTTTCTGGGACTGTGTTACTTCATTAGCATAATGTCTTCTTGTTCCATCCATTTACTTGCAAAGTTCATGATGTCATCTTCCTTTACTGCTGCATAGAACTCCATTGTGTAGATGTACCACATTTACTCTATCTACTCGTCAGTTAAAGGGCATTTGGGTTGGTTCCAGCTCTTCACTATTGTGAAGAGAGCTGCAATAAATGTGGTTGTGCATGTATCTCTGTGGTAGGATGAGTCTTGTGGGTATATGCTCAAGAGTGGTATGATTTGATTAAAACTGGTGTTTTCAAATTAAAGAGAGCTGCTGTAGGCAATCAGAATTAGGCCTTCTCTGTGTGGCTCCAAAAACTTTTACCAATGAGAAAAGCTGTGGAGAGATAGATTTCAGTTCAAGAAAAAGAATTCCCTTAGCATCTTAGTGGTCCAAATGCTGAATTGCTGCTGAGTTCTGGAGGCTGAAAGTGACATCAGACTTGAGCATGGGCAGAGCACAGATTCAGCCAGCAAAGGTGTTCCGTGCAGAGATGAAGCTCCAAGGCGCTTTCGTCTGGGTGCCTCCCTGAGACAGTTCTCAAAAGCAGAGCCCTGAACCAAGAAAGACCGGGCCTTTTCTACTCTCTCTGTCAGTTTCCCTTTACAGTTCAGCTTCTCTCTCTCCCTCTCTGGTAACACAAGGATCCTGACTTCCCCAGTCAATGCTCAAAGGTCTGCCAGGTAGAGCTGTGTGCACACACTCAGGCACAGACACATTCAGTTTTCCCTGTTCCTGTTCTGGTGGGTTCCTGCCACACTCTTCAAAGTCCAAAGTTGTCCTTTTTCAGCATTGAAATTACCCTTTAATAAGATTATAGAGGGAAAAAGGTACTGAATCACCCTTGGGACTTTTTAGTGCTTCCCATGTGTATCTCTGTTGATAGGATAGTTTAGTTTGTCAAGTTTAGTGCTGCTTGCTTTTGACCTTGAAGATCTTATTTGTGGAATTTTAAGTTAATTTTAAATTTCTACAGTTATCTTCTTTGGGATGATGGAAGCATTCAGGGCTTAGCATTCAGTGTGACTCAAGAAAGACTCTCCATGTAACTTGAGACATTCCACTTTAAAGTGTCTAAACAATGGCTGTAGCTTCATAAGATGCTGGATTTAGATTTAACACCCAGTTCAACAATTACCTGACTAAAAAAACCCTTAAAAATCATGAATCATCATAAAAGAAATATTGAGGTATCAACTTTTCCAATTTAATAATCATCACTGCAGGAAACTAACAGACATGTCTATTTCTAGACTTTTAGAAAGATGAGGTGTTTATCTTATATAGCCCAAAGCAAAAGCAGGCAAAGGGTCTATATAGCTCTCTAGGTGGGTCAGTGGTTTTTGTTTGTTTGTTACCTAAACCAGGTTTGGTCTGTGAGTTAGGTTTGTGTCATTGTGACAAAATACCTGAGCTAATCAACTTAAAATAAGGGAAGCTTGTTTTTTGCTCATGATTTTAGAGGTTTCAGTCTGGATCAATGATTTTTGTTGCCTTTTTTTTTGGACATAGAATTCTTGGTCAATAGGTTACCTACCAGCCCCCACCAAGCATCGTTTTTTTAAAAATAAAGCCAATGTTTTATTGAAGCTCTGTGCATTTCATACAAAATTACATTACAAATCGAATCTAGACCTGTGCCCCCCTCCTTGTCCCCCACCCCACCAGAGATCATGCATTCTGTCAAACATGTTTTTCATCTTTTTCATAGTTTCTCTCAAAGTTCTTGATGCAGAAGTTTACTGTTTTGAGCAGAAGTTCACCGTTTCAGTCAGTTCTTTGATGCAGTCTTTTCTGTTGTTGTCGGTTGTTGTTGTTCCTTCCAATATGCATCACTCCATCAATATGCATCCAAAATATGCACATATGCATGCCACATGTATCATAGGTTTTAGCGTCTTCAGCTTATGATTTTTTTAATTAGGCTGAAAGATGTCATGTTTGAAGTCTCCTCCTTGGCAAGCCCAAACAACCATCAGTTCTGCCCTTGTGTTCCACACAGGGTTTTTCCTTCCCATGGTCACCAAATGAGGTCTAATAAGCACTGCGTCCTGTCTTGATCTTCCTGTATCCTCCATGATACAGCTTGGGTAGTCCAACAATGGCAGTCTATACTCTGAAGAAGTGGAAGCCCCAGAAGTAGCTCAGTCCACAAGCTGGATGTCTCAGCAGTCTCCATCTGGCACTGAAGGTTTGGAGGATTCTTAGAGAGACATGAGTCTTCAGTCCATATTGGAATGTTGAGAAGCTGTGTCTTCTCATGTCTTTGAAGGATGGCAAAAACAGTGGCATCCACAGGGTAGCTGCACTTGCCAGTAAGACAGGCAAAACAACCGTGCTCTTTTTTTTTTTTTTTTACTTTTTGGCTTTTTACTAAGATCTCAAGTTTTATACCTGAAGTACAATTTCTCAAAACTTACTAATTATTTATTTCTGGTTATACTTTCCTTTTGGATGTTTAAGGCCACACACTGAGCCCAGATTAATCAAGGTTTTTGTTTTCTCAAGGTCAGTTGAGGATCTGGTCCTCAAGGGTCACTCAGGTTTTTTAGGGAGGAGGGAGCCCCTGGCTCCTTTTGGTTTTTCAATCACCAGTCCCATCTGCTCAAGGACAAAGTCAGGTCTTGCTAGGCCAGGATTCCCTTTTTGAAGCATGAGCAGACTTTCCTCTTTACAGACTGGACTGAAGTACCATTAGTGGATCTCCAAGACTTCCCTGCACAGGAAGACTGGTGATTCACATTTGCAGGACATTTCACAAGATGTCCCCATGCATAGTCCCCTGGGACTTAGTTGACCTCTGAGGGCAAGGACAAAAGTTATCCCGTAAGACCCTTGGCCAAATTGGTATGGGCATTAAGTATGGTCGTTAAGCGTCCAGAAAGGCTAAGTTACACCAACCTGGTACTTTTAACTACTTTATAATATTTTAGAAAATGCTTGGATAAAAGCTCAAGCAGCCTTGTATAAGAAATACTAAGAAGCACTCCCATAAAATAAATATTATGGTTAGACATAATGTTATGACAAACTAGTTTTTTCTGCATTCCTTTGATCTTACATTATGCTAAAATATACATACATATCCTTCATCCATATACCCAAACTCCCTAACTCTGAAAATAAATGGTAGCTTATTTCTAGAACCTGTTAAGGGATTCACAATATAAGAGCACAGTTGTTTTCAGATCACATTAACATTGCTCAGTTTGCCATACAACTAGGTAATTGGCACTAGCATCCACAGATGAGGGATACCATTCATCATTTGTTTTTCTGGGACTGTGTTACTTCACTTATGATATCTTCTAGCTCCATCCATTTACCTGCAAAGTTTATGATGTCATTTTTCTTTTTTTTCTTTCTTTTTTTTTTGACAAGGTCTCCCTTTAGTCCCAGAAGGCCTGGAGCTCCCCCCATAGACAGGCTGGCCTTGAACTCACAGAGTGCTGGGATTAAATGCATGCACCACCATGCCTGGCACTAAAGACGGTTCTTTGCTGCCACGTGGGTGCTGGGAATCGAACCCAGGTCTTCTGCAAGAACAATCAGTGCTCTTAACTGCTGAGCCATCTCTCCAGCCCATGATGTCATCTTTCTTTACTGCTGCATAGAACTCCATTGTGAGATGTACCACATTTTCTCTATACACTCGTCAGTTGGGCACTTGGGTTGGTTCCATCTCTTTGCTATTGTGAACAGAGCTGCAATAAACATGGCTGTGCATGATCTCTGTGGTAAGATGAGTCTTGTGGGTATATACCCAGGAGTGGTATGACTGGGTCAAGTGGTAAGCTCATTTTGAGTCTTCCAAGGGTTCTCCACAATGCATTCCATAGTGGCTGTACAAGTTTACATTCCCACCAGCAGTGAATGAGTGTTCCCCTTTCCCCACAACCTCTCCAGTACTTGGTATCATTTGTTTTCTTGATCCTAGCCAGTCTTATCGGAATAAGATGATATCTTAAGGTGGTTTTAATTTGCATTTCCTTAATTATTAGTGACATTGAACACTTTTTAAGATGTTTCTCAGCCATCTCTAATTCTTCACTTGTGAAGTCTTTATTCAGCTCTTTGCTCCATCTTTTGAGTGAGTCATTTGTTTTCTTTCTTTTTTTTTGAGTAGTTTATACATTCTAGAAATCATTACTTTGTCAGATGTATCTGTGGTTAAGGTTTCTTCCCACTCTGTGGGTTTTCTCTTCACTTCCTTGATTGTTTCTTTTGAGTTTAAGTCCCATTTGTCACTTGTTGGTCTTATTTCTTGCACAGCTGCTGTCTGATTAAGGAAGTCTTTTCCTACACCTATGTCTCATAGGCTGCTGCGAACTTTTTTATTCTATCACCTTCAGAGTTTTAGGTTTTACGTTGAGGTCTTTAATCCATCTGGAGTTGACTTTTGTACAGGGTGAGAGGTAGGGGTTTAACTTTATTCTTCTACAAGTGGTGATCCAGTTTTGCCAACACCATTTGCTGAAGATGCTGTCTTTCCTCCATGTGTCTTCTTGGCCCCCTTTGTCAAATATGACCACTAAGCATCTTGACTGTGTAATCATACTACCTCTACCTTCCGTTATTATGATAACATGACAACTATTAATATTGTTGAAATTCCCATATATTTGATGAGTTGGTGTTTTTCCTGGTTGCTTTTAAGATTTTTTTCCCTTTTTATTTCATTTTTAAAGTTGGAGTTTATTAAGAAACTATTTTAATATAGATATAAGCATTAAGATAGAGACTGAAACTTACCACACATTTAAAAAGAGCCCAAGAGGGGGCTGGAGAGATGGCCTAGCGGTTGAGAGCGCCGACGCTCTTGCAGAGGACCTGGGTTCGATCCCCAGCACCCACATGGCGGCTAAGAACCGTCTGTAACTCCAATTCCAGGAGAACTCCAGTTCCAGGGGAATGCGAGACCCTCTTCTGACCTCCGTGGCATTGCACGACACGGGTGCACAGACCTGCATGCAGACAGTACATTCATACACATACAAAAATAAATAAATAAATAATAAAAAAAAATTTTAAAAAAATAAAAATAAAAAAAGCCCAAGAGACTCATGTGAAGAAATCAAGAAAGTTTATTCTTGCATCAGACTTGAGAGGAGTTTCCTCCTGAAAAACTTGAACCCCAAGTTTAGCTACTTCACAGTTTTTATGGGTCTCCCCACATTGCTCTACAACATCGGTGGGTTTAAGTCATGGCCCATGCTGTGGCATTGCTATGTAAACATTACAATTACCTGAGCAAAAAAGCCTGACTCTTAAATTTAGTTTTCAAGAGTGGGCCTGAACTTGGAGGACACTGGTTCCCTCAGAGGTCACTTGGAACTGTGTTCCTGGAACAGTCCTCAAGTCAGGCACCACCCTCGATTTTATTCAAAATTGTCTCTCCAGCTTCAATTAGGGAATTACAAGTTTGGCTCCACCCTAGTCTTAACAGATCATTCTGCCTTTTTTTTTCCTTTGGTCTTTTCCAGACAAGGTCTCCCTGTAGTCCCAGCTGTCCTGGAACTCACTCTGTAGATCAGGCTGGCCTTGAACTCACAAAGATCTGCCCACCTCTGCCTCCCAAGTGCTAGGATTAAAGGTGTGTGCCACCACTCCCGGCAATCATTCTGCCTTTTCATCCCAAGTTCTAGATATCTCATTCACCCAAAATCAAGAGTCCTCCCCAGTCTTTACTGTGTGCAGCGGAGATGGCAGTGCCTGCCTTCAGTGCTTCTGTATGTTAGTTCTCAAGCATGCTAACATTCTCATATTCATTCATTATCTTTTGTGGGTAAAGTACCAAAGTGAGGCTGCCATGCAAACACCCCAGTCACAAGCCACAAAAGCACATGGTCTTACTAGGGTTAATTAAAAGCCATTAGTCCAAATTATGTCCATTTTATATAAGTCAGTCCTGCAATATCTGACTGCCAGAACAGATGCTTACACACCCCAAGATCACTGAGGGGAAACTCCTTCTGTAGGCATCTTTGCAGAGCCAGGTATGTAGGGTGGGAAGATATTCTGTAGCAGAATTTATTAGCAAGCAAGGTTTTCTAATATCCAAATTGATGTTCTACTAGATAACTCTGGTGTTTGTTTCTCATGAAAGCTTTCTCCATTTTAGTTTTGATTCCTTTTTTAACATAGCCTTCAGTAAACATTCATAAAACCATTATACAATGAGTGTTACATTCTAAAGTATAAAATCATTCATGAGTCAATATCGTACACATACAAAATTACAATTAAATGCATGAGCATTATTTATTGTCCTGTTCAACAAGAGTGGGCACAGGCTTGAGTGCACATGCACTTCTCAAGAAAAGAGCCACTGTCTGTCTTTAAATACGTTGTCTGTGGTGTGTCCAGGGATGACTCTTATCCTACTTAGAATCTGTGTAACTTGGTGAGCATGTTTTTCAAAAAACTGACCAAGTCTGGGCCATTGTTTTTCACAACATTTTTTTCCTGCCCCTTTTCCTGGATCCATTGTTTTTCTTTCTGTTTTTCAAACTGAATAAAATCTGTTATACTCAACCTTGATAATTAAGTCAAAAAGGTTAGAAAAGAAAACATCACATTAAGCAAAGTAAGCCAGACTCAGAAAGACAAATATTACATGTTTTCTCCTATGTAAACTCTAGATTTAAATGTAGATATGTATTACATGTATATGTAGTGCACAAGGGGGAACCATAAGGGGACAGAGGTCCCTGAGGAGGAGGGAGGGGAGCACAAGACACGGTAATAAGCAAGGAAGAAAAAATATCACATTTTCTCAAATGTAGGATCTAGATGTCGTGAGTGTGTGTGTGAGAGAGAGAGAGACAGAGACAGAGACAGAGACACAGAGAGAGAGAGAGAAAAGGAGGATTATTGGGGGAAGACATGGGAGGGGCAGGATAGAGTGAGGGATGAATATAAGCAAGATACGTTATATATGTCATAATAAAACCTATATATAATATGATTCCTAAAAATATCATATATCAATAAGGAATGGAAGGGTGGGATGGATGGGATGGATGGATGGAACAAATTAGAAAAAAGAAATCCTAGAAGAGCTTTTCTGCAAATACTCATAGACTGAGAGCTTAGAAAATCCCTTTAATTAAAAAGATGGTTTACAGAATTTCTTCTTATGTATTTCAATACAGCTAATTGTAAGTTTATACTTATAATGTAAGTTAATTTACAGTTCTATAAAAACAGAGATGTGATCACAGACTCCTTTTTCCTTCCTCTTGCAGTCACATTACAAAAGCTTCAGTCCAGAATTTTACCATGCGCTTTTTGACTATGAAGGTCAGAGCCCACTGATTGTGTATTATCTTAAGGTTCATGAGATGGCCGATGTTTCCAGCACCTTCAAACCAAAGAAAAGTAAGCTCACTCAGATACTCCGAGAAGCATATCCTTTTTCAAGTTTTGCTTTAATATGATCAGCTTTTAAAATATTGAAAACTTTCTACTACATCTCGATTTAAAAAACAATGTATTGAGCTGGGCATGGTGGCACATGCCTTTAATCCTAGCACTCAGGAGGCAGAGGCAGGTGAATCTTTGTGAGTTCAAGGCCAGCCTGGTCTACAGAGTGAGTTCCAGGACAGCTGGGGCTACAGGGAAACCCTGTCTTGAAAAGACCAAAAATGCTGAGTGAAATAACACAGTCCCAGAAAAACAAACAACAAATGGTATCCCTCATCTGTGGATGCTAATTACCTAGTTGTAAGTATTTCTTGTGTATGGCCCCCTGAGCTTTTGTCCAAAGCAGTTGGGAGCGATGCATATTGGAAACAACAACAACAACAACAACAACAGAAAGGACTGCATCGAAGAACTGAAACAGTGAACTGCTCAAAACAATCAACTTCATCATGGAGAATATTGAGAAAGACTGAGAAAGAGATGAAAAGCATGTTTGGCAGAATGCATGAGCTCTGGTGGGGTGGGGGCATGGAGGGGACACGGGTCTAGATTTGTTCAAAAAATTAAAAATAAATTTATGTGAAAAAATTAAAAAGTAGAATGTTCACTCACGTAAACAACCGTTGTTTCCTGTCTTCAGTTGTTAGCAGCTCGATCGCCAATGGAGGTCATGAAGAAAAAAGCTTCCAAGACAACTAAAAAGTAGCCCTGTATCCAGAAGCGTAAGAAAGCTGGGGAAAAGGAGAACTTGGACATCATGCCAGCCCCCACCGTTGTTCCCACCAGGGTAGATGCAGGAACAGTTTTGCCAACTATTTCAGCAGGGTGCTGAAGAAGGTTCATGTGGGGTTGACCATTTCCCACCAGACCATGAACATCTTGGATTCCTTCATCAAAGGTATGTTTGAAAGGATCACTACTGAGGCCAGCAACGTGGTTCATAAAACCAACTCTGCTACTGTCAATTGGAGGGAGATCTAGACTGCTGTGCTCCTGGTGCTTCCAGGGGAATGCAGCAATTGTGCTGTGACTGAAGGCACTTTGGCCTTGGTCAGATACATCACCACCAAGTAAGATATTTCTGGATATTTCAACCAGCTGAACCCTTTTAAGAGCCACACTACATCCAAAAAAGCCATGCAGCACTGGTTCCAGTTCAGAAGAAGCTTCCTGGCAATTCTTCTCTACCATTCTTTATTAAATAAAAACAACTGTTGTTATCAAATAAAAAAAAATGAAAAGACCAAAAAAAAAAATGTATTATATTTTTTGACCAATGCTTTACATAGCACTTATTCTTTGTTTACTTTTGTAGCATGCTTTGCCTCATTGATTTCTCTTTTAGCTGCAAGTCTATGATTTTGCCTGCAGGCAAATAAGCATAAACTCCAGGACCCCGAGCATTGTTTCACTGACCTTTCATGGTCTGGTTTCTTTGCCATGTTAAGTAATTTGCGCTGTTTCAAGCATTTGTCAGAGTTGCTGGTTGTGGGCTTCAGATAACCCCCTGAAGAGAGTTTCCCACATGCCTTAGTTGTGGAGACTTTATCTCATGAAAAGTGATTCAAAAAGCTCAATGCTTAATTTTCTTGATAAAATTAAAGCTATTGGTTTCAGCAGGTGCAGAGGTCCTGTGCCCTGTAAGGGACCCATCCTGGTTAGGATTCACTGGAGACTCAGAGCAACCCTAACAGGCTTCACTGCAGACTTTGAGTATTGGAAAAAAATATTAAGTTACAATATCTATTTCTTTTTTTTTATTTTTATTTATTTATTTATTTTTATGTGTATGAATGTATTGTCTGCATGCAGGTCTGCGCACCCGTGTCGTGCGATGCCGCGGAGGTCAGAAGACGGTCTCGGATTCCCCTGGAACTGGAGTTCTCCTGGAACCGGAGTCACAGACGGTTCTCAGCCGCCATGTGGGTGCTGGGGATCGAACCCGGGTCCTCTGCAAGAGCGGTCGTCGCTCTTAACCGCTAGGCCATCCCTCCAGCCCCACAATATCTATTTCTATGGCTAAAACTAAAACATTGACTTTTACAAATACCTAGCAGACAAGCACCCCAACTTGGCTATGGCTCCCATCTGATCTCTCCACTTTTGAGGGATAAGGAAGCATCTTTGTGCTCCTATTCTCTAAATATCACAGCACTCTACTTTCTCATCAAGTAACCAAGGAAAGTTATAGACTTCATCACCTGTTTTAATTAAATGGATAATCAGTAATGGAGAAATAGTTAGAAATACTCCTAGATAGTACAGGTTGGGAATAACATTTATAATCCCAAAATAAAAACTTAAAAACAAGAAATGGTGTTTCTCCTGTTCTCTGAAGTACTCCTTTCAGCCATGTGAAGAGATGACGTCAGGATGACTCAGTCCATTCGCTCAAACCTAAGGCAAAGGGGCTGAAGAGGTGGGAAGGCTCAGAAGCTAAGGGTGCGTGCTGCTGTGCAGACATCCAAGTTCAGTTCCCAGGCCCCACCCCCATCGAGTGTACAACCACCTGTAAGTCCAGCTCCAGTTCCAGGGAGTCAGAGGCCTGTGGTTTCCACAGCCATATCCTCACACGGAAACATGTGTGCACCCATAATTTAAAATACCAAAAATAAAATATAAGACAAAAGCTAAAAATAAAAAATTCTGAAAAGAATATGGGAAATACAGTCATACATTATTATAAATGATGCATCTAAACCAGACATAATGGCTCACATCTGTACTAAGAAGACAGGGGAATGAAGATCAGCACAAGATCAAGGCCAGTCTAGGATACAAAGCAAGTTCTAGGCAAGCCTGTAATACACTGCAAGGCCCTACGTCAAAAGCAAAAACAGGAGTACATGAAAGTGGACGGAGTAATAAAGGAGTGAAGACAGGAGAAATATGATACAATCAAAACATATTGTATGAAACTTGCAAAAAATAAAAACATTTAATCCTAAATGTAGGTTTTGTTTTTCAGTTAAATGTGCAAGACATTTAAATACCCACTGTCCAGACAGCTAAAATTTAAGGACAAAACACTAGGGCAGAATTAACAAGTGAAATAAGTTAAATTTTATTTTAAAAATAGTTTTTATTTCATCTCATTCTTTTCTATATGAAGGTTGCATACCTTTTACAGTATATAATACATTGATACAGATAGGTGCACATGTGATTTGTAAATGGAAAAGCCTTTCTCTGTGGAAGTATATGATTGAAGTGTCTAGAAACGCTGACCGGAGAAGGCTCTCGGGGGTCCTTTCCAGGACACTTTTCCCGGGACATTTCAATCAAGACAACTTCCTAAGACTGCAGCCACAAGCCATGGAAGTGAGTGGGAGAAAGTACTAGATCATCAGGAAGTGACCTACCAACTGACTCAATGTGCTCTCACCTTACAGTTGAGTGGTGACATAAGGTTTCCTGTCAACCTTGGATTCATCTGCTTGAAAGTAAAGCCTGTGTCTCTAACCAAAAGAATGTGACAAAATGACATGCCAAGTTCAAAGATACAGCTGAAAAAAGAATGGTATCAGTCCTGCTTCCCCTCTTGCTTATTCTTTAAGATCCCTGAGGGAGAAGCCACCACTCCACGTGAGCTGAGAACTGACTGGCTTGCTGCAGGGCATTCTTCACTCCACTGTGAGCTGAGAACTGACTGGCTTGCTGCAGGGCATTCTTCACTCCACTGTGAGCTGAGAACTGACTGGCTTGCCGCAGGGCATTCTTCACTCCACTGTGAGCTGAGAACTGACTGGCTTGCTGCAGGGCATTCTTCACTCCACTGTGAGCTGAGAACTGACTGGCTTGCTGCAGGGCATTCTTCACTTCACTGTGAGCTGAGAAGCAGGGCATTCTTCACTCCACTGTGAGCTGAGAACTGACTGGCTTGCTGCAGGGCATTCTTCACTCCACTGTGAGCTGAGAACTGACTGGCTTGGTGCAGGGCATTCTTCACTCCACATGAGCTGAGAACTGACTGGCTTGGTGCAGGGCATTCTTCACTCCACTGTGAGCTGAGAACTGACTGGCTTGATGCAGGGCATTCTTCACTCCACTGTGAGCTGAGAACTGACTGGCTTGCCGCAGGGCATTCTTCACTCCACTGTGAGCTGAGAACTGACTGGCTTGCTGCAGGGCATTCTTCCACTCCCTTAACCATCTGGTCCCTCTCTTAGCAATTTGCTTTTTTTTTGGTGGGTGGAACTTTTTGAGACAGGGTCTCCCCAGCTGGGCTGGAACTCGCTATGTAGACCAGACTGGCCTTGAACTTAAGAGATCTGCCTGCGTCTGCCTCCCAAGTGCACGTGCTACTAGCCCAGCTGCAACTTTCTTTTTTTTTTTTTTTTTTTTTTTGTTTTTGGACAGGGTCTCCCGTGTAGCTCCATCGTGTCCTGGAACTCACTCTGTAGACCAGGGCTGGCATTGAACTCACAAAGATCAGCCTGCCTCTGCCTCCCAAGTGGTAGGATTAAAGGTGTGCACCACCACGCCCAGCAACTTGCTTTCAATAGGCCTGTTTTGTGCATGAAGAGACTTGCCTCGATTTTACAAGAGAACTCCACATACGCTGGCTCCAATCTACAGCTGGGAGAACGACTCATCATCTATATTTCTCTCATTCTATGGGGGGGGTTAAGAAAGTCTCTTGTATTAAACCTTTGCGGCACCTAGAAGGTAAGCTTCGTTGGATTCATTAAAAATAGTTGTTACTGGCCGGGCGTGGTGGCGCCAGCGCTTTAATCCTCACTTGAGGCAGGCAGAGAGCAGATATTTGTGAGTTCAAGGCGCCACGGTCTACAGGTGATCCAGACGCTTGGGCTACAGGGAGAGCCTGTCTCAAAAAAAAAAGACAAAAAAAAAAAAAATAGTTGTTACTAGTAGGATCCAGAGGAGGCCTGATGTCTGACTACTGAGGTTTTCTTCCTTCAATTCCAGAGGAGTCAATCCTTCTGCTGGACATTTCTGGTATATCCTATCTACTCACTGCAAAGCTGTTTCTTTTCTTTCTCACCATTAATTGGTGATACTCTGGCCTGTTGGAACATACAAATCCTTTCCCGTAGTTAGTTTTAAGATTTGGATTGCAAGGTTTTTTTTGACAAAAGTTTTCATATCTATCTATATCCCCCTTTTTATTTTTAGGTTTTATTTTGACCCATGAGTCTCAAAAAAGCAGTTGTATTATACATACCTATTAGCGTGGAATCAAGGCACAGATTTCATCGTTCACCCATGCTGTGTTGTTATGTGGTGGTGATTAACTTGGGAAAAAAAAAAAAACTTTATTTTTAAATTAAATCATCCTATAGGTGAAGAGATTGCTACCAGGTGATAATATATGACAGCAAAATTATAGAGGATTGTGTTTATACCAATCCCAAGTATTGTTTACAGTTTTTTTTTTATTTTTTTTTTAATTTTTTATTATTTTTATTTTTATTTCTTGTATGGTATGAATGTACTGTCTGCTGCAGGTTGTGCACCCGTGTCGTGCAATGCGCGGAGGTCGAAGAAGGGTGTCGGATTCCCCTGGAACTGGAATTCTCCTGGATTGAGTTTCAGACGGCTCTCAGCCGCCATGTGGGTGCTGGGGATCGAAACCGGGTCCTCTGCAAGAGCAGTCGGTGCTCTTAACCGCTAGGCATCTCTCCAGCCCCTGTTATACATTTTTAAAGCTAATGTGGACAAAGCATTTTGTTTATCACCAATTAACTCGGATGCATTAGCGTTTTTTAGCCTTTAAACCAATGTGTTGTTTAATATACACATATTTACTTTTAACTAAGTCCTAAAACTTCTTTAATGGACTAATGGACATAGAAACTGGAAAAGGATTTTCTCTATTTCAAACCAATATAATGCTAAAGTCTCCTTAAGCTATGCACTTAAGCAAAATATATTAATACAGGAGCTCTGACATCAACAATGATTATTCTACAAGGAGATGTTGGCCAGGGGATCCAAGCCCCACAAAAGGTAAAGGCTCCTTGCCTCCAAACTGGGATATCTGCGGAAGAAAGGCGATAAGGCCCTGCTGTTGAAGACTGATATAAACACGGGAAGATGTATGAGACCACACTTGCAGTATACAGATGGTCTCTGAATGCCAGAGAGTGTTACAAAAAGGCCACTAAACCAATAAAGCAAATAGGTCTCCTTGAGTCAAGCAAGACTCCTCCGTCAGCACCAGCTACACTCATCTGCCTGGAAATACTGTTGCAGCAGTGGCAGCCATATCCTGTATATCCCAAATCTAATTGGCTATTGGCTCTCTCCTTGGAATAACCCATGGTGATGCCACAAGCTTACAACCTCTAAAGCTTGGAGATGTTATAAACCACATGAAGACCTTGTCATATAACAGAAGAAAATGCAATACATGGATTAACATACCATCCAAACATCTGTGTCTATACCAAAGTAACCTACCATAACAATTAGTACTGTTTAAATACCTATATATCTAATTGTGTGTGCTTCATTAGTAGGATCGAAAGGCTATGTATTATACTGTTTAAATACCTATATATCTAATTACATGTGCTTCATTAGTAGGATCAAAAGGTTATGCCTGGACAAGCTGGCAGCCCATGAAAGAAAACAGAATTGACTAGAGACCAAGACAACAGCTCCAGAGAAAGTAGACAGTTTTGCTTCTCATCCACCTGTGCTCCTTTTCTAAGCCTAGGGAACAATCTGCGGAAGAGGGGGTACAGTAGAATGTAAGGGCTGCGATTGGGGTGAATGGTGAAACTACAACAATATAGACTGGACACTCATTTGATCAACTTGATTGTACATACAAGCCCCCTCTGCTGGATGGTGGGATCCATGAGCTGTGTGGGTTTGGGCACAACTGCTCGCAAATTGGTTTTACATGAAGGATGCTTGTACTCGCCAATTATCACTTATTGTTAAAAAAAATGAAAACAAAACGAAACAAAACAAAAAAACAGAGAGAGATGCAGAAAAGTTACGGCAGAATGCATGATCTGGGATGGGTAGGGGTGGGGTGGGGGGAAGGGAAGGGGATATACGCCTGAACTGAATTGGAAAAAGATGTATGAAATACACAAAGCATCAATAAAAATAAAAAAAAATTAAAAAACAGCCTTGCCTCACGTGGTGAGCTAAGGAGCAGTCTCTATCTGCAGACACTTCATTTCTCTCTGTCTTTACCCCTTACTTGGCCTTTCCTCTCTGCCCTACACCTCATTTTGGATTCTAAACGTGTGTAAACATTTTCCAGATATTCCAAAGCCTTCTCACTAAGGGTCTGTTCTTCCGTCTTTCTTGGGCAAGCATTCATTACCCAAGTCCAAGTTCCAGGCTGTTTGGTATGGGTGACTTAACAAACATTGGCAAGAGAACTATTGCATGCTGGGTAATACACTGTGTGCTGGGATATGGACACAACCCTGCCCTTCAGCAAGCGCATTCTCTAATATTGTACCTTGTCTGCAAGCTTGTCAGCTCCATTTCCAAGGTAGCCTTTTTAAAATTTATTTATTTATTTATTTATTTATTTATTTATTTATTTATTTATTTAATGTGTAGGAGTGTACTGTCTGCATGTAGGTTTGTGTACCCGTGTCGTGCAATGCCGTGGAGGTCAGAAGAGGGTGTCGGATTCCCCTGAAACTGGAGTTAAAGAAGGTTCTCAGATGCCATGTGGGTGTTGGGGATCGAACCCAGATCCTGTGCTAGAGCAGTTGGCACTCTGAACCGCTAGGCCCTCTCCAGCCCTCCAAGTTAGCCTTTTTACAACCATCCTCGGCAAGTTTTGTTTTTTTTTCTTATCTCTCCTCAGTGTCTAAAGTCTCAGTGGCCTTTATGAATGGCGACACTGTCAAAGACTTCAGAAAACAAACCTCCCCTGCTCAGAAATGGGTGGAATTTGCAGAAAAATAGGTCTATTTTTACAAATCCCGAAGCATCAAGGCTTGATCATGTTATCTTAGTTTAGAAGAAGACAGGTTCGCCCAGTGGCGTCGTTTCTCCATGGAACTAGCACCCAAGGGGAGTCTGGTTTCTTCTGCCATTTTGTGTAAGCATATTTGTCTATGTAATCCAGTCTCAAAATGACCTGAGAAAGTTCACGGGAAGGATGAGACCCAGAGGAGAGGAAAGAAAACGAGGCAAAGAAACGAGGAACAGACATCCAGAGGCACTGGGGCAAAAGCCTTCAGCTGTGTTATTTGGAAACCTTTGGGGCTACAGTGCAAACTGACTAGGTGTATCTTTGGCTCTGCTATATTACACAGAGAAAAAAATCATGAACACATGTAAGGCAACGGACATTCCAACTGCTTAGATTTCCTCTTAGGAAGACTGTTTTGCTCTATTTTTAGATGACTTTTACTTGAAGCTGTGCTGTTTGTTAAGGAGGTTGCTAAATTTCTTCTTTTCATAGAGTGCCAATTAAAAGTAGAGGATGAGGCCTTTTAAAATGAAGATTTTTTTGAAAAACTTAAGGAACAAAGAGGTATTGTTTTATGTGACTAGTGTGCACACGTGTGTGCAGCCCCCTTGAGCCAGAAGTAATTACAAAATTGTTGGTAAGATAAGGTCCTTTTTGTTACAGACCTAATTTATTTTTTTAATATTTTTTAAATTTTATTTATTTATTTTCTATGTGTATGAATGTACTGTCTGCATGCAGGTTTGTGCACCCGTGTCATGCAATGCTGCGGAGGTCAGAAGAGGGTGTTGGATTCCCCTGGAACTGGAGTTCTCCTGGAATTGGAGTTACAGACGGTTCTCAGCCGCCATGTGGGTGCCGGGATTGAACCCGGGTCCTCTGCAAGAGCAGCCGGTGCTCCTAACCGCTAGGCTATCTCTCCAGCCCCCATAGACCAAATTTAAATTCTAGTTAAGATTTTTATTTTCTGTCTAGTAAATGACAACACACCACAGTTCACCAACTTGTTAATTGCACTAATAAGTGAGATAGATTTTAGTTGTTTTAGGTAATTAGGTTAGGTTGTTACTGATTTCTTAGCCACATTTTGACTTTAGATTATAGATGTGTTGCAATGTCTCAGTGTCTCAATGGAACAGGAGGAAGTCTCATCCTAGAAAACTGGTAATAGTTTGCTTTTAATTAAAGAAATGTAATAAAATAACCAGACATAATGGCATAGAACTCTAATCTCAGCACCAGGGAGGTAGACGCAGGAAGGGCTAGGTCAGCCAGGGCTATGTAGAGAAAAGCTGAATTTGATTCCCAGAACTCACTGTGGAGGGAGAGAGCCCACTCAAGACCTCCATGTGCACTGTGGTGAACATACCTCTCCACACTAGTTGTGTTTTAATTTAAATAAAAGGGCGCATCTGCCATTGAGATGAGATTTTTCCATGAGTTCCATGAGCCACAGCAGAAACAGAAACACAGACAGTGAGGCAGTTTTCAGTGTGGACTGATCAGAGCGAAGGGAGAGATGACCACTCAGGAGCAACGAGAGGTTCCGAAACTCACGCCCTTATTGTTGTATTCCACGTAATGTGAGAGGAATTGTTAAAGGAAGGTTTCTCTCGTCTGGTACTGTTTCTTGTTATGTAGCCTCAAGCTACACACATGGACTTATGTAGACATAATGTGTGTGTCGTTTTTCAGTAGGTTTTTGGACTAACATGATTAATATGACACTCTTGAGTTTTCTCACCACTTTCATGAACCCTGTAGTCCTACCATCTCGCTTCAGCCTGTAATGACTTGGCAGGACTCCATTAGAGGATTTCTGTCAGAAGCCTCAGTTGCTTCGTTGATAACTGGACCCCACAGTTTCTAATTCCCTGTTTGCCCACTACCCTGTATTTCTAAGTGGAGGATATCGCAGTCTTGGTTTGGTACATCCCAACCACAGTCATGACATCCCAGAATAAGACAATTTTATTTGTCCCCAAGTGGGCCCTTTCCATGTAGTGGCTCGCTATGTGCCCCATGGAGCACTGCATGGGAAAATGAAGTATGAGACCAGTTCAGTCAGTGGGATTGGAAAACATACTACCACAGTTGTCCCTGAGGAATAGAATATAGCCATTATTCATAATTTATAAGTTTTAAGTGCTCTAGTTTTCTTCAGTTGGTATAAAATGATGGCTTCAAGTATCCGAAGGGAATAAAAATTAGGACACTCATTAGCACATATTAACCAAAGTCTACTGAAAACCAGCAGTATTAAGTAGTTCAAGAAAACACTGAGGTCTTCACCAACACCAACACAATACAGCCCAGAACTTCAGTGTGCAGTACAAAGGAAGAACGTATACCCAATTCATTTCAATAAAGCCTTATGTTTAAAACGTATAACTTATAAGAACTAAAACATAACTCTTTATTTCAATACCAATGGTATTTTCTTGGAAAACCCAATTCGTTCAAAGTGCCAGGCATGGCTTTTCTCTCACCATTGCTTAGTTGTGGAAGCCATGCTCAAGACACAGCAGAACTTCACAGAATGGTGAAGTCTTTGGAATGTCTAAGGGGTCCGTTAAATGATAGCAGGAAGCGGCTGCATTCCAGGAACGTTTCAACAGCTCAAGACCCAGCCATCGCCACAAGGAAAAGCACCGATCATCACAAGAGTGGGGCTGGCATCTGCGACCTTCACCCTGTAGGAGCCTAGACCTCCAGTGAGTTAATGTGACAGAGAGTAAAGCAGCCGTTGGAAGTAGCCGGGTTTCTTCCTGTCTCCTCCAGTCAGGAGTCAGGAAGGCTCCTGAACCCTCTCTTCTAAGGCTCTTGCATTCCTTCACAGTCCGTGGTGGAGGGACAAAAATTTGGCACAGCTGGGATTGCAGGATTCTTGCTTAGGAAACGAACAGGACAACTGCCTCTTCTCTACTGTGTACCTGCTTCTCATTCCAGGCTACACTACTTGGGAAGAAAAGTTGTGAGTGCATACAAGAAATCCAACATCTATCTGCACTGTGGCATATCAAGTCGCAGAGCACCTCTGGCGCAGGCACTGGGTGAAAGTCTTTGCAAACATTCAAATAATTACCTCAGAGCACAATGGGGCACACCTGTAGTCCCAGCTACCTGGAGATTGAAGTGGGAGGATCACTTGAGTTCATGAGTTCATGACCAGCCTGGTGGTATCATGAGATTCCCCCACAAATCTTAACAAGAAGCGAGAAACTGTCCAAAATAATTACTACAGGCCTGCACCCCTAAGAAGCCAAGAAGGCAAGTTTGACATTGTGATAATAATGGACGACATTGTGTAGGACCAGCGTAGACACACACGGGAAGGGAACACATTTTATTTTTTGGAGTGCAGGATTATGAGGAAGTTTTTCTTTGGGTTTTTTATACAAGAATGTTCGTGGTTTTTGAGGCAGGGGGGCTCACTCTGCGCAGGCTAGCCTGGAACTTGTGATCTTCCTGTGTCAGCCTCCCAAATGCTGGCTTACAGGGCTGCCCCCTCAAACCCAGGCACAGTAATATTTTTAAACTTTGTTAAAACATTATTTCCAAATGAGTAGATTTTATAGGATTCGATTTCCTCTGCTTTAATTAAAGTAGCATGGGAATTACTTCCTTTTTGGGTTTGAGCACTGCTGTCTTCTTAATGTCCAGTATTCATAAATGAAAATATGACCGAAGGGTAAAATATTACATCTAGAGGTGGGAAATTGCAGAGATGCCGACTGCCGATGTTTCCTCTCGAAATAATGCCTTCAGATTTGACTCAGATCACAAGTAAACTGTTGCTCACTGACACATTCTGAAAGACCCCTGAACAGAAAGTGATTTGTACACTGCTGTCAGGTTCAAGATGTCAACATCTTTTTAAAATTTCTGATGGTACTGCCAGTTTGTCAAATGAAGGCAAATTGTCACAGTGAGAAACTGAGACGAGGACACTCTAGTGGACACCTGACACTCAGCAACAGTTACTGTCTGACACTACAGTGCTGGGTGGACACCTGACACTCAGCAATAGTTACTGTCTGACACTACAGTGCTGGCAAGTTTCTCTCCTACAGTAAAATTAATTGCTCCTGGCAACATGCTGAAAGTGGGGGCTCCGGTCACAAACGAAGCCCCCCTAACAAAAGCACCACTGGCCCAGGGTGTCACAGGGACACAAAGGCCTGGCTGCCGGAGCTCCTGCACAGCCAAATGCTTCCTCCCACCTTCCAGTGCTCATCCCAGAAAAGCCAGCGAATGTTACTTTCATCTCCATTCCGGTTTCAACTCCTTCACCTGGTACCTTCACCATCACCTTACACAAGGTTCACTTCAAGTGTTCTTGGCTAACTGCAGCCCCCTACAGTGTCTGTCATCCAATTAAGGAGCTGGCCATTCTGGGCACAGTCACCCTCCGAGCAGGTGTGACTGGACAGGGGATGATTTGAGGACAGGCACCAAGCAAGGCTCCCTGCCCTAAACTATCACCTGGTATCAAGCTTGTCCCCTCCATACACAGGTCCACTTCACTTAGCCTAATATCCACCAGACTCATTTATCTTGTGACAAATGGCACGACTGTCTTTTCAGGGCCACATCTCCCGTTGTATGTTCCTGTACCACAGTTTCTGTTTGTGACAATCTCGGGGAGTTTCACCACCTTGGTCATTGTGAATAGTGCTGCAGTGTACAGAAGGGTGCAGTTAGTTTTCAGGAGGTTGAGAATTCTCCTTTGTATTTATGCCTAGAAATGACAATGCTGAGTTGCACAGCAAATGTTTTTATGTGTATGTTTGTGTATGTCTCTGTGTGTGTGCCAGGTGTGTACAAGTGCCATGGGAGCCAGACGAAAACATTGGAGCCCCTGGAGACACAGGCTATTATGAGCTGCCTGATGTGGGTGCTGGGAACTGACCTCAGGTCCTCTGGAGGAGCTGTAACTACTCTTAACCACCAAACCATCTCTCAACCCCTATATGGAAATTTTTGCTCTCATATTTCTTCAGAAATCTCTATACTAATTTTCCATAATGGCTGCATCAGCCTATGTTCCTGGAAACAGTGTGGAGAGTTTCTTTTTCTCCATGCCTCACAAATACTGCTTATGCTTGGACTTTGAAAAAAATTAATAGTAAGGCCGGGTGTGGTGGCACATGACTTTAATCCCAGCACTTGGGAGGCAGAGGCAGTGGGATCTCTGTGAGTTCAAGGCCAGCCTGGTGTACATAGCAAGTTCTGGCCAGCTGAGGCTATAGGGAGACCCGGTCTCAAAAACATATTAATAGTAAGGTGGTCCTTTTACACAAGCCGAGGGGCTGCCTCCTTGAGTAACTTTTTTATTTCATAACTGCTGTTTTAAACATGGAAATATATGTTTTATGTTTTGTGCTTCAAACCCGAGCTGGAGGCATGGCCACAGGCTAAGACAGAGGGAAGAGAATCCAGCTTCCTTGAACACATGTCGACCTCCTGCCTCCAGCTTTCTTCTGTGCCTCTTCCAGAAACTGGCAGTTACCCCCCAAGGCCTCTCAGAAGAGACTTTGAGGTTCTTAGTAGATAGAAAAATACATACCTAAGCAAAAGTTACACAAAATTTGGGAAGGAGAGATAAATAATTCTAAGGGAAATCTGAAAAAGCCCTGGGAAATGGATTATTATAATTATTAAAGATGTTTCAAATAATTATTTGAAATATAAATTAAATACAAATATTTCACATAATTATTATTATCCATTTTCCCAGGGCCTTTTCTGGTTTCCCTTAATATTATTTCTTTCTCCTACTTAGAATCATAATGTCTATCCATGTGTGCGTTTGTATGTACATGTGTGCCTAACTGAAGTCTATCTGACCAAAACCCCAGTGCCGGATTTTTTGGTCAGGATAGTCCAAGAAACTTCCAAAATAATATAGGTTATTATCATTGCCCTCGGTTGTGTCTAAGAACGTGAAGGTAAGATGCTATTGCTAATGACATCACATGCTTTGGACACAGGGCTTAGAAAAATTGAGCTAGAACTGACCTGGAAGCCTCCTCCCTGAAAAGTGGTTTTTAGAGTATAAAAAGGTTTTATGTAAGCTTCCAAGAGAGAAAAAGCAATCAATGACCCTATTCATCTATAAAGCATAGCCTGACTGGCCTACCAAAATATCTCTATTGGTGTAATATGGGTACTTTTATCTTTGGAGTAACCAACAGCTGTCTAATTGAACTTAAGTCTCACTCAATATGAGGGAATCCATGTATGATACTGTAAACATACCCAAGTACCCATGGCTGGAGAGGCCACAGATACCAGAAAAACCTACTACTACCACTTTCCTAAACCAGTGTAATTTCTTATTTTATTCTAAATACTTATCTTTCTATTCACAGATAAATGTAGCTCTTGCCACTCATTAAAGAAACTTCTTTTTGCAACAGATGGAGATGATTACGAAGTTCCACAACTGATCAAAATGTAGAAAACAAGTGATCTGGGGGTGCCCAGCCACATTTGAAACATCTATAATGCAAGCCCAGAGGACCAGGGCACCTATTGTTAGAGTCTTGTAGAACTGACAGGGAAGCCACACCCATGAAAACTCAACAAGAAGGTGACCTAAATGAGGACTGCCTAGTGATAATACCAGTGGACAAGTCAGTGTGTGTGGTGGTTTGAATGAGTGTCCCCCATAGGCTCTAGGTATTCAGACGTTTGTCTCCAGTTGGTGGCACTGTTTTTAGAGATCTTGGAGGGTGTGGCCATGCTAGAGGAAGTGCGTTGTTGGGGGCAGGCTTAGTGAGTTTTAACAAGCCACGTGGTCTACAGTCACCCTCTCTCTGTTTCCTGTGCTCTTTGCAAGATGTGACCCTCGGCTTGCTGCTCCAGCTGCCATGCCTCTCCAGCGCCACGCCTCCCGCCACAATGGACTCTAATTCCTTGGAACCGTCAATCGTAAGCTCAAATAAACTCTTCCTTTTATAAGTTCCTTGGTAATGGTGTTTTATCACAGCAACAGAAAAGTGACTAATACAGTGTGGATGAAGGAAAATTCACCCGGCCCTAGCACTAGATGAAGATCTAGAAGCAATCGATGGATGCTCTGGGACGCAGAGTCCGTTTTCTCTAGGGATGAGTTCCCTGAGAGGCCATCCAATCTCAAGTGGTCAAGTGCAGCACATTATAATATGCACACACATTTTATACAGATTATATATTATTGTTATATATACACATATTTTTATGTATGTTTGCATGTGTAACAATAATGAAGGAAAGGGTCATGACGTCAAGAGGGAATGGAGGAGACAAGGAGTTGGAGGAAGAAGGATGGTGGAGTGATATACAGTGCTAGTATATGAAATTCTCAAAAAGTTTAACAAATTGTTGCTTTTAAAACACACACACACATGGGACTTAAAAAATTATTAATCATAGTAGCATGACAAGACACATGTTCAAAGTGGCCTGAAGGGTGGTGGTTTCTTTTCAGCCTCTATGTATAACAATGTTCACAGTCACACTTGGGACCTTAGGAAGGGAAACTGAGGCCAGATGGTTCCCGTGGACGACCTAAGAAGGGTCCTGCCTACCTCTCCCAGATGTTCCTAACTGGAAATCTTTCCTTAACTATAAACCTAGCACACTGCCTGCTCCAACATATCATGATGTTATAAGGGAGGCAAAAACCCAATTTGCAAGGAACCTAAAGGATTATAGGATGTAATTTAATGCCACACAGATGCTTTCATATAAAATATTTCTATAACTGAAAGCAATCTAGAAATTATCTAAACTTATATCTATATTTTACTGGTAAGGGGAGCTGTTTCTTAACATTATAGATTCACAGACTCTGTTCAGGTGACAAGTGTTCATGTTAAAAAACAGAATCTGACAAGGGTTGGGGACCAGAGATAAGGAAGCTTTTGGGGGTTGGGGTTTACGCCCCAACATAGAACCAGAACTCAAAATAATAGAATTTGGAGTATCACCCATTTACACAGGGAGCCCTGGAAGAATGGGAAGGTTGTGTGCTGTAGGAGCCCTGGGGATGGGGTGGTGCCGAGTATCCACCACAGGGGGGACTTGTTTTCGTAGAGAACGTTGTCTGCTTCTTCTGTGTAATCTAAATGATTACTCCTGTACAATCACAACACTTGTGTGCTAGAAAGTTAGGGTGGGCTATGAGAGAATGCTCATGATTTTTTTTAAAAAGAAATATGGCATGATCTATTTCTGTGGTGCCAAGGTGACTGCCTAAAGACTGTTGCCTTAATAGGAAGAATGAGACCAAGCTTTGGGTCCCCAAAGCTGCTCAAGGAGTGTACCAAAGAGAGGGAAATGTGAAGTGGCAAGCCAGGCCCTACCCCACCAGCCGCCACACCCATGAGCTCAGGGCCACCCATATTCACATAAGGCACTGCGCAGCCCCCTTGCAGAGCCTCACTTAGTGGGAGTGCAGGATGGATACCTTGCTGGAAGACTCTGCTAGAAGTGGCAAGTGGATGTCTAGCCACAAGTGTTGAGCAACACCCATGATCCAGGTCTCTAAAAGGGAGTATGTAGGAGGGTTCAGCACAGCTGCAGACCCTGGGGAGAAGGGGCCCAAACTGTAAGTAGGTGTCAGATTGTTGGCTTAGTCTTCCCACTTAGGACTGGCTACTTTCTTATAAAAGTTTTACTCTCAACTTTGATTTTATAGGGTAAAGCATAGAATCAATGAAGAAATAAAATGCCTGAGAGAGCAACAGGAAAGAAGTGACAAGGAGCTGGACAGGTTTGTGCCCTAGTCAACTTTGTGGTCCTTACATCATCTAACTGAACAAGCAAATTAACATAAAACCGCACCAGGTTTCTTGTGCAAAAATATATTAAGGAAGCCAGGCGTGATGGTGCACTCCTTTAGTCCTAGCACTTGGGAGGCAGAGGCAGGCGGATCTTTGTGAGTTCAAGGCCAGCCTGGTCTACAGAGTGAGCTCCAGGACAGCTGGATATATATATATATATAGATATATAGATATATATATAT
>VZQC01000845.1:1285893-1318563 GCA_009823505.1 Rhizomys pruinosus | reverse complement strand
GTCTTTTTGAGACAGGGTCTCCCTGTAGCCCCAGCTATCCTGAAACTCACTCTGTAGACCAGGCTGGCCTTGAACTCACAAAGATCTACCTGCCTCTGCCTCCCCGAGTGCTAGGATTAAAGGCATGCGCCACCTGTTTTCTTTATTCCATTAGACTCCAAGCAAAGGCTGCTAGGAACCCCTATGAAGTCGAGAGTGATTTTGAGAATTTCCTACATGACATGGTATGTTTCCTTCCTGGAACTACTGGAGAGGTCTCTCTCCAGCTTCTTACCTATAGATCTGACGGTATTTCATGTGCAGTGTACAGTCACCCCTACGCTGCGGGACAGAAGCCAGCACATTCTTCTAGGCTCATCCACATGCAATGAGATGAGATGGCCCATTTTAAAGCATAGTAGTGACCTCACACCCGCCTTCCTCATTCTTTGCTTTATGACCAGGGACAATTGGAATTAAAACCCCCACATGCAATTTGAATTAGAAACTAGAAGGAAATTATTAGTACTTAAGGTATTAATCATAATTCATTACTAATTCAATAAAAGTACATTGGATACTAGCATCTATGTTAAAAGAACGGTCCCTGTTCTTAATAAAATTCAACACAAAATATAAGGAGAAGGAGACAAAGAGACAGAGACGGTTGTGCACCACCCTTCCCCTAGCCCCTTCTGGCCTTATCGGCAGTCCTGTTAGGTCCGAATGACTGTGTGCTTTCCAAAAGATACCCACGTGCAGGCAATAAACCGCCTGGACCACGTGAGGCCAGGAGTGGATCTGAGCCTTGCATTTCCAGCACGTCAAGTCGGATTCCCTTCAGGCAGTCTAGACTGCAGAGGAGTCCCATGGGCCACAGGTCTGACGCCAAAAGAGGACAAGTTAAATTCCTACACAGGCCAGAAAAGCAAGAGAAAGTAATGAAACACTCATATGTTTCTATCAGACACACGGGATCATTTCCTTTTCTAAACATATTATTCCTTACATTTTTCTTGATCTGTCTTTCCTAGTACTAATAGAACCGTGAACACAGAGCACTTATTAAAAATAAGGAAACAGCACTGTATACGTGTGGGCAAGGCGCAGACTCTGCAAGGAGCTGTGGAAATGGTGGCTGACTGGAGAGGGCATCACCATCGCAAACTGCACTGCTCTCTCAGCCCTCGTTCATGGCTGCCTGTAGGAATGTCAGCTACATTTTATCAGTCTTCCATCAGCAATCCAGACTCTTCCCTAAAATCTCCAGTCTTAGGCTCCAGGTTTCTAAGTACTCTATGGGCTGAGCTGAATCCATTTGCAGACCAGACCTGGTCTGAATGCTGCCTGAATTTGAAGCTCTTCAGAAGCTGGATGCAGCCAGTGCAGTACATGAGTGTTCGTGACACAACAACGCAAACCCTGCACTCCCATCAGGCTCTCACACACTGAAGCTTACACTCATCCTCTGCCAGTCTGCACTATATCCTTGCTAACTTTAGAGTTCTACCCACCTTTAAGGTCATGCTTAAACTTCATCTTCTTTATGAACCTTATCCCTGATGTTCCCATCCTTATCCTTTATAGAGAAGCTGGATATATCCCTCAATTTCTAGAACACCATTTAGTGATGGTAGCATTGAAACATGGTTCTTTTTCTCAAGTCAGAAAGCAAAAATAGCAGAGAATGTTTTCGATAACTGTGTGCGTTCCCCCCACAGACATGTGCTCACTGTACATTAAGAACTGTGTCCATAAACATGTGCACACTGAACATTTAGAATGACCGTGTCCCCTTAAACAATGAACACTTCACCCCCTTTCCCTGCTAAGAAGGAGTCAATGGGGAAAATAACTGAGCAATGAAGCAGTGGCACACGCCACTGTCTTTATAGAGACCTGAGTCTACAGAATTATAAACCAACCAAGATCATTGGCAGAGAATAGTAAGGCATTAAAAAAATGAAGGCTTATGAATTTAAATAAATTCAGATCTTAGATTACTGAGCTTAAGAAAACTCAAAATTCTTTCAACAGCTTTGATTTAAGCCATCTCAGGTGTTCACCTCTGCTGAGAAGGAAGTGCAGAAGTTCATTTTAGAATGCATTTTGCCTTTGCCTAGTACGACTTATCTTTTTTAAATTTTTTTCTTAAAATTTTTTTAATTTTTTATGTGTATGAGTGTACTGTCTGCATGCAGGTTTGTGCGCCCATGTCATGCAATGCCACGGAGGTCAGAAGAGGGCATCGGATTCCCCTGGAACTGGAGTCAAAGACGGTTCTTAGCTACCATGTGGGTGCTGGGAATCGAACCCCGATCCTCTTCAAGAGCAGTCGGTGTCTTAACCACTGAGCCATCTCTCCAGCCTCCTGTATGACTTATCTTTTAAGGAAAACTGCAGCCTGCTTGCCAAGGCTTCTTGGAAACAGACTCAGTGATGAGCTTCAATCTTGGGTCACACATTAACGAGCCACCACAATCACAGCAAACAAAATTTTCTGAATCATTCCAGCCACAAAACAACTACTCTCTATTATCTGAGTATTTCAGCAAAACCCTCTTTGGTCTGACCATCCTACAATGTAACTGGGAAAGGGCTTCTGGGAATCTTTCCCATATGCTAGCTGTTAGCACTTGGCCAGATACTTCTGCCCAACCTTCTTCAGCGTAGTAGGTGCTCACTCTGCCACTGCTGTCAGTGTAAGCACACAGTTGGCTTTTCCACACCCGCTTGCACCTATTCGCTGCATGTCTGCCCTGCGCTGGTCCAGCCACACAAGCAGCCTTCTCAGACACCCAAAAGAGGGCTGCAAGGCCAGCGAAGCTGCCAGCATTCTAGACCTGCCTTGTGCATTGGAAGACAATTGAGAAGCAGTAGTGTAAGCAGGGTGCAAGGACATCCCAGGACAAACAGTAATGTAAGCAGGGAGCAAGGACATCCCAGGATGAACAGTAGTGTAAGGGGGAGCAAGGACATCCCAGGACAAACAGTAGTGTAAGCAGGGAGCAAGGACATCCCAGGAAGAACAGTAGTGTAAGCAGGGAGCAAGGACATCCCAGGACAAACAGTAGTGTAAGCAGGGTGCAAGGACATCCCAGGACAAACAGTAGTGTAAGCGGGAAGCAAGGACATCCCAGGACAAACAGTAGTGTAAGTGGGGGGCAAGGACATCCCAGGACAAACAGTAGTGTAAGCGGGAAGCAAGGACATCCCAGGACAAACAGTAGTGTAAGGGGGAGCAAGGACATCCCAGGAAGAACAGTAGTGTAAGGGGGAGCAAGGACATCCCAGGACGAACAGTAGTGTAAGCAGGGAGCAAGGACATCCCAGGATGAACAGTAGTGTAAGGGGGAGCAAGGACATCCCAGGAAGAACAGTAGTGTAAGCAGGGAGCAAGGACATCCCGGGACAAACAGTAGTGTAAACAGGGTGCAAGGACATCCCAGGACAAACAGTAGTGTAAGTGGGGGGCAAGGACATCCCAGGACAAAGGGCAGTGTAAGCGGGGGGCAAGAACATCCCAGGACAAGTTGAGTTATCTGAGTTATTTCAATAGTTGCCTATCAGTGTGAAAGGAGGAGACCTAGAGTGTCCCCTCATCTATGCTTTGACACTATGAGCAGTGTATATCCATGAACTGAAATGATCAGTCATATGGTAGCACATGGTTTGTACAAGGTTTTCAGTGAGCCACAGATTCTCTTCTATAATCTAGCTTCTGGGCCCCTTCCCAAAAAGTGATTCATTCTTACCATCTTCATAGATGGGGGAATCTCACATTTATTATACTATGTCTATGAAAATCTGCAAAACTTTAATCATATATTATTTTCATAGCATTTGGAGGCTAAACTTGAAGAATTTGAAAGATTACCAAGTCCAGCATCATCATCAACAGCATTGTCGTCATCAATGGCCTCATGCACCAAGGAAGATTAGGAGAAGGAAGGGGTGAAGTGCACTGGAGCAACACACAACTCAGTTGTATCAGTTCAAGTGTGGCAGTACCTTTAATTCAGGTCCAGTCCATGGAATTTAAGAGTACATTTGCCATTCACTTTACAATCAATAAATCTTAGTAAATCACACTTCAAAGATCTATCTAAGCATATCCTTGGCTCTAATTCATTAAAAACATATTTTAAGATGGAAAAATAATCATTATGAAGCATAGAGAGCTTTCAACCATTTCTTTGGAAATACATCTTGATAATAGCAACTGTTCCTCATAATACAAAACAGAAAAGGGATTAATTTACTGTGGCATAGGAAGTCCTGCCAGTTCCCAAATGCCCCAAATAGTTTCTCTGAGATTTTTACATTGTTTAGGCCTCAAGGAAAACCAAAGCCCCACCTCCAGGTTTGGTAGCAAACAAGCTCTGCTTCTCCAGGGCTACACTGGAACTGTTCCTTTGGTAATAAGCTTCATGCACATTTGCAAGGAAGCTGGGCAGTATGTCAGCAGGCACGATGGACACTGTGCAGCCGCCCCATCCTGCTCCAGTAAGTCGAGAGCCTTTAGCCCCAAACTTCCTAAAACAGCAAAAGAAAAAAAAAATCATCATCACCTATAAACAGAAGAGCAATTGGCTTGTTCCAGAATACACAGTCTACTCAGGTTCTAGGAGGAAAGTCTGGGTGGGTTCTTAGAGCTTTGCCAAAGATTTTAGAGCTTTAAGAAATGAATACTGGGAGCGGGGGGGGGGGTGGCTCAGAGGGTACTGTCTGCCACTCATACACGAGGGCCTGAGTTCAGATCTCCAGCACCCACATGGGAGTTGGACATTGCAAGCCCTCTTTGTATCCCATCACTGGGGGGTAGAGGGAGAGACAGCCAAGGTCCTTGGGGCTCATTCGCCAGCCTGGTAGAACTGATCAGCTATGTGTTCAGTGAGGAACTGTCTCAATAAGAGTGTGGGAAAGTAAAATCTAAAATATTAAAATGTAGAGCAGTCAAGCTCTGCTTTCCACAGCCATGCATATGCCCCCCGACAAGTGTAAATACCACACACACACACACACACACACACACCCCAGATCATACAGGATGCAATTTTCAACTCCTTTTTCAGTACTGGGGATGAGAAACTTTTGAATTATGTGTGAAAGTAGTCCTTGGTTTGGAAGGCAAATAACTATCAATAGTACTTATAGTTCATGAGATTTGGTAATAATCCACTGCAGGCTCAATCCCATAAAGTAGCTGCTTAAAGACCTACATAGCACACCTACCAGTTAATCAGGAAGGGGAAGTAAAAAGAACATGGGCACTGGGCATGAGTAACGTCAAGGTTCAGAAGGTCACATTAAAAGACCCTGAATTGACGGGCATGGTGGCGCACACATTTAATACTAGCACTTGGGAGGCCGAGGCAGGCGGATCTCTGTGAGTTCAAGGCCAGCCTGGTCTACAGAGTGAGTTCCAGAACAGCTGGGCTACAGGGAGACCCTGTCTCTAAAAGACCAAACAATAAATAAATAAATAAATAAATAAATAATAAAAGACCCTGACTCACAACATGCACAGCACTTCGCACTGGGAGCTCCCTCCATCAGCCATTTCAGCTGCATGCTGTTTTGTTGGTGTGTTTGTGTGCATGTACATATGTTACAAATGTGTGTGTTCCTGTGTGTGCATGTGTGCAGTGCACATATATGTATGGAAGCTACAGGATGTGGTGGCTGTCTTCCTCTTTGCCCTCTTTTCTGAAGACACTCTCTCACTTAACAGAGCTCCCTGATTCTACAAAATGAGCTGCCTGGAAGCCCCGTGGATCCTCTGGTCTCTGGCTTCACAGAGGCAGGACTGCAAGCACTCATTACTACACCTGACCTTTTTTATGCTTTTATTGATGTTTTGTGTATTTCAGACATCATTTTTCGATTCAGTTTAGGCATATTCCCTTTTCCCTTCCTCCTACCCCAGCCCAGATCATGCATTCTGCCATAACTGTCCTGCATCTTTCTCTCAGTCTTTTTTTATGCTTAGGAATTCACATTTTCCTCCATTAATTTATATTACTCTAAAATATGGATACATACTCTACACCCATATACAGTAATTACGGAGTCTGAAAATAAGTGGTGGGTGGATTCTAGGGCCTGTTGAGAGATTTACATTGTAACAACATAGTTGCTTTCAGATAAACAGAAATATAACAATAATGTTGTTCAGCTTGCCTTTCATCTGGGGGATTTGGTGTTAGCATCCACAAATGAGGGAAACCATTTGCTGTTTGTTTTTCTAGGACTGTGTTACTTCACTTAGCATAATGGCTTCAAGCTCCATCCATTTATCTGCAAAGTTCATAATGTCATCTTTCTTTACCGCTGAATAGTATTCCATTGTGTAGATGTAGCACATTTTTGTCATCCACTTGTCTGCTGAGGGGCATTTGGGTTGGTTCCAGCTCTTCGCTATTGTGAAGAGAGCTGCAGTAATCATGGATGCGCATGTATCTTTGTGTACACTTGACTTTTTATGCGGGTGCTGGGAATCCAAACACAGGTCCTCATGATTACAGAGCAAGTGATTTACTGACAGAGCCAGATCTCCACCACTCAGTTGTGTTCTTAAGGGCTATCCATTTCTCATAAAGATCTCTGATTCTTTTTTTTAATTTTCATTTTTTTATTGATGCTTTGTATATTCCATACATCATTTTCCAATTCAGTTCAGGCATATTTCCCTTTCCCTTCCCCTGACCCCACCCCACCCCATCCCAGATCATGCATTCTGCCATAACTGTCCTGCATCTTTCTGTTTTTTTTTTTCATTTTTTAACAATAAGTGAAAATTTATGAGTACAAGTATTTCATGTAAAACCAATTTGCAAGCAGTTGTGCCCAAACCCACACAGCCCATGGGTCCCACCATTCAGTGGGGGGGGGGGCTTGTATGTTCAATCAAGTTGATCAAATGAGTGTCCAGACTATATTGCTGTAGTTTCACAATTCACCCCAATCACAGCCCTTACATTCTACCATGAGATCTCTGATTCTTAAGGCCAGAAGTGTTATCAGTGGAGCACTTATCTACCATAGTGGGAGGAAAAAAGAATCAGTCCCCTATAACTGACAGCCTAGGTTTGTTCTGCATTAATTCACTAATACAGAACATGTTAATAAACTTTCACGGTTACTTTGCTTAATCACTAGTGGGAAATGAGACACATCTTTCCACAAAGGGGATGGTACCCTGTAGGCCCACACCATCTTCCCTGAACTTTCTAGAGCTAGTCTAATACCTGGACCAAGGCATTGCCATCAGATGAGGCACTTGTGATTGAACAAGAATCCCACATAGCAAGGTATCATTTTAGCCTCCACCAGGAGGCATAATCTTAAACCTTAGATCCCATCTAAAGCAAAAGGCCTTAAAGTGGAAGGACCTTTCAAATATGTCATTTATTCTGACAACAAAAGTTAAAATATACTTCCAATTAATTTTCCTAAGAAAATTTACTCTAAATCTTAATCTACCACTGTTAGCTAGGTATGATGGTGCATGCCTTTAATCTCAGCACCCAGGAGGTAAGGCAAAGATCTGTAAGACCAAGGCCAGTTTGGTCTACATAGCAAGTTCCAGGCCAGCTGGGGTTACAGGAAGATCCTGTCTCAGAAAAAGCACATAAAAACAAAACAAGTAAAAACCAAGAAACTAGCACTGTTGAAGAAGCTGGGAGAATTGAGCTCTTGAAGTTCCTCAGAAAGACCCTAAGATCTGGCCTTACAGCCACTCTTGACCTGGTCTGGATAAGAATGTGCCCGCTTGATTCTCTAAACACAATTCACCAAGTCTTTAATTGCCCTCCATGGCTTTTTAGGCATTTTCATACACTTTCTGTTATGAATAGCTTGAAAGATCTAATTTCAAGCCAGGACTGGCAGTGCACACTCAGGAGGGAAGTGAGAAGACTGAACATTTGTCACCTGCCCGTTCCGCAGTGCGGCAAGTTCCAGGACAGCCAGGGGTGCATAATAAAACTGTCTCCCTACATTTTTTTAAAACATGGAAGAAAGAGAAAGATATTATTTCAAAACTGAGAGTGTTGTTTCTAATCTGGGTGCAAGAGCCCTCTGTTGCCTGAGACTTCTATCAGCTTGCAGCGAGCAGAGTCAGGAGGAATCGTTCAGGAAAGCATCTACTTCTGGGTCTCCACCTGCTCTGTCACTGCCCTGCCTTCTGCAGAAGACAGTGGGATAACCCACACCATTAAGTGCAAAATCACAAGCTCAAGTCTCCTGAATAAAGAATAAGTGCTGTAACGAGGAGCCATCTGTGTCAACACAGCTTGAGATCACAAACCAGAAGCTGCTACAGTTGTACTCAGGTACACACTCACACACACACACACACACACACACACACACACACGAAAGGCAGATTGGTCTTATCTTCAGTCCCCTGTGGCATATATTACTCAAATCATACAGGGTTTTTTTTTGAAACATGCATGAGTATATTGCCTACATGTAAGTGCACCCATGTAGTACAATGCCTGTAGAGGTCAGAAGAGGTCATCCAGTTCCCCTGGAACTTGAGTTACAGATGGTTGTTAGCCATTATGTGGGTGTTGGGAATTGAACCTGGATCCTCTGCATGAGCAGCCTGTGCTCTTAACCACTGAGCCATCTCTCTAGCTTGATATAGGTTTTAAGAAAGTAGATGAGCCAAAGATATTTAATAAAATTTTCACATTTAACATTTTTTTCTCTGGGAGAAGGATAAAACATTAAAGCACATCTCCTGTACTACTACTGCACACCAGAGAAGCAACACAAGAATGGCAGAAACCTCCCTAACATCCCCCCAATACAGTCTTGAAGATGTTGAGAATGATGTGAATATGTCAGAGAAACAGAAGTTGCACAAAAGTTTCATCTGAAAACATGCCACATGAGTGACAGCCACACACATAGGACAGACAACCACTCTCACAGGACAGACAACCACACTCACAGGACTGACAACCACACTCACAGGACTGACAACCACACTCACAGGACAGACAACCGCACTCACAGGACTGACAACCACACTCACAGGACAGACAACCACACTCACAGGACTGACAACCACACTCACAGGACTGACAACCACACTCACAGGACAGACAACCACACTCACAGGACTGACAACCACACTCACAGTACTGACAACCACACAGGACAGACAACCACACTCACAGGACTGACAACCACACTCACAGGACAGACAACCACATGTGACTGACAACCACACTCATAGAGAGGACAACCACACTCATACAAATGATGACCACACTCACAGGACTGTCTATCCATGGTCACTACAGCCTACTCAGTTCTTGTGCTGCTAATGAACTAAACTGGCTGTAAAGTGCTTACTGAGTTATAAATGCACAGGGCAATGGGTAGGGTAGGGGGAACCCAGAAAGACCCAACTATACTACAAGATAGAATGAAAAAACAAAAGATTAATGTCTTGCATTTTTATTCAGTTTCATTTATTTCAAGATAAATATAATTTGTACAAATAGATATTCATTATTTCAGGAAACCTGAATTTAAGGACAGTTCAAATCTGTCTTTGTAAACCCAGACAAACACAACTTCAGTTATTTGGCAAGTTGTAACAAATACCTACTGGGCTCTGGACTTGTTTTAAAATACAAAGATCCACAGCGCACACACAGGCAGAGAGTTCACTGTGTATCCTTCACCTGGAAAACTTTCTGCTTTTTGGAAACACAAGAATCTCAAGGAAACAAGCCTTCTAGTGCAATTTGAGTTCTTCCAGTCAAATGGTGAGCAACATGTTCAGATGCCTTTAGAGTCAAGAAACCACAGCTTTCAAATGCTGTTGAAGAATGAGAAAGTGTGTCTACAAAGGTGTTCCAGAAATGAAAGGCGTTATTTGTGTTTGAGCAAATGGTGTGAATCGTGCATCAGAAAGTCATAGGCAGATGCAGGGCTGGGAGGGTGGTTCTGCCTTCCACAGCAGGCTGTGCACAGCAGCACCTACAGACAAGGGAAAGGGCACCCAGTTCTTCCTCTGCCAACTTGGTCAGGAGACTGGGCACAGGAGGCTGAGGGCAGACTTCTAGCAAGAGCAGCAAAGGAGCACCTGGGCCATTCTCAGCCCCGAAATCGGCCATCTGTCTTCTTAAACAGCTTGGGCACCAGTAACAATAATAACTTCAACAAGTGGACACAAAAAGGACTACTTAGGAAAAACTAAGTCAGGGAACCCATCACAATGAGCTGTGCCACATGGAACTGACTTGACTTCCAAACCATTCTGTGTGCCTAAAGAAATACTACTTTAAATTTTAAATCTATGTTTTATTAGTTTAAAATAAACATTTTATAATTAGTCAAAGATCATCTTCATTATTTCATCTCATATAATTAAAGTTCTAACATTAATTTAATTTTAAAAATAGCCTAAGAACATAAGTGTAGTTTCTGTGCCCCCCCCAAGCTATTGGGTTTGCATTCTAAGTAGACTTTCTCTTGATGAGCAGATAAAAGAAAAGAAGATAAAAAGTAATATTCTCTCTCTCTCTCTCTCTCTCTCTCTCTCTCTCTCTCTCTCTCTCCCTCTCTCTCTCCTCTCCATTTGGGCCATGACTTTGCCCTGCCATGTGTTGTTCCACAGACAGAGCCCTGAGGGTCACCTGGGAAATTGGCTGTAGCTCAGCTCTCACTATGCAGAGTTAGGGTGTTCTAGGGTATCCTAGAGTTTTATTCACTCATTCTGCTACTTGTCTTTTAAGGAGTGTAGAGTTGCTGCAGACAGAGGCGGGTCCCGGAGACCCTGCTGCCACGCTTCTTGACCCCATTTCTACTTCCTCTTTCCCAGTCCACCTGCTCAGGCTGTGGCTGCTCTTCACAGTGGTAGCCCAGTACTCTGCCAGCACGTCCCACACAGGCATCGCTGGGCCCTGCCAGCGCACCCACGGGCCTCAGCAGAGTGAAGGCTGCAGGGACTGCCCTGCTCTCCCAGCCTGGCTTCCTCTCTGCACTGCTTCTTACTCGAGCACCAGCTTGACTCTGGTTTTGTTTTTTTTTTTTGCCATCCTTTATTCCTGCTATCTTTTTCAACTTCAGAACTCCCTCCTTGCCTTATCGCTTTGCAAACTTCCACATGAGTGTCCTGGCACTGGAAAGGAGGATTGGCCAGTTTTGTATGATACAGAAAATCCCCTGTGTAAAGCACACCCACTACAGCCACCGCAGTGCTTTATTCCTCTGGAGCTACCGTCCTTGCACCTGTTTGGCCATGGAGGACCTTCCAGTATTAACAATCAACTAGAATGTGTGAGGGTGTGACATCCTGGTCGCATGACAACAGAGAAAAATCCTCCTTATATAAGAACCTAAAGATCCAACTATTCTGGGTAATGTTTCCAGTATTCAAGATCGCCTTTCAGTATGGGAGCATAGTACCACACCGTTATGGAGTAAGATAACATTCAGTGTGAACCCAGACATGTGGCACAGGACTGTGATCCCAGCATACGTAAGGCTTTTTCCTCAGGAGAGTGATACAGCACATGAAGATTCTAGTTGAAAACACATTAGCCTCCATTAAGAGATTTCCAAAAGGCTGGAGAGATGGCTCCCAGAGCTTGTCCAGAGGATGTGAGTTCAGTTCCCGGCACCCATGTGGGGTGACCAACCACCTGTAACTCTAGTTCCAGGGGATCCAACTTCCTCTTCTGGCCTCTGGGACACTGTAGCACACACACATGCACACGCATAAATAAAAATCTTTTTTAAAAAAGAAAAGGTGCACTTCCAAACCATTTAAGGTAGGTGTGTGTGGACCTGCAGAGGATTGGAACAGAGTCACTGCACTGCATGAGGCGGGACCATCCTCAGTCAGCATCCAGAGATGCAGAAGCAGAGCTGGGCCTCAGCCTCCCACTACCCAGGCCCACCTCCTGCCATCCCACCCCCTTGCTCTGCCTGGCTGTGCTCCAAGTCCAAATGCTGGAAACCATGGCAACAAGGCTTCCCACTGGAGCGCTCCAGCACCAGAAGAGAAAATAGTATAAGAATGGCCCGAGGCTGAGCCTGGTGGGACAGTGGCAGCGAGAGCCAGGCTCTCCCAGAAACCACGTATGGGAACTGCTCGAACTGCGCCCCTTCCTAGTACCTTCCCAGACCCATCCTCTCTTCTACCTGCTTAAAACCTATGGCACTGTGAGGGCGGCGCCGTGAGGGGGCCGCCGCCGTGAGGACATTCTGGCTGAAAGCTGTGAAAATGGCTACAAAGAAAAACAAGTATCTTTTAGAAAAACAAATTTCTCAGTCCAAAAACCTCTAGATTCCTCTCTTTCTCCCACACAGCATTGATCTAGAATCTTCCTTCCAGGTTTAGATGGTACTGAATCACTGATCACATCGGTTGCTCCCTTTCTCTCCTCAAAGCCAGTCTTCACACAACTGACAGGCCATGGAATGGGCTTCCCAGAGCCCTGACCTCACTGACCAGCCCACTGTCTTCCTGCTGAGCCTCACTCAGGACAGCCTGTCAATCCGCAGTTCTGACTCGGTTCCTTCTGTCACTGTCTAGGTATCACTTAGACACTTTCTCAACCACCCCATGTGTTGACTACCCAGGCAACTCAATAATCCCATGTGCAGACTACCCAGGCAACCCAACCACCCCATGTGTAGACTACCCAGGCAACCCAACCACTCCATGTGTAGACTACCCAGGTAACTCAACAATCCCATGTGCAGACTACCCAGGCAACCCAACAACCCCATGTGTAGACTACCCAGGCAACCCAACCATCCCATGTGCATACTACCCAGGCAACCCAACCACCCCATTTGTAGACTACCCAGGCAACCCAACCGCCCCATGTGTAGACTACCCAGGCAACCCAACAACCCCATGTGTAGACTACCCAGGCAACCCAACTGCCCCATGTGTAGACTACGCAGGCAACCCAACCACCCCATGTGTGGACTACCCAGGCAACCTAACCATCCCATGTGCAGACTACCCAGGCAACTCAACCACCCCATGTGTAGACTACCCAGGCAACCCAACCCTCCCACATCTAGACTACCCAGGCAACTCAACCATCCCATGTCTAGACTACCCAGGCAACTCAACCATCCCACGTGTAGACTACCCAGGCAACTCAACCATCTCACGTGTAGATTACCCAGGCAACCCAACCATCCCACATGTAGACTACCCAGGAAACTCAACCGTCTCATGTGTAGATTACCCAGGCAACCCAACCGTCCAGGCAACTCAACCCTCCCACGTCTAGACTACCCAGGCAACCCAACCATCCCATGTGTAGACTACCCAGGCAACCCAACCACCCCATGTGTAGACTACCCAGGCAACTCAACCATCCCATGTGTAGACTACCCAGGCAACTCAACCCTCCCATGTCTAGACTACCCAGGCAACTCAACCATCCCATGTGTAGACTACCCAGGCAACCCAACTGCCCCATGTGTAGACTACCGGGCAACCTGCCATTCACTATCTCCACCATTCTCTGTCCACAACATTCATCACTACCACTCAAATTATTATTAATTAGCACTTGTCTCTTTGCCCAGAGACATGAACACAAGTGTTGGATGATGATCCTGGGAGAAGAAAGTACATTAGAGACTTTCAGAAGGTGGGCAAATTGCCTCCATGCCTTTTTAGGGATAATTCAAATATCCCTTTCCCTTCCAAGTGAAGACATTTATTCTTCATTTCTTCATAAATCATTCTACTTCCTCTTATGTCCAAGACTGAACAATATTTGTCTCTTCAATTGGTCCCTTGATAATTTCCAAAAAAAAGCACTTATAACGAAAGAAGTTCTGGAAGGTCTGGGGGCACTCAATCTGACGTCAGCAAGGTGTGTCTCAGCAGTGCAGTGTTCAAGTCTCAGCAGATTGGGATCCACAGACCATTGTGATCCACTGGTTTAAACTCTGGCTGGGTGTGGTAGGAGTAAGGCAAGCCACAGGTGCCAAGGGCTTAACTGCATTTCTGTTGCTAATTTCATGCAGCACTTTATCATCTCACAGTGAAAGAACAGGAGCCATTGGGAGTGCTCTCCACTCCCCTTTCAGTTCTCCCAAGGTCAAGGAGAGACCTCCTGGGACAGGGCCTCCTGCTATCCCATTCTCTCCTAATTATAAAGGAGTTGCGTTGGGGTTTTTACAAGTTTTTTTTTCTACTTCTGGGCTTTCTTTCTCCTGTGTTTCCCCTAACTGCCCAGAATAAATATGGAAGCCAGCAGATGGGCTTCTGAGGGAGCCCTCAGCCACCTCCCCAACAACTCTCAGCTCCAGACCCTCCAGAGGACCCCTCTTCTGAATAGAACTTAATTAGGACTCAGGGGTTTCTGAGTAAATTATTGTGAGAAGGTAACTAGAAGGTCCATGCCTGAGAAGAGCTGCCTTCCTGAGGAAGATAACCACCTAAGGACAGACTGGCTCCGGGCCGACTGCAGACTCCATGCCCCACAAAGCCAGGCCAGAGCCTTCCACCCTACACACACGCCACAGGAGCATAGCAGGCTCTACATCATGGGAGGGTCCTACACAGGAAGGATTTCTAGTAAATGTTGCCTTTTTATTAATTTAAGCAGCACTCCTTACTGGCATACTTCACACGCACACACACACACACACACACACACACACACACACTGCCCCCTCAGCCTCACCGACAGATGTCCACCAGCTGGTCCAGCTCAGGGCAGCTGCACTCGTACATGTCTCGGCAGCTCCTGTGGCTCTGGTTCATCAGCTCTCCCAGCAGCTGGACCATGTTGTCAGGTGCTTCCTCGCATATCGTCTTAAACTGGAGCACACGTGCAGCCTCACTGTACACGTGTTTCGCCCGCTGGTAGAGCTTGAAGGTGAGCACTGGGGAAGGAAAGACATGGGGAAGGGGGGTCAGAAAATTACTGGACCACGCAACACCAAGAAAGATATTCTGTGTGTGTGTGTGTGTGTGTGTGTGTGTGTGTGTGTGTGTGTGTATGGAGGGGATATGGGGTGTGTATGCATGTGCACTGGTTTGGCTTGGCTTGGTTTGGTTTGGTTTGGTTTGGTTCAGGTAGGTTCAGTTCCATTTGGTTCTCTGAGACAGTGTCTCACTATAAAGCCCAGGCTGTCATTGAAGTCTAGGTGCTCCTGACTCAGTCTCCCAGTGCTGGTGTCACAGGTGTGCCCCACCACACCCACCTACCCCTGATTTTATGGGTTTCCACTTCTGTCTTCATTATCAGCTTCTTAGCTTTTTTTAAATTTATTTTATTTTATTTTATTTATGTGTATGAATGTACTGTCTGAATGTAGGTCTGTGCACCTGTGTCGTGCAATGACGCAGAGGTCAGAAGAGGGCTTTGAATTCCCCTGGAACTGGAGTTCTCCTGGAATTGGAGTTACAGACAGTTCTCAGCCGCCATGTGGGTGCTGGGGATCGAACCCGGGTCCTCTGCAAAAGCAGTCAACGCTCTTAACCGCTAGGCCATCTCTCCAGCCCAAGCTTCTTAGCTTTTTAGTACGTCTCTATTTCAGTTAGAATTTGTCATAAATACAAACCATTTATTGGAAAATTGGTTTTCCTTGTTTCTTCATATTGAGCTTATATTTTTATGTCTACACTCAGCACAGAAATGTGCACATACATGTCTGAACTAAACCTCCCTATTGGAAGAGGAAAGTAGCATGTACTGAGCACATCCTACATGTCGGTCACTTTAAAAGGACAACCTTATGGAGCTTTCAACATCATGGGGAGGTGAACAGCAACATCGCTGCTAACAGTCAAAGAAAGGAACCTCAGTAGAGTGAGGGCCATGTCTCAGTAGAGTGAGGGCCATGCCTCAGTAGAGTGAGGGCCATGTCTCAGTAGAGTGAGGGCCGTGTCTCAGTAGAGTGAGGGCCGTGCCTCAGTAGAGTGAGGGCCGTGCCTCAGTAGAGTGAGGGCCGTGCCTCAGTAGAGTGAGGGCCGTGCCTCAGTAGAGTGAGGGCTGTGCCTCAGTAGAGTGAGGGCCGTGTCTCAGTAGAGTGAGGGCCGTGCCTCAGTAGAGTGAGGGCTGTGTCTCAGTAGCCGTGTCTCAGTAGAGTGAGGGCCATGTCTCAGTAGAGTGAGGACCATGCCTCAGTAGAGTGAGCTGGACCAGCTGGTGGACATCTGTCGGTGAGGCTGAGGGGGCAGTGTGTGTGTGTGTGTGTGTGTGTGTGTGTGAAGTATGCCAGTAAGGAGTGCTGCTTAAATTAATAAAAAGGCAACATTTACTAGAAATCCTTCCTGTGTAGGACCCTCCCATGATGTAGAGCCTGCTATGCTCCTGTGGCGTGTGTGTAGGGTGGAAGGCTCTGGCCTGGCTTTGTGGGGCATGGAGTCTGCAGTTGGCCCGGAGCCAGTCTGTCTTAGGTGGTTATCTTCCTCAGGAAGGCAGCTCTTCTCAGGCATGGACTTCTAGTTACCTTCTCACAATAATTTACTCAGAAACCCCTGAGTCCTAATTAAGTTCTATTCAGAAGAGGGGTCCTCTGGAGGGTCTGGAGCTGAGAGTTGTTGGGGAGGTGGCTGAGGGCTCCCTCAGAAGCCCATCTGCTGGCTTCTATATTTATTCTGGGCAGTTAGGGGAAACACAGGAGAAAGAAAGCCCAGAGTGAGTTCCAGGATAGCTGGGGCTACTGTCTTGAAAAAGACCAAAAAAATAAATAAGTAAATAAATAAATAAATAAATAAAGAAAGAAAGAAAACTAATCCATGGATCAACTCTCACCAGTGAAGTTTCCTCATACAAGAGTGTAATGCACACAGAAGGCCACAACTGGCAAAGTTTTAGAGAATAAGAGAATACAGAGTACATGTTCCTGGGTGGAATACTAAACCCCTACCACACAGGGCACAGAGACCATCATGGAAGAGGGGGTGAGAAGACCGTGAGAGCCAGGGGTTGTGGATGACCACAAGGAAATAGTTTTCCAGGCAGCTGGGAACTTGCTCAAATGAACTTACAGCAATGGTGACAGCATGCACAACACCCATGCAAACAAAAGTCAGACAAAAACCCAGCATGTGAGTGGGTAAATAGGTAAGAAGACTCGGCCTTAGCTAAGAAAGCATTGGCAGCTGATCACTGCTGGGTAAGGGAGAGTTAAGTCTTCTTTAAGGGAGTGATGCTCGGTAGACTGACTGACTAGGCTCAGTGGATGTACTCACACTGAGGAACACCTGGGACACAAAAGGCTCAATAGGCCTTAACAAATATGACGGAATGTATGAAATCTTGTGGGGTGGGATGGGGGTTGCAGAAAGGGGAGGGTTCTAAATATGATTAAGATGTATTATAAAAATGCACAAAAATTCAATAAAAATAGAAAAAATCCAGTATTGTGCAAACTACTGCATTGTCAACATTATATTCTTCTAAACCCCATAACCTAGAAGTTGTGAAATCATCTCCTTTTCTTTCACCTGAAGTGCCTGATTCCTAGTCTTTCATTCATTTTTTAAATTTATTTAATTTATTTTTATTTTATGTCTATGAGTGTTTTGCCTGTATGTAAGTGCACCTGTGTCACACAATGTCCCAGGAGGTCAGAAGAGATTGTTAGACCCTCTGGAACTGGAGTTATGGATGGTTATTAGCAGCCATATGGGTACTGAGAATCAAACCTTGTCCTCTGCAAGAGCAGTCAATGATCTTAACCACTGAGACATCTCTCCAGCTCCCTTTCATTCATTATTTATTGCTGTATTATAATAGTCTCCTACTTGTCCTAACTGTAACCCATCCCTATATTCACTCAACATTTATTTGATTCAAAGTCAATGCTCCATATAGGTGCAAATGAGCTGTAGGATAGCAGACACATAAACAGTGTGCATATACTACTGTGAGAAGAGATTCCTGCAGGGGTCACTGATGGAGCAAAGGAAGGAAGTGGTCAGAATGCCTCTTGATGGTAGGTAATGGACTCTGATTCTGTCTCTTCTTAGGACCCTGCAAAGTTTGGTTTTATTGTTATTGCTGTCATTTTTATTGTTGTTATTATTTATTTTGCTATACATATACTTCAAACATAAAAAAGTTAGAATAAAAAAGTAATCAGGGCTGGAGATATGGTTCAGTGGCTAAGAGCACCAATTGCTCTTGCAAAAGACCCAGGTTCAATTCCCAGCACCCACATGGCAGCTAACAACCTCCGTAACTCCAATTCCAGGGGAATCCAACACCTTCTTCCTACTCCACGGGCACTGCACAACATGCATGCACTTACACACATGCAGGCAATACACTCATGCACATAAAATAAAAATAATAATTAAAATATTTTCATGGAGGCCAGGAAGCAGTGCTTACTGGACCTCGTTTGGTAACCATGGGAAGGAAAGATCCCAATGTGGAGCACAAGGGCAGGACTGGTGGTTGTTTGGGCTTGCCAAGGAGGAATCTTCAAATAATTCCTTAAGGAAAACATGATATCTTTCAGCCTAATAATGAAAAAATTAATAAAATAAATCATGAGCTGAAAATGCTAAAACCTATGATGTCATAATCTTCATATATGTGTGGCATGCATATATGCATATTTTGGAGTGATGAAAATTGGAAGGAACAACAACAACAACAAAAAGACTGGGTCAAAGAACTGACTGAAATGGTGAAATTCTGCCTGAAACAGTAAACTTCTGCGTTGAAAATTTTAAGAGACTAAGAAAAAAGATAAGAAAAATGTCTGGCAGAAGGCATGAGCTCTGGTGGGGTGGGGGGCACGGAAGGGGAAATGGGTCTAGATTTGATTAGGAAATGTTATAAAATGCACAAACCTTCAATAAAAAATTGGCTTTGAAAAAATATTTTTAAAGTATCATCCAATATTATTAAATGCTTGTGTTTTTTCAAAGTTATTTTACCCTTTCATAAGAAATAAAATGAAAGGATTTATATACCTATGTACCTAAGGTTTTGTACAAACTTCTCAGGTGAAAAGGGATCACGAGTGGAAACAATTCATGCAGCCCTGGTTTAAGCCATCTGGGATATGGTATTCTGTTACATCATCCCCAACTAACAAAACATTCATAGGATGTGTGGAACACACACTCATCAGACATTTCCATAAACTAATAACAAAGAGAGTTTTTAACATTCTCTCACAAAGGTGCTCAAGTGAGTCATATGAGGGGCTGCAGCTCCCGTGGATCTTCCGTTCTCCTGCAAGGACCCACATCAGTCATCAAATCTGACCACTGCGTTATGTCACTGTCCTTCCCACTGCCGCGTCCAGTCTTACACTTCTCTTTTATACTGGACTGCTTTACAATTATCTGCTAATATCTTTGTCTTAATCACCCCCCACAACCTACATTTCAGTCAACATGGACAGGCTAAGCTCCCAAAACAAAGCCCCACTAATGCCCAATACTACTCCAGACCATGGTCTTTCTCCCAGTGTTTACCATAGGCAGTCCCAATAGGACCTCCCCTACAGCCACATTGCCCTACCTGTAGTCACCAAACACTCTTTGCTTCTGGACAGACTCATTAGTAACACACAGAAATGGCTTCTTCCTCCTCCTCCCTGTGTCAAAACTTCACCTCTTTCTAAAGGCTCAGATTACATTTTACATCATCCATGGAGGCCACAAGGGGCCCAGCTGGAAATAATTTCTTGACTGAATTTATACCATGCTTGCAGTCCATGGTCTCATCTGGTGCTTATTGTACACTTTCCACAGTGATTATTTCTCGGACCTCTACAAAAAGCTTACAGACTTCCTAAAGACAGACATTGAGTCTCTTAGCCCCATGCACCCCCAGAACAATACTCCCTCCATGGCACCTCAACATGGCAGAGCCCAATGGATATTTATGGTTGATTATGAAAAAATTAGGCCTTTACTTTTATAACCCAGTGCGGAATCAAAATGTTTCCATCTAGGCCTTGCTGTTTTGTTTAAAAACAGAAACAAGGCATATCACTATTGACAGCTTACCATGACCTAGTGTTGTAGTGTCGCAAGCAAGGAAAGGGGACAGCTGCATTCCCATCACCGTTATGTCTGTAACAGCCAACACCAAGTGCGGGTTACAAACAGGAAGAATAAAGAGTCACTAGTTAAATGTCGGTGGGGATCACAAACATGTTTGCTGCCTCAGCAGCCAGGTCATGAGGACCCACAATAGATGTCATTTGCTGTTTCCATAGCCCCACTGAACTGGGACCTGAGTGTAAAACCATCCTAAAGGAACAAAGCCTCATCAACCCGAAATACTGGCAGATACCATCTCCATGCACTGAAGGAAGAAGCAACACAGAAGTGGCAGCCAGTACTCTAAGCTCCAAATAGGAAAGGGAAAGGTAGGGCACTGACTTACTGTCCCCCATAGGCTCACGGATTTGAACCCTTGGATCCCATCCCCAGTTGGTTGTGCTGTTTGGGGGGGCTACAGAACTTTTAAGACATGGAGGCTTGCCGGAGGAAGTGCATCACTAAGGGAGAGTTTTGAAGGTTTACAGCCTCACCCCACTTCCTGCTAACTCTCTGCCTTCTGTGAAGATAAAGTGTGGTCAGCCAGCCACCTGCAGCCACGCCTCCCCTGCCTCTATGAACTCCTCACTCTGGAACCACAAGCCAATAAACTCTCTCTTCAAGTTGCATCTGGTCACGGTGTTTTATCACAGCAACAGAAAAGTAACTAATGCAATATGTGTGCCCAAGATGGTGCCAATCCCTTTGTACATGCTTAATATAATCCACATTGTAGAATACATGTTTGAAATGAAAGAAAATGGCTTTGGCAACTGTACATTAACAGTATTATTCCTTTTAAAACTCGAGGCTGGAAGCCAGGTGTAGTAGCTTACACCTGCAAACGCCAGCACTAGGGAGGCTGAGCAGGAGGATTGTCCTGAGTTCCTGGCCAGCCAGGGCTAGAGAGAGTCTGTTTCAAAAAAACAAGGAAGAAGAGGAAGGAGGAGGAGGAGGAGAGGAGGAGGAGGAGGAGGACGAGGAGGAGAAAAAAGAAAAAAACTTAGGTGAAATTGAAATACCTTAAATACCACTCTTTAGGTATTCCACGATGTTTCATCTTATTTTGAAGTACTTCACCTCCCACAATATAGCCTGTTGCAAAGTCAGAGCATGAAGTGGGAGGAGGGGAAACAATCATTTCAGTTTTATTGTTGGGTCCCACAGATAAAGAAATCCCCTAGTTTCCAGGTCCACTGTCATTTATGTCTGTGCCGTAAAAGACAATAAAGCTGCGGGCTCTGTGGTCATAAAGCAGTGCTGTTTGGATGACAGACCCCTATGCCATGAAACAAATTCATTAACTGTGAATAACAGAAAAGTTGCCATCAGATAGACACTGGGAAATATACTAATATAAGCCATCACCTATGTGAAAGTTATTGACACTTTTTGCATCTGTATCAATTAATCTGCTGGAGTGCTTTTAAGTAAAGTATAGATGACATGTATACTTTCTTTTTTATATGAAATATTTTTATTGATGTGTTGTGTGTTTCATATATCATTTCTCAATCCAATTTAAACACCCAAACCCAGCTCATGCACTCTGCCATACATGTCTTATATTTTTTTCTCAGTCTTTTTAAAGTTTTTCTCTGTAGAGGTTTATTGTTTGGGCAGAAGTTAACTGTTTCAGTCAGTTCTTTGACACAGTCCTTTTGTTGTTGTTGTTCCCTCCTACTTGTATTGCTCCAAAATATGCCTATATATATGTCACATATATACCAAAATTATGACCTCTGAAAATAAACTGTACGTTAATTCCAAAATATGTTTAGAAGTTAACATTTTCCCTTAAATTTTATATTATTCTAACATATGAATATATACTCTCCACACATATACCACAATTACAAAGTCTGAAAATAAGTGGTAAGTCAATTCTAGAGACCATTAAGGGATTCACATTATAACTGTACAGTTGCTTTCAGATAAAAAGAAATATAGCACTAACATTGCTCAGCTTGCCTTTCAACTAGGGATTTAGTGCTAGAATAAAAAAATGAGGGATACCATTCATTGTTTGTTCTTCTGGGACTGTGTTACTTCACTTAGCATAATGGCTTCAGGTTCCATCCATTTACCTGCAATGTTCATGATGTCATCTTTCTTTACTGCTACATAGAATTCCATTGTGTAGATGAACCACATTTTCTCTATCCACTCATGGGTTGAAGGACACTTGGGTTGGTTCCAGCTCTTCGCTATTGTGAAGAGATCTGCAATAAACATAGATGTGCATGTATCTCTGCAATAGGATGAGTCTTGTGGGCACATGCCCAGGAGTTATGGTATGACTGGGTCAGCTGGTAGGCTCATCTTCAGTTTCTTTTTTTTTATTTTATTTTATTTATTTTTGTATGTGTATGAATGTACTGTCTGCGTGTAGGTTTGTGCACCCATGTCGTGCAATGCCGCGGAGGTCAGAAGAGGGCGTCGGATTCCCCTGGAACTGGAGTCCTCCTGGAATTGGAGTTTCAGACGGTTCTCAGCCGCCATGTGGGTGCTGGGGATCGAACCCGGGTCCTCTGTAAGAGCAGTCAGCGCTCTTAACCGCTAGGCTATCTCTCCAGCCCTCATCTTCAGTTTCTTAAGAGTTCTCCACACTGCTTTCCGTAGGGGTTGCATGAGTTTACATTCCCACTAGCAATGAATGAGTGCTCCCCTTTCCCCACAACCTCTCCAGCATTTGGTGTCTTTTGTTTTTTTATCTTAGCCAGCCTTATTTATTAGAGTGAGATGATATAGTAAAGTGGTTTTAATTTGCATTTTTAAATTATTAGCAATGTTGAACACTTTTTAAGACATTTATCAGCCATCTTTACTTCTTCATTTGTGATGAAGTTTACTCTTTACTCCATCTTTTGAGTGGGTCATTTGTTTTCTTCCTCCTTTGTTTTTTGAGCAGTTTATATATTCTGGATGTTAATGTTCTATCAGATGTACCATTGGTAAAGGTTTCCTCCCTCTCTGTGGGTTTTCTCTTCATTTCTTTGATTGTTTCTTCCACTGTACAGAAGCTCTTGAGTTTAATAAGGTACCATTTGTCAGTTGTTGACCTTATTTCCTGTGCAGCTGCTGTCTGATTTAGAAAGTCTTTTCCTATGCCCATGTCTTGCAGGTTACTACCAACTTTTTTTTCTCTCCTTTTCATATTTCACATTGAAGTATTTGATCCATTTGGAGTTGATTTTTGTACATGGCAAGAGGTAGGGGTTTAGATTTATTCTTCTACAACACCATTTGCTGAAGATGCTGTCTTTCCTCCACTGAGTCTTCTTGGCCCCTTTGTCAAATATGAGGTGGCTGAAACTGGATGTGCTCAGGTTCAGATCCTCAATTTTGGTCCATTGTTCTATGGGTCTGTTTTTGTGCCCATACCAGGCTGTTTTTATGACTATAGCCCTTTAATATAGTTTGAAGTCTGGTATGGTAATCCACCCTGTGTTGCTCTTTTTGCTCAGGGTTGCTTTGGCTATCTGGGATCTTTTGTTTCTCCATATGAAATTTAAGGATTTTTTTTCTAGGTCTGTGAAGAAGCTTGTGGGGGTTCTAATTGGGATTGCATTGAATCTGTATATTACTTTGGGCAGGATGGTCTTTTTACTATATTGATTCTTCCAACCCATGTGCATGGAAGTTCTTTCATCTGCTAATATCTTCTTTAATCTCCTTGAGGGATTTCAAATTTTAATTGTAGAGATTTTTAGTGTGGTTGGTCAGGTTTGTTCCAAGATAATTTATTTTTTGCAGGCTATTGTGAGTGGAAAAGTCTCCCTGTATTCCTTCTCCAATTGCTTGCTATTGGCATAAAGAAAGACTACAGATTTTTCTAAGTTAATTTTGTATCCTACCGCTTTACTGAACTTGTTGATGATTTCTAGGAGTTTTCTGGTGGAGTTTTGGGGGGTCCTTTAGGTAAACTATCATGTCATCTGCAAAAAGAGATAGTTTGACTTCCTTTTTTCCAATTAGTATTCCTCTAATTTCCTTTTCTTGTCTTATTGCTCTTGCTAGCATTTCAAGCACTATATTGAGATGGAGTGGGGATAGTAGGCAGCCTTGCTAGGTTCCTGACTTCAAGGGGAAAGCTTTTAGTTTTTCCCCATTTAGGATAATGCTGGCTGTGGGCTTGTTGTATATGGATTTAATTGTGTTGAGGAATGTTCCCTCCAGTCCAATTCCCTCCAGGACTTTAAACATGAAGGCATGCCGAATTTTGTTGAAGCCTTTTTCCAAATTGAGATGACTATGTGGTTTTTGTCTTTCAGTCTGTTTATGTGCTTTATGATGTTTATTGATTTACCTATGTTGAACCATCCCTGCATCTCTGGTATGAATCCAGCTTGGTCATGGTGGATGATCTTTTTGATATGTACCTGTATGTGGTTTGTAAGTATTTTTTGAGGATTTTTGCATCTATGTTCATTAATGAAATGGGTCTATAGTTTTCTTTTTTGGATGTATCTTTGCCTGATTTTGGTATTAGAGTAATGTTGGCTTCATAGAAGGAATTTGGGAGATTTCCTTCTGTGTCTATCCTCTTGAGTAATTTGAGTAGTAGTGGTTATAGGTCTTCTTTAAATGTCTTATAGAATTCTGCCATGAATCCATCTGGACCTGGGCTTTCTTTAGTTGGGAGGTTTGTTTTTTTTTTAATCACAGTTTCAATTTCCTTCTTGATTATGGGTCTATTTAAGCTGTCAATATCTTCCCAGTTAAGTCTTGGTGGCTTCCATGATGTCAGGTATTCATCCATTTCTCTTAAGTTTTCAAGTTTAGTAGAGTATAAGTTTTTGAAGTATTCCTATTGGATTGTTTGAACCTTTTCACTATCTGTTGTGATGTTTCCCTTTTCATCTCTAATTTGGTTGATTTGGAGTTATTCTTTCCTTCTTTTAGGTTAGAGGTCTATCTAACTTGTTTATCCTTTCAAAGAACCAGCTCTTGGATTCATTGATTTATTTTTTGTATTCTTTCCTTTGTTTCAGTTTCATTGATGTCTGCTCTGATTTTTGTTATTTTTTTTCCTGCCTGGCGTGTTTAGGATTCATTCGTTGCTGCCTCTCAAGTGTTTTTAGTTGCAGTGTTAAGTCATTTATTTGTGCTCTTTCTCTTTTTTTAATGTAGGCACTTAGAGCTATGAATTTCCCTCTCAGGACTGTTTTTAAGGTATCCCATAGGTTTTATTGTGTTATATCATCTCTTTCATTTACCACCAGGAATGCTTTTATTTCTTTATTTCTCCTTTGACTCATTCATTATTCAGTAGTATGTTGTTTTGTCTCCATGTGTTCTTGTAGCTAGTAGGGCTCTTTCTGGTGTTGATATTAAGCTTTACTGTACTATGGTCTGATAAGATGCATGGAATTATTGCAATTTTTTGGTATTTGCTGAGGTTTGCTCTGTGTCTCAGTATATGGTTGATTTTGGAGAATGTTCTATGGGGTTCTGAGTAGAAAGTATATTCTTTGATTCTTTGGTGTTCAGGTGGAATATTTGGTAAATGTCTGTTAGGTCCATTTGGTGTATCATATTGTTCAGTTCAGATGTCTGTCTGTTCATTCTTTGTCCAGTTGACCTGTCCAATGGGCTCAGTGGGGTATTAAAGTCTCCCACTATTAGTGTGCTGGAACTGATCTGTGCCTTGAAGTCCTTTAGGATTGTGTTTATGAAGTTTGGTGCACCAGAGTTTGGTACATATATATTTATGATTGTGAGATCTTCATGGTTGATTGATCCTTTGATAAGGATGTAGAGACCCTCTTTGTCTCTTCTGATTAGTTTTACTTTGAAAGCTATTTTGTCTGATATTAATATAGCAACTCCTGCTTGGATTTTAGTATCATTTGTTTGAAATAATTTTTTTCCATCTTTTTACCTTAAGATGGTGCCTGTCCTTGAAGGTGAGGTGTGTTTATTATAGACAGTAGAAAGTTGGATCCAGTTTCTTAATCCCTTCTCCCAGTCTGCATCTCTTGATTGGGGAGTTTGGACCATTAATATTTAGGGTTAATATTGAAAGATGTATATTCCTTACCTTCAGTTTATCTTCTGTTTGCATTTTTTGTCTATGTTTTGGTCTGGGTTTATCCCTTCATTAATTACTCTCTCTTGCTTCTTAGGGATAGCTGCTCCTTTCCTCTGTCCTCTGAACTGCTTCGAGTATTTTCTGGAGGGTTGATTTTCTAGACATGTATTCTTTCATCTTGTTTATTTCATGGAATATTTTCCTTTTTCCTTCGATTATAATTGACATTTTTGCTGGGTAGAGTAACCTGGGTTGGCATCTGTAGTCATTTAGTACTGGAAATACTTTGGTCCGAACTTGTCTGGCTTTCATCGTTTGCATTGAAAAGTCAACTGTAATTCTGATGGGTTTTCCTTTATATGTAACTTGTTCTTTTTCTCTTGTGGCTTTCATTAGTCTGTCTTTGTTTTGAGCATAGTTTTGATTATAATATGGCGTGGGGAGTTTCCTTTTTGATCTTGTCTATTTGGTGTTCTATGTGCTTCTTGTATGTGTATGTGTATGTCTTTTTTTCAATTTGGGGAAATTTTCTCCTATAATTCTGTTGAAGAGCTGGTACATACCATTATCCTGGGATTCTTCTCCTTCCTCTGTATCTGTAATGTGGAGGTTTGGTCTGTTCATGGAGTCCCACATTTCCTGGTTATTTCACTCTTGTATTTTTTATTATTATTTTTCATTGTCTTTGCTTGAGCTCTTCAGTTCCTCCATGTCATCTTATCTTCTAGGGTTGATACTCTATTTTCTGTCTCATCCATTCTGTTACTGAGGCTTTCTCCTGCCCTTTCCTGTTGACTGGATGAGTGTTCGATTTCCTTTTTCATTTCAGCCTGAGATTCCTTTAGTATTTCCATTTCCTTCTGGAGTTGTCCATTCTCTCCTTTTAGTTTTTCAGTTTCCTTTTTCATTTCAGCCTTAGATTTTTTCAGCATTTCCATTTCCTTCCAAAGTTGGTAATTCTCTCCCTTTAGGTCCTTGAATTCTCTGAGTATATCCATGATTGTTCTTTTGAGATCTATGTTCTGGGTTACCTCCAGAGAGATCTCATTTTGGAGTTCTATAGGACTGATAGAGTTTGTTGGGGATTTCCTATTTGCTTTTCCCATGTTGTTGATTTTTCTTTGTGCTTTTGGCATGTGGATTTGATTTGTTTTGTTTGTAATCTGATGTGAAATTCAAGTGTTTCTTCTTGCCAAGTAGGCCTATTCCTCTAGTTTGTCGGGGGGGGGAGGAATTGGCCCTTGAACCAGTAACCTGGCTGTGGCCTCAGTGTCCCTAAGGACCAGGGGTCCCATCAAGGTGGACTGGCTCTTACCTGGCCTATGGCAGAACCCAAAGGGCCACTGACTGCTGCCTCAGTGTCCCTGAAGACCCTGACATGTATATTTTCTCCTTACCTGTTTAAGTATGCTCCTCTATGAAATAAGGACACTATCTTACATAAACACTGTATCGTTATTAACCTAACACAATTACCACTGATTCCTTAAGGTCTCATGTATCTAGTCTATGGCTCAGTTTTCTCAGATATTCCCTTTAAATTATAGTTAGTTGGGGGCTGGAGAGATGGCTCAGTGGTTAAGAGCACCAACTGCTCTTCCAGAGGACCCAGGTTCGATTCCCAGCACCCACATGGCAGCCAAGAACCATCTTTAACTCCAGTTCCAAGAGAATCCAATGCCCCTTTCTGACCCCCACAGCAGAGGTGTAGCCATGGTAGGTGGCTGATACTCCAATGGATGGCCCTACACTCTTAACCATACAGGGAGCACTACTTGGACTCAGTGAGTTATTAAAAAAAGGGGGACATGAAGTTGCAAGGGGGGCATGGTTGGGGGGTCTGGAAAGAGTGAGAGAGAGTATAGATTGGATCAAAATATATTGTATACATGTATGAAATTCTCGAAGGATACATAAAAATATATATTTTTTTTTTACAGGGGAGAGCGCAAACGCAGTCCCTAAAGTTCACACAGTTGCTATGTATAGTAAGTCTCTTTTAACCAAGAATTTACAGTGTTTTTTGGTACCATAGATTTTTCAGCACCATATATTCACATTACAAGACCATATCCTGTAACAAAACAACACGGTCCATAAGGGAGTATACACTTTAGTTTCCCTATCCAACAACATATTCCTTTCACATTAAATATTTTCTTTGATTAAATTTCTAAAGCTGAACAAGTCCAGAGGGATTTTTCCTATTAAGGCTTGGAATTGGTGTTTTACATTGTGACGAGAAACATTCAGAATGTGCCAATGAATGGCACCTGGCAGTCCCGCCAGCTCCTGCATCTGTCCCTCCTGATGTTGTTGCCAGCAAGCCCTCTGGTGGGAATGTCTAACAAGGCCTCCTGACTATGGGTGAGAGCCCACAGCTCCAGTCCCTCAGCAGCAGTGACCCAGACAGCAAGGGCAGTAGGCATCTGCTTTCAGCTGTGATGTAAAGATCTTGCAGACCCCCCTCAGGAGGGAAGCAGTTCTCTGTTGGCTGGGCATCACAACTGTCCCCTGGTCCAGGGTTCTGACTGCTATAAGCTCATCAGCCCTCTACTGTACAGATACAAACAAAAAAAAAGAATCAAAAAAAATTGGAAACTATCAAGTTAACTTTATGAACACATGTTCCATCTGTTTGTAGGATTCTGTAGGTCCATGGCATGTGCCATTGTTTTTGAGGCAAATTCAACTTCAAAATGTCATACTAGCTGCCACTCTCCAACAACACTAGTGATAGCCTCTCCTAGCCGTAGTAACTGCAAGGTTTCAAAGCATGATATCCACATGGATATCAGAACACTATTTCTAGATAATTACTGAATTGAGTTCTGAAATCATAACATCATCCTGAAATCTAAATGAACTACAAATAAAGATTTCATTTACTTGTTGAAGAACTTTTATTTGTATAATATTCATTTCTGGCTCTAAAGTTGCCTTCTGACTTCATCCCTCATCACCCTCCACTTTCCCAGTACGCCATCCTCATCTCTGGTTGGTTCCCCTAATGTGGTATCTGTGATTGTCACACTATGTCCCTTCTTGTCATTTGAGCTTCCGGCCAGTATCACAGCTTCAAGAACACGTCCCCTCAACCCCAATATGAAGCAGTCCCCCTACAAGCTCACACTCTCCACTCTATCTTATTCTCACTTCCATTAGCCCAGTTTTGTCATGTGTGCTTATGTGCTCCTTAGCTTACAACTTCCCTCAGCTAGAGGACAGCTCCAGCACAGTGAGCACCTTTTCCAGTCTCTTCTTACAACTCACTTCCCTCAGCTAGAAGATAGCTCCAGCACAGTGAGCACCTTTTCTCATCTCTTCAGCCACGTGTCTCCAGCAGATAAAATAGGATTTGGCACACAGAAGGGACTAAATAACGTTCCTCAAATGGTTCTGTTCCATCTCTTCTGCAAAAAACTACAAATGAATAAAAGCTAAGTATTTAATTGTTGCCAGATGCAATAGAACAGCCAGAGAACACCTGCTGGAATCCCTACCATAAGTTGGAAGAATTTTTTTTAATGGGTGATTAGGTAGATAGCAGTGAACTTCCATCTCCAAAGTGTACCCTAACATCCATTATCAGAGATGTTATCACTGAAAGTTGTTGATATTAGACTTTGCTTCATAAATGTGATAGGACTTTCTAAAACAAAGTGTGTTTGAATAAAAAAAAGGGACAAAATAGCGGATCATCAGTTTAAATAAACTTCTGAGCAATCTTTATAACAAAGAAGTGCTTTCTACTTTCTACCTTTAAAAAGTGGATGTTAGCCGGGCGTGGTGGCACACGCCTTTAATTCTAGCACTTGGGAGGCAGAGGCAGGCAGATCTTTGTGAGTTCAAGGCCAGTCTGATCTACAGAGTGAGTTCCAGGACAGCTGGGGCTACAGGGAGACCCTGTCTCAAAAAGACCAAAAAAAAAAAAAAAGTGGATGTTTAGGGTCACTGGCTGCTCTTGCAAAAGACTCAGCACCCACATGGTGGCTAACAACCAACCATAACTCCAGTTCCAGGGGATCCAATGCTGTCTTCTTACCTCTGCACAATATAGATGCACTTGCATACAAGCAGGCCTAACCTTCACACACATAAAATAAAAGTAATTTTTTAAAAATTGGACGACTGAGGCTGAAAAGATTGCTCTGTGGTTAGGAGCACATAGTATTCTTCCAGAGGACCTGAGTTCAGATCCAAGCTCACAACTACCTGTCACTCTAGCTCTAGATGATCCAATGCCCTCTTCTGGCCTCTTGGAGGCACTACACTCATGTGCACAAACCCCCCTCCCACACAATTTGTATTATTTTAAAAGAAAAATAAAATCTTAAAAAGCAAATGACTAATTAGCTTCAGAGAAGAGCATCTCTAATTCAAGAATCTGAATCAGGGCACAGGTTGTCTTGTTGGGAAGGGTTGGGGTAGAGCCTTTGGCAGGGAAATGCACCGGGTACTACCTGTCTCACAGAAACCCTGAAGACAGTAGGCCAGCAGGAGATAAAAGGTATGCTTATTCATCTCCGAATGAATCCCACTGGTGAAATTTACACTCTACAGGCAAAAATAGGTGGTCCCTTCTATATTTCCTCATCTTCTACTGTAAACAGTTTCAAAAGAACCAGGTAAAATGGTCATCTAGCAAGAGTCCACCATTAGTTCTGCTCAAGCACCTGCGATGTACCCTATCGCAGGCTGAAAATGACAGGAGACACACACATGAAGTTGAAGTCCCTACTTAAAGGAACTCCACTAAACAAAACAGACCAACCATGAGACCCCTGCATGAGCCTGCCTGATGGCCAGCACAGCATCTATCCAGTGCCAAAAAGATAAAGGCACTCTAGGAACGCAGGCTCAAAGGAGGAGGGCCAGGACCCGAGGGGAGGGGGCTTGAGCCACAGAGTTTTCCTGCTTCGAAAACAGGAGAGCTGAGTCAGAGCTGAGGGCCAAGCACACACAGGCTGGAAGAAAGCAAGCTGCTTGTAACGTGGAGCAGGAAGACATCCTCACATCTTGGGACATGGTGTCCTGTGCTGAGCCCCCCACATGGAAATGGCAAATTAATCATTGTGAGCCATGACCACCCATGGTGATCCTTTTTGGGCCTTGGGAAATTTACATTGGGAAATTTTACATAAAAATCAGGATTTCTAGGCCAGGCGTGGTGGCACATGCCATTAATCCCAGCACTTGGGAGGCAGAGACAGGCAGATCTCTGTGAGTTCAAGGCCAGCCTGGTCTACAGAGTGAGTTCCAGGCCAGCTGGGGCTAAAGGGAGACCCTGTCTCAAAAAGAAAAAAAACAACAACAACAAAAAAAAAAGAATGTGAGAACTCCAGTCGTTGTCAGGCAGCAAAGGAAGCAGGCCGTGGGGAACAAACATGGTCAATGTCATCCCACAGGGAGCTGTCTGGCCACCACACTGCATCTCAACTTTACCAACTGACCTGTACTAGTCAGACTCAAAGACCCAGAGATAACCACAACCCACCATAGCTGGAGGTGCCAAGCACCTTGTTCACATGAAGGCTTCAATTGACCCAAAGAAAATTAAATCTGACGCTCTACTTTCCATAAAATCCCCTACTTTCCCTCTCATCCATTCACAACAGAGAATGGAAAGGTGTCAGGTACCAGGGAGCACCTGCCATCTGCCTCTTACAGCTCACTCAAGTGCCTCCTTCATGTGCTTCTACACTCTGATCTGTGGGATCAAGCCCATGGTCTCATGTACATTAGGTAAGTGCACTACATCTGAGATATGTTATTCTGTTCTTAATGGCATTTCCAGGGTGGAATGCAGTTTGGGGAATGGCTCTGAGGCCACAGGAGGGAGAGATGGCTCTTTTCAGCGTGGCAAGTTTCTCCATGTAGTCTCCAACCACCAAACCACATTAAGCATTAATTAAGAGTGTCGGAGAGCTTTCCCTGGACCAACTCCCTTACCCTGAGTCACCAACCACCCCAGCATAGGTGGCTCAATCCCCCAACTCCAGGTATTCCAAAACCCATCTCTCCTGGCACATATGACCAGTCACACAGATTCCCCACCTGGGAAGCCCTTGAGTCAAAACCCACTTTTCCTTGCCTCACAGCCTCTCCACCCTCATTTTGCCAGCCTGGGACACAGGCAGGCACCTAATTTTCCACCTTAGACCTCTGATCTATCTCCCTAACTGAAGCTGGCTAAATACCCTACCACAGACCACAAAGCACCCACAAGGTGGTCAGTCCCCTCCCCCAACCTCTCTAGCGCTGACCGGCCTCTGGTAAGTCAGAACCTGTGCACCAGCTACCTCATTCAGTCCTTCTCCCACACCCCCACCCTGTTCTCACCCAGACTAGGATCCCTGCAGTCACCAATCCTTTCCCTGGACCAACTCTCTTACCCTGAGTCATCAACCACCCTGCCATAGATGCCAAGTACCACCTCAGTTAATCCCAACCCCATCTTCCTTGACTCTATCTGATGGTCAGTCCTGCCTACCTAGGACTTGGAACAAAAGGTAACAGCTATACTAACAATACAAAAATAACAAAAATTAATTAAATAAAAGCCAAACAGAAATACCTACTGGTCAGATAAGCAACAAAGAATATCTATATGCCAAAAAAAAAAAAA
>VZQC01000845.1:1151178-1279305 GCA_009823505.1 Rhizomys pruinosus | reverse complement strand
AAAAAAAAAAAAAAAAAAATCAGAAAGAGCACATGTAAAAGACTTAATAGCACAACTCAAGACTCTGGAAAGGCAAGAACAAATGAACTACTTAGTAGACAAGAAGAAATAACAAAAATCAGGGGAGAAATTAATGAAATAGAAACAAAAAAAATACAAAAAAAATCAATGAATCTAAGACCTGGTTCTTTGAAAGGCTAAACAAGACAAACAGACCCTTGGCACAGCTAACCAAAATAAATAAAGAGCAAATGAAATCAACAAAATCAGAGACACAATGGGGAACATCACAACATACACCAAAAAAACCCCAGAACACTATAAGGGAATACTTCATAAGTCTATATTCCATTAAATTTGAAAACCTAAACAAAATGGATGAATTTCTAGAGACATGAAAACCACCAAAGTTAAACCAAGAAGAGGTCAAAAGCTTAGGCAGACCCATAACAAAGAAGGAAATTGAAACATTAATACAAAACCTTCCAACTAGAAAAAGTCCAGGCTCAGATGGTTTTACAGCAGAATTCTACCAAACATTCAGAGATGATCTACAACCAATACTGCTCAAACTATTCAAAAAGGTAGAAACAGAAGGAGAACTTCCAAACTCCTTCTATGAAGCCAGCATCACCTAATACTCAAACCAGGTAAAGATACAACAAAGAAAGAAAACTATAGACCATATCCTTAATGAATATAGATGCAAAGACACTCAACAAAATACTCACAAACTGCATACAGATGCACATCAAAAAGATCATCCACCGTGATCAGGTAGGCTTTCAGAGATGCAGGAATGGTTCAACATACATAAGTCAATAAATGTCATAAAACATAGAAATGGACTTGAAGACAAAAATCACATAATTATATCAATAGATGCAGAAGAGGTCTTTGACAAAATCCAATATACATTCATGTTAAAAGTCCTAGAAGGAATAGGTCTGGAGGGAACATACCTCAATATTATTAAACATATATAACCAACCCATAGCCAACATCATTCTAAATGGAGAAAAAAGTGGATGCATTCCCATTAAAATTAGGAATCACACAGGGTTGTCTTCTATCTCCACTCCTTTTCAATATAGCTTGAAACCCTTGCAAGAGCAATAAGACAAAGATAGGAAGTTAAAGGAGTACTAACTGGAACAAAAAGAAGTCAACTTATCCCTATTTGGAGATGCTATATTATACATAAGAGATCCAGAAAACTCCACCAGAAAGCTACTAGTGGCAAGTTACAAAATCAACTTATAAAAATCAGTAGTGTTTCTATACACCAACAACAAGCAATCAGAAAAGCATACAAGGAAACCCTCCTGTTCCAGTTAGCCTTCAATTGCTGTGACAAAACACTCTGATCAATACCAACTTAGGGGTGGAGGCGTTTATTCATCTTGTGTATCCTGGGTCACAGTTCATCACTCAGGGAGCCCAAGGTAGGAACTCAGGGCAGGAACCTGGAGGCAGGAGCTGAAGCACAGGCCATGGAGTAATGCTGCTTACTGGGTTGCTCCCTGTGCCCATGCTCAGCCTGCTTTCTTACAAGAAACTGTCCAGGGGTTGCACCACCCACATTGGGCTGGGGTCTCCCACATTGCTCAACAATCAAGACAATACTCCACAGACCTGGCCACAGGCCAGTCCAATGGAGCCAATTCCCCAACTGAGGCTCCCTCAACCCAGGTGTGTCAAGTTAACATTAAAGCTATCCAGCATACCTTCCATTCACATTAACTTTAAAAAATAAAATACTTGGGAATAAACCTATCAAAAATGTTAACAATCTCTACAATGAATGTTTCAAAACTTTAAAGAAAGAGATAGAGGAAGACACTAAGATGGAAAAATCTACCATATTTATAGATCGGTAAAATCAATACTGTGAAAATGACCATCTTACCAACAGCAGTCTATAGATTCAATGCAATACCAATCAAAATGTCCACAGTATTATTCACAGAGCTAGAAGGAGTCATCCAAAAATTCATATGGAGACACAAAAGACTCTGGATAGCCAAAATAATTTTGAGCAAAAAAGAACAATATAGGGGGCATCACCATACCAGATCTCAGGTTATATTACAGAGCTGTAGTTACAAAAACAGCATGGTACTGGCATAAAAACACACATGTAGATCAACGGAACATAATAGAAGACTTACTAAATATGAGTACATACAATTTCAGCCACCTGATATTTGACAAAGGTGCCAAGAATACACAATGGGAGAAAAACAGTATCCTCAACAAATGGTGCTGGCAGAACTGGATCAACACCTGTAGAAGAATGAAATTGGACCCTTAGCTTTCTCCCTGCACAAAACTCAACTCCAAGTGGATCAAAGATGTCAATATAAAATCTGAAACTCTGAAACTGCTAGAACACATAGGCAGTACCCTCTAAGATGTAGGTGTAGGAAAGGATGAGGTTTTTTGTATTTTTGAGACAGGGACTCCCTTTAGTCCTAACTGACCTGGAGCTCACTCTGTAGACCAGGCTGGCCTTGAACTCATAGATATCTGCCTGCCTCTGCCTCCCCAGTGCTGGGATTAAAGGCATGAGCCACCATGCCTGGCACTAAAGACAGTTCTTAGCCACCATGTGGGTGCTAGGAATTGAATCCAGGTCCTCTGAAAAAGCAGTCAGTGCTCTTAACTGACTAAGCCATCTCTCCAGCCCCAGAAAGGACTTTCTTAATGGGACATCAGCTACTCAGGCATTAAGGGCAGCAATCAGTAAGTGGGATTTCATTAAGCTACAAAGCTTCTGTACAGCAAAAGAAACAGCCAAGGGGAGATCTCCAGAGACCAGCTCAGGCAAGCACAGGTAAGTAGGCAGCAGCTGAGTGCTTCAGCAAGGCTGATTGTTGATTGACTTCATCTAGCTAATCCGTTAATCCAGTGACTGATTTCATCTAGTTAATATGTTAATCCAGTTGTCTTTGGCTTAATTGGCTTTTGTGGCTGTGGGGCGGAGTTATCCTCCCACCACCTGGTATAAAAGGTGAGGTTGTGTCAGTCTCTATCTGAGATCTCCAGAGACCAGCTCAGGCAAGTGCAGGTGCCTGGGCATGGGCTAAAGAGCCTGCCCACAGTCGCCCCCCCCTCCCCTGCCCCGGCCAACTGGGATTACAAAGGCATCTGAAGGAGGCAAGCAAAGCAAGCCTTCAACACAGTGAAGAGGCATTTAGGACTTACATTAGAATACAGGCAAGGAGAAGCTCATATGCCAGGAACATGAAGAATAGACAACACCGGAAAGGGGCAGAATAATCCCGCATCAAGCTCTATCAACCCTATGGAAGATTCCTACAGTGGGATCCCCCTGGGGATGGACCAGGACACAGATATCAGAAACACAATTGGGAACATATTTAAAGAACTACAAGATTATAAAGAGCAAATCAAAGAACTAAGAAAAGAGAATGAAGAACTCAAGAAGGACCTAGAGAGAGAGAATGACAAACTCCGGAAGGAACTGGAAACACTGAAAAGATCCCATGCTGAAAAAGATAAGGAAACCAACCAGNTTTTTCTGGTTTTCTTTTAAGTGTTACTGCAGCCAGTGTCAGGATCCGTTTTGTGTTCTTTTTTTAAAATTTTTATTTATTTAGTATGTTGATGAATGTACTGTCTGCATATAGGTCTGTGCACCCGTGTCATGCAATGCTGCAAAGGTCAGAAGAGGGTGTTGGATTCCCCTGGAACTGGAGTTAACGGTTCTCAGCCGCCATGTGGGTGCTGGGGATCGAACCTGGGCCATCTGCAAGAGCAGGCAGCGTTCTTAACCGCTGAGCCATCTCTCCAGCCCACCCCTCAGTTCTTAACCTGTAATACTTCTATACACAATAAAGATTGAGAAGCCGGGCGTGGTGGCGCACGCCTTTAATCCTAGCACTTGGGAGGCAGAGGCAGGCGGATCTTTGTGAGTTCAAGGCCAGCCTGGTCTACAGAGTGAGTTCCAGGACAGCTGGGGCTACACGGAGACCCTGTCTCCCAAAAACCAAAAAAAAATTTTTTTGAGGAAAGCAGAAGGCTACAAATTGCCAACCTCCAAAGAGTGGGAGCCCCCAGAGTGTGTATCCCTGGATGGGCCCCTATATTAAACCTCACCTACCCACAGGTCAGGGGTCATTGTGGAAGAAGGGATGGAAAGATTGAGAGCCAGAGCTGGTGCACAAATGTAGAGAAGCAGTGACTTGCAATACACTGTAAGCTTTCCCATGTAAACCTGTAGCAATGTAGGCACCAGACAGGAGACCCATGCCAAGGGGGACAAGGTCTCAAAGAGGAGCAAGAGAAATGGGTGGGGGACTGACTCTGGGCTGAGGAGAGAGGAAGAGAGGAAGAGTGCGCCTCTCCTAGGATTCCTAGATATGCTGACCCCACTTTAGCAGATCTATTTGCACAGAAGGACATCTGGGTTTGGGAGCTTGACTGGATAGAGCTTAGCTTGAATGTTGTAATGCATGAGTTCTGATGTGGGGTTGAGGTATGGAGAGGACTGAGTTTGGGAATCATTGTATGAGTTGTACAAATGCTCAATTTAAAAATTAGCTAAAAAAGAGTGTGGGAGGATGTAAAATGTTGTTTTTCAGCAGACAGTAAATATTACGGAAGTTATCCTTAGCCTAGATGAAGATGCAAGCTCAAGATAAAACAAAATATGCCAATCTAAGAGAATTGTCCATCTTTATCGTACAAGTAGATGATCTGTCTTTCTTGAGACTCTCATAGTCCCAAATACTTTTCCACTCTTGAGAGGCCATGAAGCTAATGGCTGACTGCCCTGTAAAATGGGAAGCTAAGTGGGCTAAGTCAATAGCTTGTTAGCAAGAGCAGCAGTTCAGAGGAAGCTGGAGAAACCGACTCCACGATATTCTCCCAGCCCTCTGCTCGCCTGTGCAGAAAAAGCTGTCATCCCCATTTTGAGGCTTGGATTCTTCGCACCATTGAAGTATTATAATGAAAAAACACTATATAATCCCCATTGAAGTTGAATGTGGTTTCAAATTTATTTTCCTAGTAATAATATTTTTCATAAATGTGAAGTTTATGAAATGGTCAAACCCATACAAAATACACTGTGTTTTCATCCACATTAATACCCTATTCCCATGTGGCAAAGACTAAATCAAATTAGCATTTTACATTTAAAAGGGAAAAATATTTACCTGCTTTTAAAAGCAAAACCACCAATGGAAACAGTTTACATACACTTCAAGAAAAATCACATTAATCCATGGAAAACTGCATTCTGACAGGCACTTGTGAATATTCTAAAATCCAAAGCATAATGCCATCTGTCCCTGGAGAAGAACAGCACCCACATTTATAGCTTCTTTTTCAGGTTTCCAAGAAGCAAAAGCAAGCCTGTCTGTTTCAAAATAATGCTTCCTCCTCTCTGTTCAAGCTTTTGTGTAGCCCTCCTCTCCTGAACGTGACATTCCAGACCCCGGAATGTGACCAGGCAGAGCCCACCTCTGCCTCCTTTCCATTCAACATTCTGCCTTCCTACTCTGGATGCTCACTACCTTGCCTAACCCATCCCACCACCTTTCAACCACTCTGCCTTTTACCTCTAATCAACCTGTCCTCAGCTACCAAAATAAATGTCCCGAATCCCCATTTTGATTGTGGTCTTCCTGAATATTTCATTTCTTGTAATTCTAGCATATTTTCCATTGTCCAATAAAGGAAGATCCCTTTATTGGGGTAAATCAAGCCTCTGTTAACTCTTCCATTGTGCCACCTCCCCTACCCCACTTGTGTCCCAAAGAGGAGGCCCAGTCTCTGCATCCCACATACTCATTTTGCAATCCTTGCACCTACACCTCTTGCAGGACCAGCCCATATGCCATCTTGTCCAGAAGCTCTCCAAGAATGCCAAGTCAGAGGTATCGGTCCCCCCACCTCCACACAGCTCCATAATAGTTGTGTTTCTTTCTAGTTATAGCCATCATCTGGCCTAGGAAGCAGACACTGAACCTTCTTCACCTGCAGACACCCTTAGAACATAACAGAATGCCTCAAATCCAGCAAGATCTAACAAATGGCTCCTTGCTCCCAGTTCATTTGAAGCTGCTCCTTGGATGAGCACCATTTGTAATGTTTTTGTCTTTTTCTTAGAAAGGTACCTCCCCACTAACTTCCTAGGATTTTCCTATAATTTAACTATTGGAAAAGCGAGAAACACCATTTAAAAAGAAGCATAGGGAGTCAAAGAGGCTTGGTCAATGTAGAACCAGAAGAAAGACTGTCCGCACAATGTCACAGCCAGCTGGTTCTCATATCCTGACATAAAGGGAATGGGTTCCTGCCCTAGATTGCTGCTATTAATTGAATTACAGGAGGGAAAGGTAGACGTAGTAGACGGTATGCGAGAATTACGAATGCTCAGAGCTTGTCCCTCATCAACCTAACCTGCCCTAGGCAGGTGAGACCATACAAGCAGCTGAGTTGCAGACCTGGGCCAATCAGAAGGCGACAAGAGGAGAGTGGGAATGTGAACAGTACATAACCCCTAACCCTGCCCCCAATAAAGGAGTCCACAACAGCTCGCCCTCTGTCTGTGTTCCCTGACTCCCAGGGTCTGTGTGTCTTGGCTCTGTGCCTCTCACCCCCATTCCTTCGGTCGGATCCCCAAAATTCCCCAGCAGGCCTGGGGGATTAACTACAGGTAGAGAGTAAAAAATGAACTGGGAATGCACTGGGAGGAAGGCAAAGGAAAACCCATGCTTGTCTGAGAACTAAGTAGTATACTTCCACCAGGATACTCCAGCCATCACTTTATCATTGTCCTCCCACAGATCCGCAGTTAAATGAGGGTTAGGATTGTGCTGCACAATTGCTGATGCATAGTACTTAGCACAAAACTTAAATCACTGTCCCTCAATCAACCATTTGTTAAATAAAATAAAAATATACTTCTACTTGTAATTCATTTATCCCCCAATATAATTTTTTTAGAAGCACTTGTTAAATAAATTATAATGACAGTGACAGCGAGAAGCCATATGATGCAAGTAGACCTCATTAGCAGACACAGGGGCAGGCCAGGATGAGCCCGGGGCACTGGGTGCAGGGCACAGGGCACAAGGAGTGAGGATGCTACCCACATGCTCCAAGAGGCCTCCTCTGAATTTCCCCATGGCAATTCTGAAAGACAGTACTGCAGGGTGCACAGAGTATGCTCCAAGACACATGCCTATCATACACTTGAACTTTCTAAATCATAGGGAAGCATTAGGAACATAAAGTGTTTCACAAACATCTAATGAGGTGCCCCTACTGTCAAGGTGTTTGTAATCTAAATGAGAATGCTGCCCCTTTACCAGAGGCAGGAGCTAAGTGGACATGGGTGTCAGCTGCTTTGTTATATATGCTTTCTGGGCCATGTTGTTACTTATATGCTGGACTCAGGAACCAGCACCACATGCTCTTAGCTTGTGGAATGAAAGCCAGACTCCAACACTGGCCTATGCACTAGCTACTTAGGCACTGACCAGCATGCAGCACACACCACTGGTGTAACTCTGGAGAAACTGAAACTACGAAGATGCTATCCCTTTAAAATACTGTCCAATAAGTTATGATCCCATTTCTCTTTCCTTCCTTAAATTTTTGAAGAGAGGTAAAGCAAGGAACAGGAGTGCATCAAACACATCAGAAAGAGGAAGAGGAGACTCAGGAAGGAACAGCATCATCAGAGGATCTGACATAGCAGAGCAACCCCCCCTTCCCTAGAGATGGTGCAGCATTCTACTCCTGGCATGAGCTTGTCCTCTGTGGCTGTACAATTGAGTAGAAAATGAAAGCCCAGGACAGAAGGAGAACCAAAGAGAGGGAAAGGAACAAGAACTGGAGGAGCATGAATGTCCCCCAGGCTCCACTTGCTAAATGACTTAAAGCATAGTGTCTTCTACATAAAACAAAAGAGGTGTTATTTTATTTATTCTTTTATGTTTCTTTCCTGGATGGTAAATTGTAATCCTGACTTGACATAACCTAGAATTACCTGGGGAGAGTCTCAATGAGACTCTCATTGTCTTAGTTATGTTAATTGATATGGGAGGACCCAGCCCCTCTGGGTGGCACTAGTCCCCAGGCAGGAGAGAAACCCAGCTGAGCAAGCCAAGCAAACAAATGAGTGTGTGTGCACTCATTCCTCTCTGCTCTTGACTGTGGATGTGACTGTTTGAAGTACCTGCCTAGACTTCCCCACATTGATGGGCTATAACCTGGAATTGTCCCAGCAATAGAAATGAAGCTAGAACCAAACAATAGATCCATTTATTTCATGTGAAAAATGAAAACACCACATAAAGCCAAAGAGCCCTTATCTTTGACCTTATCATTAGAAATCCACAGCACAGATTTTAAGGATTGTGGCTTAAACCAACATCTGCAAATGCCGAAAGGATCTACAATTTCCTTTAATGTTTCTACTAGCTTTTATGGAAATTTTTTCTTCCAAAGTTCTTACAAAAACAACACAGCCATGTATGATTTCTCATACCTAATCCCTGCACTTAGGAGGCTGAAATAGGATGATTGCTGCCAGTTTGAGGCCAGCCTGGGCTACCAAGGGAGATTCTGTCTCAATAAAATAAGAAACAAACAATAAAGAATTAACTTTGTGAGACAATATAGTTTAAGACAATTTCTCTAATATCTGAGAGCAGTTAACTAGGACTTGAATTACTGAATTCATGCTTTTAACATTGTAAAATATCTTTATATTCTCCATTAAACTGCTCATCTTGGACTTCATTAACAGAGACGATCTACGAGAACAGCATTTCCAGCCACTGAAATTCCACATCATGTTCTTCTTACAAATAGCAGCTTGTTTTGAGTCTTTTAAGGGTTCTCCACACTGCTTTCCACAGTGGTTGTACGAGTTTACATTCCCACCAGCAGTGGATGAGTATTCCCCTTTCCCCACAACCTCTCCAGCATTTGTTGTGTTTTGTTTTCTTGATCCTAGCCAGAGTGACATGATATCTTAGAGTGGTTTTTTAGAGTGGTTTTAATTTGCATGTCCTTAATTATTAATGATGTTGAATACTTCTTAAAATGTTTCTAAGCCACCTTTATTTCCTCACTGGTGAAGTCTCTGTTCAGCTCTTTACTCCATCTTTTGAGTCTTTGTTTTCTTACTTCTTTGTTTTTTGAGTAATTTATACATTCTGGATGTTAATACTCTGTCAGCTGTATCACTGGTGAAGGTTTCCTCCCACTCTGTGGGTTTTCTCTTCACTTCCTTGATTGTTTCTTTCACTGTTCAGAAGCTTTGGAGTTTGATGAGGTCCCACTTGTCAGCTGTTGACCTTATTTCCTGCAAACCTGCTGTTTGATTTAGAAAGTCTTTTCCTATGCCTATGTCTTGTAGGTTGCTATCAATGTTTTCTTCTATCACCTTCAGAATTTAGGGTTTCATGTTGAGGTCCTTGATCTACTTGGAGTTGATTTTTGTACAGGGTGAGAGGTAGGGGTTTAATTTTGTTCTTCTACAAATGGCGATCCACTTTTCCCAGCACCACTTGCTGAAGATGCTATCTTTCCTCCATTGAGCTTTTTCAGCACCTTTGTCAAATATGAGGTGGCTGAAATTGTATGAGCTCAAGTTTGGATCTTCGGTTTTGTTCCATTGGTCAACGGGTCTGTTTTTGTGCCAGAACCAGGCTGTCTTTATGACTATAGTCCTGTAATAGAGCTTGAAGTCTGGTAAAGTGATCCCCCTGTATTGCATTTTTTTGCTCAGGGTTGCTTTATCTATTCAGGGTCTTTTGTTTTTCCATATGAGTTTAAGGATTTTTTTTTTCCAAGTCTATGTAGAAACTCGTGGGGATTTTAATTGGGATTGTATTGAATCTGTATATTAATTTGGGTAGAATGGATATTTTTACTATATTAATTTTTCCAATCCATGAGCATCTTTTGATATCATCTTTTGATGTCCGTCTTTTGATGTCATCTTCAATCTCCTTCTTCAGAGGTTTAAAATTTTTGTTGTGAGCCTACCACCTTACCCAGCCATACCACTCCTGGGTATATACCCACAAGACTCATCCTACCATAAAGATACATGCACATCTAGGTTTATTGCAGTTCTCTTCACAATAATGAAGAGCTGGAACCAACCCAAATGCCGCTCAACCAACTAGTGGATAACAAAAATGTGGTACATCTACACAATGTAGTTCTATGCAGCAGTAAAGAAAGATGACATCATGAACTGTGCAGGTAAATGGATGGAACTAGAAGCCATTGTGCTAAGTGGAGTAACACAGTCCCCCCCCAAAAGAAAAAAAAACTGGGGGATGGTTTCCCTCATGTGTGGATGCCAGCACTAAATCCCCCAGTTGAAAGGCAAGCTGAACAATGTTATTGTTATAATTCTTTTATCTGAAAGCAACTGTGCTGTTATACTGTGAATCTCTTAACAGGACATAGAACTTACCACTTATTTTCAGAAATTGTAATTATTGCATATGGGTAGAAGGTATGTATTCATATTTTAGAGTAATATAAAATTAAAGGGAAAAACTATGAATTCCTAAACATATTTCAGAATTAGCATACAGTTTATTTCTGGAGGACATAATTCTGATACATGTGTGACATTTATATAGAGATATTTTGGAGCCATACAAATGGGAGGGAACAACAACATAAGGACTGGGTCAAAGAACTGATTGATACAGTTAAATTATGCCCCAAACAATAAATCTCTAAAAAAACAAACAAACAAACAAAAAACCTGAGAGAAAGATGCAGGACATGTATGGCAGAATTCATGAACTGGGGTGGGGGTGGGGGCAGGGAAAGGGGAATATGTCTAAATTGAGCTGAAAAATGATATTTGAAATATGCAAAACATCAATAAAAGTATTTTATTTAAAAAAACAAATAGCGTAAAACAGATGTGGACAACAGCGAATTATATCTACATTTAACTCAGATCCATTACCGTTTTTATCAGAGTCTGTAAACCAATGTTGTTTAATATACACATATTTACTTTTACTGAGTCCTAAAACACCATGTATCCTGTAGACAGTGTCTAGGCAAAACTGGGTACTTGCTGAACTCACGTCGATTAAATATGCCTTAATCGAATATACACCCGTGTCCCTCTCCCACATCTGTTTTACACAAAATCTGTAGAGCCATAACTTTGGGATTGGCACATACAAATGTTCTCTATAATTTCTCTGTTGTACAGTACCACCTTGTAGCATTCTCTTTAAGATGATTTAATGTAAAAATTAAGTTTTTTTTCCCAAGTTAATCATATATAGTTACCCAAAACAACATGGGTGAATTTGATGAAATCTGTGCCTTGATTCCACCCTATAGTTATGTATAATACAACTGTCTTCTGGAGATTCATGGGTTAAAAAAAAGGGGGGGGATACAGATAGACATGAAACCTTTTCGACAAAAACCTTGCAATTCAAATCCTAAAACTAACTACGGGAAAAGATTTGTGGCTTCCAACAAGACAAAATGTCACCAATTTAATGGCTGAGAAAGAAAAGATACAGCTTTGCTTTGAGTAGGATGTTCCAGAAAGTGCCAACTGAAAGGTTGACCTGTTTGAACATCAAAAGGAAGAAAAGCCTCAGATTGCTATAAACATCGACCCCCTCTGTGGATCCTACTCGTAACAACTATTTATAATGAGTCCTAATGAAACTTACCTTCTAGGTGCCACAAAGTTTTGATATGAGAGACTTTCTTGCCTACCCCCCCATAGAAAAAGGAGAAATATGATGATGATGAGGTCGCTCTCCAACTGTAAATTGGAGACAACTATAATAGAGTTAATCTCTTATAAAACCAGTAAAACTGCCTTCTTTAATTGACTAATAGACATAAGAACTGTGAAAAGGATTATTCTCTGTTCAGAACCAAATATAATACTAAAGTCCTTAAGCTATGCACTTAAGCAAAATATAATAATACAGGAGCTCTGACATCAGCAATGGATTATTCTACCAGGGAGATGTTGGCCAGGGGATCCAAGGCCCCACAAAAGGTAAAGGCTCCTTGCCTCTAAACTGGGATACCTGCAAGAAGAGAGGCGATAAGGCCCTGCTGCTGAAGACCTGACGTTAACATGGGAAAGATGTATTGAGACCACACATGCAAGTGTACAGATGGCCTCTGGAATACCAGAGAGTGTTACCAAAGCCACTAAACCAATGAAGCAAAACGGGTCTCCCTGGAGTCAAGAAGACTCCACCGTCAGCACCAGCTACACCTCACCTGCCTGGAAATAGCGTGCAGCAGGGCAGCCATATGGCCTGTAATCCCAAATCTAATTGCTATTGGCTCCTCTCCTTGGAGGAATAACCCATGGCTGATGCCACAAGCTTACATCCTCTACAGGTTAGGAGATGTTATAAGCCACAGTAAGACCCTGTATATTAACAGGGGGGAAAAATGTAACTCATGGATTAACATATCATCCAAAACAATATGTGTCTATGCCAACGTAACCTACCATAACTATTAGTGCTGTTTAATACCTATATATCTAATTGCTTGTGCTTCATCATAGGATTCGAAGGTTATCCTGGACAAACTGTCAGCCCATGAAAGGAAACAGCAGAATTGACCAGAGTGCAAGTCAACAGCTCCAGAGAGAGGGGACTTTTTACTTCTCATCCACCTGTGCCCCCTTTTCTAAGCCTAGGGAACAATCTGTGGAAGAGGGGGCGTGGTGAATGTAAAGGCTGTGATTGGGGTGATGTGAAACTACTAGCAATAGTAGCTGGACACTCATTTGATCAACTTGATTGAACAACACTACCTGTCACCCCCCACTGAATGGTGGCTTTGGGTGGTGGCACAACAGCCTGCAGATTGGTTTTGCACGAAGGATGCCTGTACTCATGGATTATCACTTATAGCTAAATATTGAAAAAAAAAAAAAAAAACAGAGAAAGATGCAAGACAGTTACGGCAGAATACATGATCTGGGATGGGGTGGGGGTGGGGGGGAAGGGAAAGGGAAATATGCCTGATCTGAATTGGAAAATGATGTATGAAATGCACAAAGCATCAATAAAAATTAAATTAAAAAAAAAAACAAATAGCAGCTTGTGTATGGGTGGTCTCAGGGAGGCGAGGACAATGAAAGGGTGTGGGGTTGGGTCAGACTTGGGTAGGGCTCACTGCCTCTTCTGTCTTGACAGGCCACTATTTCATCTTAGTTTTCTCATCTGTGAAATGAGGATTGCCATGTGCCCCAAGGTTATTGTAAGATTCAAATTGGATGACATGCATGAAGAGGGTAGACCATGAAGTAAATGCCAAGTCACTGTGCAGTACTTTTGGTTTTGTTGCTGTTACCATTCACTACCAACTCTGAATGTCTTCCTGAAGAGCAGCGACAGCAGAGCCCCTTACGTGATGAAAGTCACGATTAGGACTCAGGACCAGGAACCAAACTAGGCAGCAGCTGGTCTGTGCTTTGCCACTGTTGTCCAGTACAGCACAGCCTATACGTCCAGTGTTGTCCAGTGCAGTGCAGCCTATGTGTCCAGTGTTGTCCAGTGCAGCACAGAGCAGGACGCAGCTATATGTCCCAACTCGGAGCACAGATTGGTTGTTCCCAATAAATTCCCCCTTGGTAAACTGGCATACAGATGAATGAGTCCATTCTTACCTCAGAGCCTGTTTTTTCCATGGACTCTGACCACACATGGACTGCTGTGTCCTCCTGTGTGTCCCCATGCCTAGTACCTGTGTCCACTGCTCCCAGCTCTGACCACACACAGACTGCTGTCTCCTCGTGTGTGCCCCCATGCCTAGTACCTGTGTCCACTGCTCCCAGCTCTGACCACACACGGACTGCTGTCTCCTCATGTGTGTCCCCATGCCTAGTACCTGTGTCCACTGTTCCCAGCTCTGATGACACATGGACTGCTGTGTCCTCCTGTGTGTCCCCATGCCTAGTACCTGTGTCCACTGCTCCCAGCTCTGACCACACATGGACTGCTGACTCCTCCTGTGTGTCCCCATGCCTAGTACCTGTGTCCACTGCTCCCAGCTCTGACCACACATGGACTGCTGTCTCCTCCTGTGTGTCCCCATGCCTAGTACCTGTGTCCACTGCTCCCAGCTCTGACCACACATGGACTGCTGTCTCCTCCTGTGTGTCCCCATGCCTAGTACCTGTGTCCACTGCTCCCAGCTCTGACCACACATGGACTGCTGTCTCCTCCTGTGTGTCCCCATGCCTAGTACCTGTGTCCACTGCTCCCAGCTCTGACCACACATGGACTGCTGTCTCCTCCTGTGTGTCCCCATGCCTAGTACCTGTGTCCACTGCTCCCAGCTCTGACCACACATGGACTGCTGTCTCCTCCTGTGTGTCCCCATGCCTAGTACCTGTGTCCACTGCTCCCAGCTCTGACCACACATGGACTGCTGTCTCCTCCTGTGTGTCCCCATGCCTAGTACCTGTGTCCACTGCTCCCAGCTCTGACCACACATGGACTGCTGTCTCCTCCTGTGTGTCCCCATGCCTAGTACCTGTGTCCACTGCTCCCAGCTCTGACCACACATGGACTGCTGTCTCCTCGTGTGTTGTGTTCTCATGCCTAGAGCCTATATCCACTGCTCCCAGCTCTGACCCACAGCTCCATCCCTCTTATATCATGCCTTGGAAAATATTCCCTCCCAAATCAGTCTGGTCTCTAAGCCGCTAGTAGCCCAGCCCATGAAACCACACACCTGAACAATTCTCATGTAAGCAATTCCTAGCAATAGCCCTTAAACCATTCCTAGTCCATCTCTAGTGATGGTTTGCAGCCATTCTAAACACATACACCATTTGAGGATTTTCCTTAGAGTGTGTGTTTAATTTTAATGGCCTCTAAGCATTTTTGAATCTAATTGCTAAGAATATGGAAGAAGAAAAGGATTGTGTGTAGCCCTCTGGGCACCTGGCCAGTTTAGCTGAAGCTGCAAGCCACAGTTGGTGGTAAGCATTACCCTACACTGCCACTTCAAGGTCTTCATTGCACACCTCACACTCATATCCAGTGAAGAAGATAAATTTGGCAAAAATCTGAGCATAGAGAGTCTCCATGTGCCTAAATGGCATGGGTTAAATTTCCATGAGGGCAAAATTAGCTCAAGTCAAAATGAGGTATGTCAAAGTATAAGCACCTAAAGTAGAGGGCAGTGACCCCTCAAGAGCCCTCTGCTAGGAGCAGTTTTTGCCCTTGCTTCTAATAATATAATCTACATGCAGTGGCCTCAATGAGAGCTGTGTCTTTGAAATGTTTAAGGAAAACATTGCTTAAGGTCTTAGACCAAACAAAGCAAAAATTCAGAAGGACAAGCCAAATTGGACAAAAAGATTTGGGCCCTCGAAATTCACCTAGAAAGTTTGGTTGGGGCTAGATGGCTAGATGGCTAGCTGGCTAGATTTAGAAAGTAAATTAAATAACAGCAATCTAGATTGCTCCAGAATCCACATGTTAATCTTTGTTCCTAGTTTTTAAAGTTATTCAGGAAATAAAGGAGAGAGTAAAACAGATTCATTCATCCAACATAGACTTAATGGATATAAATGAAACATCAGCAGTTATAGGAAGGGATGCATGAAAGCAGAGAAGCAGTTATTTTTGATAAAGTGGTAAAATGGAACATGAATCATTTTTACAAAAACATTATTCTTTGGGAGAAAATATTATTTAAATAATATTACTTATTTCCTTTGTAGTTTCCAAGGAATTCTGCACAATTATCTTATTGCATAAAAATGCTAAAAGAGGGACTGGAGAGATGGCTCAGAAGTTTAGAGCACCAACTGCTCTTGCACAGGACCCAGGTTCGATTCCCAGCACCCACATAGCGGCTAAGAACTGTCTTTAACTCCAGTTCCAGGGGAATCAGACGCCCTCTTCTGACCTCCGAGGCATTGCATGACATGGGTGCACCAACCTACATGCAAACAGTACACTCATACACATAAAAATAATAATTAATTAAAAAAGATTAAAAACTTTTAAAAGAAGGAGGGGGAGGACAGGCAGGTAGATGTAGAAAAAAGGACATGCATACAAAGAAAGAGATGGTTGTGCATTGAGATGTTTATGGATGACGTGAACGATACTGAGATTTTCACAGAGGTAAGAATGTCATTTCAGAAAGGGATCTTCCAGTAAGGAAACCAGTGTCATTCAGGATTACAAACCCAGGGTTAAGACCTGGTTTTTGAGAAGCAAGGGCATGAGCTAGCCCAGGCAACACTGTCCTCATGTCTATTCCAGGCTCAGAAGGCAGATGGAAGAGAATAGACAAAGGCTACAGTGTGTTGAAGCAGCCAGGGCATGTGAGCCTTCACTGACAGACAGCACTCTCCACACCAGTCTCCCTTACCTTTCTGATGGTAACTCCCGGATCTCAGCATTTCGTCTAGATCTTCACTTGTTCATTGTCTTTAGTTAGGTACAGAAGAAAATGACAGAAAGAAATGAATCTGCCCATTGCCCCCCCCCAAATTAATTCCCATACTTTATGCCAAGCTGTCTATACCCTGACTTTACCTCCTTCTGCTTCTTCTCTTCTCTCCCTCCCTCCCTTCCTTGACATAGGTGGTCACAGTTCCTACAAGCTCTCCTTTGTAGTCTGAGGATCTAGTCCTCACTAATGCTTTGGCTGTGCACTGTCTGCTGCCTCGTCCCTGCACGCAGTTCTTCCTGACATAGTCTGGCACTCCGTCCTGGTGCCTCCTTGTCTTCACTCAGCCTCTACTGTGGAAGGGCTTGGCACCCTCTCATTCTGGGAAGTGCATGGCTCTCCTTCAGGATCCAGCTCACAAGCTCTCCCTATGCAGCCCTAGCTGGCCTGGAGCTTGTAAGTCGTGCTGCTTTGTCTCGGTGTAGACTTTGTCTGTTCTGTCCCATCTGCCTTCTGAGTAGACACTTAATAGACATGAGGACAGTGTTGTCTGGGCTAGCCCATGTTTTTGCTTCTCAGAAACCAGGTCTTGCCTCTGGATATGAAATCTTAAATAACACTGTTTTGTTTACTAGAAGATCCCCTTTTTCTTTTTCTTTTCTTTCTTTATTTATTTTTTTTGGTATTTTTGAGACAGGGTCTCCCTTTAGTCCCAGCTGGCCTGGAGCTCACTCTGTAGACCAGGCTGGCCTTGAACTGACAGAGATCGCCTGCCTCTGCCTCCCACCTGGCAGAGATCCCCTTTTACTGAAATGACATTCTGATGTACATTAGATGATCCCAGGTTGGCCCTGATCTCAGAGATCAGCCTGCCTCTCCCTCCTGAGAGCTGCAACCAAAGGTGTGCACCACTATGCCAGGTTTGTTATGTCTTTTCTCATGGCAAAATGGAAGAAGCTTTAGGCTAGTGCTTTTCTGGAATAAGAATCAGTAGGTTTCTCTTGCAAAGGGCCAGATAGAAAGTGCTTTGGATTTAGTAGATCATACAGTCGTCTCTGCTATTGTAAAACCAAAGCAACCATAGCAAATACATGGCTGTGACCTACTGAAAACTCATTTTACAAATATAGGTAGCAGGCTTCACTGGGCCAGCAGTCCACAATGTACTCACTTCATTGATTCTAGACACTAAATCAATATTCAAACTAAAATAAGTATAATAATGTCAGAAAGCAAAACTCAATCCTTGCTCTCAAATTATTCCTTTATCCTATCCCAAAAGATGTCATTGGTTATAGCCTTAAGACATTACTTTGGAGCCAGGCCTGGTGGCCCAGGCCTATCCCAGCTCTGGAAGGCAAACAGATCCCAAATTCAAGGCTGGCTTAGACTATATAGTCAGGTCAAGGCCAGTCTGGATACCTTGCTGAAATCACTCTCAAAAAGTAAAAAGAATGGGGGTATAGCTGGCTATACAACACTTTTTAGCATGTACGAAACCCTGGGTTTTTAATATCCCATACTGTAAAGAAAAATCAGAACTCCATAGCAGGTGATTAATGATCAATCATATAACTGAACTGAATGGCAGCATAAAAATGGGGCTCTGAGGTTGATCTTTGTGCATAGCTCACACCTCCCCAACTTTAAGGGAACTTAAATCTCAACTAGCTGTCCTAGACCCCCCACAAATAGAAAACCTTTGCTTCTCAGAGGATCAGGCATACCAAGACTCCACAGTGGGCCTCCAGCACATGCCCCATCTTCCATCATCTCTGATATCAATAATATGAAAACAGCCTTATTTGAAGGCAACAGGCAAATAGAAACAAGTTTCTGCACTAAAGCAGGCTGCCAGTTTCAGCAGAAGCAATGGAGGCTTTCTGGAGTTCTGGAGTATTCTACAGTGGTTGTGAGCAATGCTCCAACATAGATCTATAAGTGATACAAGAACCAGAAAGTGCATAGAAAAAAATTAGGTTGAAAAGAAGAGCTTAAGCTGAAAGCTTCTTGAGAGCAGAAGTCATGCCTTACATCTGTGGATACGCAGCGCCTGTGTCCACACACAAGCAATGGTTGTTGATGAATGAATAGGTGGATTTATGAACATAATTCAGTTTGCTAAAATACATACATTCTCCATGTTAATTTACTGAGTAATATCCATGGGGAAGCTTGAAACCCTTCTATCCAAGGGGCTGAAGAGAAGGCTCAGTGGTTAAGTGCAATGACTGCTCTTGCAGAGGAGGATTGGTGTTTGATTCCCAGCACCCACACAGCAGCTAAGCACCATCTTTAACTCCAGTTCTAGGGGAATCCAACACCCTCTTCTGACCTCCATGGCATTGCACGGCACGGGTGCACTCACATACATGCAGGCAATACACTCAGGCACATAAAATAATAAATAAAATATTTTTAAATATTTTTAAAAACCTGAAACCCTTCCATCCAAATGTGAGCATGGGCTCTGCTCTCCGCTTTCTGGTCACTCACCGTCTAGAGTATTTGCACTCAGAATCTGGGTTCGGAGTTGCTCCAGGCTGATTCCCAGACAACTGCAGATCTCCTCAGGGCTGTAGGGTTCGGCATGAAGTGCATCTTCTGTGACCAACAGCATTTCTTCCAGACTGATCCCCAGTTTGGTCTGCACTTCCTCCAGCTGCAGTACTTTGTCCCATTGCAAGCCTTTGTGTTTCGCCAGGAGCTGCAGGTTCAAACCAAAGCAGAGGTCAATTTCACTTCAGAATTCAATATCTAATGTATTGTTTTAATTAGTCATATTCAACTTCAGTTTGAATTTTTTTCCATTCAACCTATCCAAATCTTCCACCATGGCTTGCAAATGCAGTATGGGTTCAGATGTTTGGAATTAAATATGCCTGTGTGACAGTCACTGATCTTAAAGCACACACATCCACGTGTGTGCAGGAAAGTCCCCATACACACACACACCCTGACACATCGTTCACACACTCACTTTTTTTGGGGGGGGGGTCTGTCAACACTTTCCCTCAGGGATCCTTTTTGAATACTTCTACTCTTTTGTCTCTATTCAGCTCATCCATACTCCTCTGCAGAAAACCATTCAGCTCTCACTGGACTTAGGTCCTGGGATGGACACTGAAGTCCTGATTCCATTACAGCACTTCCTGTTTACTACATACTTCTTTGAAAGTGGCTAATGAGTTTAAGTATCTAGGCAGTCCCAGATTTTAAATGAAAACCTCATTGGTGACTTTATGAAAATTTCCTACATTAGGTCCCTGGTACTAGTAGTAGATCTGTACACTTCCCCACTCTCAAGAACAAGAGCTTGGGGTCTGTCAAAATGGCTCCATGGGTAAAAGTGCCTGCCACCAAACCTAAGGACTGAGTTTAATCCCTAGGACCCTCTTGTGGGAGAACAACTAACATAAGTTGTCTTCTGATCCTGTCCATACACACACAATAAGTAAATAATACATATAATATACATATTATATAAGTATGGTGTGTGTATGTGTGTGTGTGTGTGTGTGTGTGTGTTGTGGTATGTGTGCATCTGTGTATTTGTGACAGTCTCCCTGTAGCCCCAGCTGGCCTGGAACTCACTATGTAGACCAGGCTGGCCTGGAACAGGTTTCTGCCTTCTGAGTGCTGGGATTAAAGGCAATGCACCAACACGCCAAGCTATAAAATATAATTTTTAAAAGAAAAAAGACTGGCTTTCCACTCCATCCTGAAGCAGTCCTACAGTTTGATGGACAGGCCAGGAATAAACCCAGTCCCAACCTGGAGTACGTGCCTCTCATTTTCCCCATACCACTGATAGTCCTTCTTCATAGCAGAGGACAATTCATTGCCTGGGCGAGGACAGTAGGATCAAAAAGAAACCATGGAAAGTAAGAAGTAAATGTGTCTCTGATTTGCTCTTCTGGTCGGTTGATGGGTTTTCTTTCTTTTGGACAGGATGCAGAATTTACCAAAAGATGATTGTAGTTTAGTTAGGATGGCTCACTTCTGAAAAATGTTAGTAAGAGAACTTCTCATATTCATTAATCATCTTTTTTTTTTCTAAAACCCTGACTCATACATTTGAAAGGAACAATTTAAAGGAGAACTTGGAAAAGAGACAATAGAATTACGTTTTTCTGTCCAATTATTTCACAAAACATGGTATCATGTTCCAGTGTCTGTTTATTTTCTTTTTATTACTTTTATTGAATTTGCTCTTTGACAATTCATACACATACAAAGTACATTCTAGTTGCTGTACCCCTCCCCCTTTCTAATCTCCTGCCCACTCCTCTCCCTTCCCTTTCCTACATCGTGTCTTTGTCTGACAGATTTTGGGACCCACTGAATTTAGCTAGGACCACCTCTGTGACCATAGGTTTAGAACTAGCCACTAGACCTTGCGGGGCTCCTCAGACAACAACTGCCCCTCTCCCTGAACCATCAGTACTGCAAATCTGGTAAAAAATCCAGGCTTGTGCAGCTATGAGGACAGTTACCCAGCCAGCCAGAACACAATAGTGATTCCAGGGCACAGGCAATAAAAGAAACAGCGAACCTGACAAAACTCCAGTCCCACAACAGCAAGCCCTACAGCAAACCTAGAGGAGCTGGCTGGCAGTAAGCAGAGGGAGCACAGTGATCATCAGGGCACCAACCTGGCTGTTACCTACCCAGTTTTTGGAGAACCTTCAGAACAGGAAGGGGAAAGTGAGCTACACTGTCCAATTGTCATTGACCCCAGTTTTTACCCTCTGAGGAGGGTAAAATACAGTGGATAGTTCTAAACCTATGGTCACAGAGATGGTCCTGGCTAAATTCACCAAAAGTGAAAGCGTGAAACCTAGACAAGTCAACACTCCAAAAACAAGGAGAAAAACAATTAAGGTGTCTGAAAGAAGCAAGCAAAGCAAGCCTTCAACACAGTGAAGAAACATTTGAGATTCACATCAAAATACAAACAAAAAAAACAAACCCGCATGCCAAAAACCAACAAAAGAACAACATGGGAAAAGTGCAGAATAATTCGACACCAAAGTCTACCAACCCTACAGAAGATTCCTACAATGAAATTTCCCTGGAGGTAACCCAGGACACAGATCTTAGAGGAACAATCATGAACATATTCAAAGAAATGAAAGAATATAAAGAACAAATCAGAGAACTAAGAGGAGAGAATGAAAAACTGAGGAAGGACCTAGAGGGAGAGAATGACAAACTCTGGAAGGAAGTGGAAACACAGAAAAGATCGCATGCTGAAATAAAAAAGAAAATCAACAAGCAAAGCAAAGAGCGACAGGAAGAGATTGAGAAACTCAAAAAGAAAATAGAGTGCAGTGAGGACAGAGTACAGTGAGGAAAGAGAGCAGTGAGGACAGAGAGCAGTGAGGAAAGAGAGCAGTGAGGACAGAGAGCAGTGTGGACAGAGTGCAGTGAGGACAGAGAGCAGTGAGGAGAGAGTGCAGTGAGGACAGAGTGCAGTGAGGACAGAGTGCAGTGAGGACAGAGTGCAGTGAGGACAGAGTGCAGTGAGGAGAGAGTGCAGGGAGGGCAGAGAGCAGTGAGGACAGAGAGCAGTGTGGACAGAGAGCAGTGTGGACAGAGAGCAGTGAGGACAGAGTGCAGTGAGGACAGAGAGCAGTGAGGACAGAGTGCAGTGAGGACAGAGAGCAGTGAGGACAGAGTGCAGTGAGGACAGAGAGCAGTGAGGACAGAGTGCAGTGAGCACAGAGTGCAGGGAGGGCAGAGAGCAGTGAGGACAGAGAGCAGTGTGGACAGAGAGCAGTGTGGACAGAGAGCAGTGAGGACAGAGTGCAGTGAGGACAGAGAGCAGTGAGGACAGAGTGCAGTGAGGACAGAGAGCAGTGAGGACAGAGAGCAGTGAGGACAGAGAGCAGTGAGGACAGAGAGCAGTGAGGACAGAGAGCAGTGAGGACAGAGTGCAGTGAGGACAGAGAGCAGTGAGGACAGAGAGCAGTGAGGACAGAGAGCAGTGAGGACAGAGTGCAGTGAGGACAGAGAGCAGTGAGGACAGAGAGCAGTGAGGACAGAGAGCAGTGAGGACAGAGTGCAGTGAGGACAGAGAGCAGTGAGGACAGAGAGCAGTGAGGACAGAGAGCAGTGAGGACAGAGTGCAGTGAGGACAGAGAGCAGTGAGGACAGAGAGCAGTGAGGACAGAGAGCAGTGAGGACAGAGTGCAGTGAGGACAGAGAGCAGTGAGGACAGAGAGCAGTGAGGACAGAGAGCAGTGAGGACAGAGTGCAGTGAGGACAGAGAGCAGTGAGGACAGAGAGCAGTGAGGACAGAGAGCAGTGAGGACAGAGTGCAGTGAGGACAGAGAGCAGTGAGGACAGAGAGCAGTGAGGACAGAGAGCAGTGAGGACAGAGTGCAGTGAGGACAGAGAGCAGTGAGGACAGAGAGCAGTGAGGACAGAGAGCAGTGAGGACAGAGTGCAGTGAGGACAGAGAGCAGTGAGGACAGAGAGCAGTGAGGACAGAGAGCAGTGAGGACAGAGTGCAGTGAGGGCAGAGAGCAGTGAGGACAGAGAGCAGTGAGGACAGAGAGCAGTGAGGACAGAGTGCAGTGAGGACAGAGCACAGTGTGGACAGCAGTCTGTGGAGGGCAGAGTCATTTGAGGGTGTGTTATAGGGGAGAATGTAGGGGAGGGCAGAGTGCAGTGAGGCACATGGACAGCATCTGAATTACACACCCACATCCAATGGGTTGGGGAGCTGGCCCATTCAGGAAGCACCTGGATCTGGCTGGAGACTGGTAGGACAGAGCAGGCACCAACCTTCAGAACATTCAGAAATATCTTGGGCAGATCAGTCCTGGTCTACAATGCCACCTCTTCCCTGTAAGCTTGTAGCCTACCTAAGTCAAGGACTTCAAGGGACCAACTGAGGCAGAAATTCTGAGAAATAATTATCCTGGCATGTGTTCCTACAACCCAAGAAAAGTTGCTACAACATCCTGCAATCATACCTCACCAACATCCTGCAATCATACCTCACCAGAAACCAGAACCGGCCTCAGTCTCTCTCGAGATGCTCCTACTGCTATGTCACGGGTCCCAGTTTCCCTCGATGCTTCTACTAATACCAGCCACAGACCCACCTACACCCATTCCCCAATGCCTTTGTCCCCACCTCCTTGAAAACTCACTTCCTTGTGTGCCCATGTATAAAACTGCCATTTGGGGTTCCTTCAAATTCTAGTCATCCTAATTCCAATTTAGGCCAACCTGTCCCCACCCAATAAACCCAACTTCTTCATCGGGTCCTGACTCTTCTTCCTCCCTTTGCCGGGTCTCCCATCCAAATGAGCTAATACACAAATGCCCAGGCAAACACCAAGGATTCCTCAGGGTCTAGAGATGAGGAGATCTGCATGAAGTCAGGATAGAACTCAAGCCTAGTGACAGGAAACACTGGAGGTGGAGAAGCCTGAACGCCCAGTGACCCTGGGGCTGTGCTGTGCGTAGAGCCTCAGCTGTGCCTTGGGTCACATCTGGGGCTGCCTGGGGCTTCAGCTGGGCTCACAGCTTTGTCCAGAGCATTCTCCTGGGGAGAGACCGTTGTATGTGAGGCTGGAGCTGTGCCTGCTGAGGGCACTTCTGGCTCCTTGCCACATATGTTAGGTTATCACTGGGGATTGTTAAGAGTGGTTAAAGAATAGACCTGTCGCTCCTTCACATTAACCCTTTCCACCAGCACCACATAGAAGGGGCGATTTTTTGAATAGTCTAGCTCTCATTTCTACTCCTGGGTATATACAGTGTGTTCTTCTAGTTGCCTCCTGGGAGCTTGGGGGGGGGAGCTTGGGGGCTTGGGGAGGTTGCGAAATCCAGGAAACCTAGGTGAACATAGAGGCCTTGGGTGTTTGGGAGAGATAGGCAACCTGCAGGAAGTAGGGACTGGGACATTTATGTGAACTCGGGTCCTGGTGACTATGGACTGGGATACTCATGTGAACTGGGGTCCCGGTGACTATGGAGGCATTGGGAGATGCGGTTGCTTTGGAGCAAGGGGTCCAGACAGCAGGAAAGGTTAGATGTGCTTAGGGATTCAGCAGATCCAGAGAAGCTGTTTGCACTGGAGATCAGGAAAACCATAGGCTCCTGCTTCTCCATCCTGTTCTGATCTGGTGTTGGAGGTACCAGAAAGTGACCTGGACCACCCGGCAGCCTCTTCCCAGTCCCCAAGGACACACAGACCCTCGTGTCTTTTCTCAGAGGTCTCTAGTGCCTAGGAAAGATGGCTCAGGACACTGGCCTAATGGTGGTTTGTTTTCTTCAAGTTTAATCCCAGGGCTAAGCACCAGCAGGTGTTCAGGAAACAGCTGCTGATATATCTTTGGCACTGAGCTTTATATTTGGAAACGTGGATGAGAATAAACACCTGCATAGGTTAATTCCAATTAAACTCATGCAGAATACACTTACACACATAAACACACACATACATACATATATACATATATGTATATATGAAGTTTAGAAAATAGTTGGCTTCATATGGCTTTTTCAAACATCCTTAGTGTTGGTTATCTCTCCCTCACCACCCCTTGCCTGACAGGTTGGTATAGTAACTCACAGAGTTCACCTTTTCTTTCCCAGTACCTTCTAAAGAGAAAGCCTCCAGCTAGCTCAGTTCCAGATTGACTTCTTATAGCCTATAGCCCAGGTGTGTGCTAGCTTCAGCAGGGATATGAACTAGCCTCCATTCTGGCCTTGTTAGTTTAGGGTGCTACTTAGTCCTAAGTTGAGAGCTCCACAGACTGGTCCATTTACTCATCCATTGAATTCATTCAGTCATATTTAGGAGTAAAACTGAGTTTCTATTTCTCATAATTTTCACCAAGCCTGTGAGACAGTTGTAATTCTATTTAAGAGATGAGAGAAAGTGTCCCTGCAGGCTAATTTATATACCCCCAAGGTGCTATTCAGGGAAGGAAAAATATCAGTGTTCATACCTAGCACTGGAGCCTGCGTGCTGCAACGCTGATCTACTGAGCAAGATGGGCCTACAGGTGGAATAGTGCCGTGATGGGTATGGCAGAACCAGCTGCTTCCTGATCAGATCGTGGCTTGTTCCAGGAGGGAATTCATGCCTGGTCCTGGAAAACTGATTTTTAAAAAGCCTGTGGGAGGGGAGATCATAGTCTGTGAGGGGAGATGGTAGTGTGTGAAAGGGAAGATGGTAGACTGTGAGAGGGGAGATGGTAGTGTGTGAGAGGAGAGATGGTAGACTGTGAGAGGGGAGATGGTAGACTGTGAGAGGGGAGATGGTAGACTGTGAGAGGGGAGATGGTAGTGTGTGAGAGGGGAGGTGGTAGTGTGTGAGGGGAGGTGGTAGACTGTTAGAGGGAACCTATTGTCATTCTGTTAAATGGTCATGCTGTCAAACTGCCTTCTAATATTTATATTTATTATTTCTATCCATAGATATATGTTGCTTTTAACTTTTGTCAAAGAAGCTTTTTGGCCAGTAGGTAGTGGTTAACTCGTCAAAACTCCTCATCAGAGCTCAGCTGTGGATGAATCATACGTATCAATCGACCTCCTCCATCTCGAGGATCAAGGAACATCGTAGAAGAGAGGGTAGAAGGTGTGAGAGCTGGTGGCTAGGGAAGAGACCTGTGCAGTGCTGGCATGTGCTGTACGCAAGATGGCTGCTACCCACAACAGTGCCGGTCACCTGCAGGAGACCTGCACAAGACCAAGCCAGTCAAAATTCCAGCATGGAGGAGAGGTCCCTGAGGCCCTACCCTTAAAGGAGAGGCTTTAGCAGTTGATAGACACTGAAGGAGGTAGAGTCACTCTCCTTGGGAATGTTGCTGCTGGTAGCTTGCCCACAATGCAGTTGATGCTCCCACACCCATATGGAAAGCACTACCTGGACTCAGGGATTATTAATAACAGAAAAGGAGGATATGAAGTTGGGAGAGAGACAGGGTGGGGGAAATTTAAGGGAAGTACTGGCAACAGGATAAAAATACATTGTACAGGCCAGGCATGGTGGCACATGCTTTTAATCCCAGCACTTGGGAGGCAGAGGCAGGTAGATCTCTGAGTTCAAGGCCAGCATGGTCTACATAGTGAGCTCCAGGCCAGCTTGGACTAAAGGGAGACCCTGTCTCAAAAAGACCAAAAAAATTGTACAAATATATGATATTTCCAAATAAAAATATTATTAAAAAAGAGGTAAGAGTAAATGACACATACGGTCAACTAACTACTAAGTAATTGAGGTGGAAAACAATTGATAAGTGGATGCCTTCTAAATAAAGAAAGGAAAAGAGATGGGGAAGGAAAGGAGGGAGGGGAGGTGGACATCACGGACTATCTCCTTATAATAAACATAGGCACTTTCTCAGACTTTTCACTCATGTGCCCACAGGCCACCTCCAAAGGGAGCCTCTGCATGTGCTTTTCTCTGTATCAGAGGCACTAATATGAAGAGGTACATACACTCCAATAATACCTGTGTGCGGCCAGCCTGCTGTGCACTTAGCCCTCAAGTGGAGTATATTTCAATTAAAGAATGAGATCTTCACATGCTCTCAACAACAGCTGCACATCCCAGGAGCTGCCGGACTGCAGAGAGGGAGTCAAACAGGAAAGCCGCCTAAGCACTTTGAAATTTGGCTCAGGAAGCTGAAAGATGACTTGCAAACGAGAGCAGAATGTGGGTAAGATTGCTGCTGCTCAGAGACAGAACTTAACAAGGGCTCTGTCACTGTGGACTTCCTGTCCACATAGTTCACATTTGTGAAGCAGGAGAATGAGTCAGGTCTATGGGTCACATTCCCAGATTCCTCACTTTGCAACAGGGCAGATCCCTGAGAGCAATTCTTTGTTAACATTTGCCTGTCTTCTCACCACAGCAAGAATTAAGGATTTACGTCATATGCCACTTCTAAGAGGATCCTGAGCTCCGGTCCACACTCTGTGGACATTCAAGTAGTCAGCAGTGCTTTGTCCACAGTGGTGGAAGAAAGAAGTGGTCCACAGGTGTGGTGGTTTGAATTAGAATGTCCCCCATAGGCTTCAAGTATTCAGTCATTTCGTCCCCAGTTGGTGGTGCTATTTTGGGAAGTCTTAGAAGGTGTGGCCATGCTGCAGGAAGTACGTCACTGGGGGCAGGCTTAGAGAGTTCAACCAGCCTTGCCAGTCTCTAGTTGCTCTCTCTCTGCTTCCTGTATTCACTGGAAGATGTGAACCTCAGCTTTCTGCTCCAGCTCCCAGCCACCATGCCTCCCTGCCTTGATGGACTCTAATTCCCTGGAACTGTCAATTGTAAGCTCAATTAAACTCTTCCTTTTATAAGTTCCCCTGGTCACAGCAACAGAAAAGTGACTAACACAATGGGGTAAGACGACCTTAGTTGGGTTTCTCCAGGAAGCAAGCCCTGATACAAAGCTGAGTACCAGCATTTGTGAGGATGGTGAGCCTACAAAGTGCGGAAGTGGAAAGAAATGGAAAGGGACATGGGAAGAAGGGTGCTAGTGCTGACCTAACACTGAGCCCGCTCATCTTCAAAGACTGGTATGTAGAAATCTCAGCTGTGTCTTACCATAGAGTAAGACGACTGCAGTATTTACCACTAATTCCCAGTCATCAGTGATGGGGCTGTACTCAAGGGCTCTAAGACCGGCCAGAGGAGCTTCCAACAAAAGGCCACGGCAATTCTGGAATATGGCTCCCACCAGGAGCTGGGCTGTCTGAGTCTACTGCTCTGGCTATCTTGCAGCACTCACTAGTAGTCACCCATCAACGGAAAAGTAGGAGGCTTCTCACCAAGTAAACAAAGGGAAAACTTACCTTAAAAATAGAAATTTATTCAATAAGCTGATTCTAATTCAACTAAAGCAGCTGTACTGATGTATCCAGTTATATAAATTGTATATGGTTATTATAAAATTTTCATACTGCACATAAAAGTTCAATGTACCAAAAATACCAGAAAATCACCTCTAATCACCCCAGTGAATTAACCAGCAACTACTATCCTAGGAAATACTCATCATTCACTTCCATCTTCATGTCCACACATACACTTTGACAGACATGGGGTCTCACACAACTGCTTGTACTGTGTATATTGCTTTTTCATCTCCCCAACAGCCCCTTCCCTTGTGTCCTAGTCAACCACCATGGACATATCTGCAATGTTGACTTGCCCTGATCCCAGTCACTCTTTACTATTACCTTCTCCATATTGGTTTTCAGGTCACAGTATAAACCTGGTTGTGCCATTGGGCCTACAATAACCCTCCTGCATCTAGAGCCCAGCCTCTGCATTCCCCAAGGCTACCCCCCAGCACTATGCGCTGGACTCCTTTCATGCCTGGCTCAGAGGGAAAGGAAATGGAGAGCAGAGAAGACACACCCAGACTCCTACACTGACTCAAGCCCAGTCACCATCTTCCTCAGCTTGAAATTCTCAGTCTGAACAAGGAGACAGTGAATAGCAACGTCCCATCTAAATTGTTTACATTAACTAGGATCATAAACAGAGCACCTGGCTGGCTCAGAAGAGGCACTCCAGCAGGATGGAGCCTCCCTCCTTCCTGGACGGTCTCACACCTCTCCAGCTGTTCTTTTCCATCTGGCTCTTTTCCATGCCTCCAAAAAGACACAACTGTGGTCTATCCTAAAACTCTTCAGCCTTCATTTCTCTACAACTGTCCAGCAGCTAGAGCTAGTGGCCATCCTCACATATCTAGGCGTCACTAACCACACTGGCCACTGGATTATTCTGTATCTCAGTCTTTTTTTCTTTTTTGTATTGATGTTTTATGTATTTCATACATCATTTTTCATTTCTGTTCAGGCATATTCCCCTATCCCTTCCCCCCCACCCACCCCCCCACCCAAACCATCCCAGATCATGTACTCTTATAACTGTCATGCATCTTTCTGTCAGTCTTTTTTATGCTTAGGAATTTACATTCCTCGTTAATTCTGTTATTCTAAAATATGTATACAATACACTCCACACCATACAATAAATTACAGGAGTCTGAAAATTAATTGGGGGTGGATTCTAGCGCCCTTGAGGGATTCACTATTATGACAACATAGTTGCTTACAGATAAACCAAAAATAACAACCATAATGTTGTTCAGCTGCCTTTTTCATCTGGGGGATTTGGTGTTAGCATCCACAAATGAGGGAAACCAATTCTCGTTTGTTTTCTGAGGACTTGTGTCACCTCACCTCAGGCATAATGGCTTCGAGCTCCATCCATTTACCGACAAAGTTCATAATGCCATCCTTCTTTACACTGAAAGTACTCCATTGTTAGATCTATCATATTTTTTCTGTCATCCCACTCATCTGTTGGGGGCATTTGGGTTGGTTCAGCTCTTCGGCTCTTGTGAAGAGAGTCTGCATAAACATGGCGTTACACGTATCTTTGTGTAGCGATGAGTTGTGGGTATATACCCAGGAAGTGACGGTATAAACGTGTATGACTGGCGTCAGAAGTATAGTGACTGATTTGGTCTTTTTTAAGGGTTGTCCCACACTGCCTTTCCATAGTGTTTGTAACAAGTTTTACATTCCCCTCAGTTTTTTTTTTTATGAGTGTTTCTCCTTTTCCCCACAACCCCTCAGCACTTGTTGTCTTTTGTTATGTCTCAGAAAGCAGCCTGCCTCTGCTCAGTGATGATCTTTAATGGCTCAGTGACTCTATGCACTCTACCACAGGTCCTTCCAAGGTCTCTGCTTCCTGGGCATCCATAACATTGGCCTTTCTGGCTCCCCCTCACCTTTCTGGTCCTAACACAGTACCTTCCACGCTTTTCTCCTTCCTTTCTCATTTAAATGCAGCCACTTCTCCAGCTTGTCCCTGGCCCCTTATCCACCTTCTCTTGTTGGATTATTTTCCTAAGACTGTACTAACATTTGATACCTTCAACAAAGCCATCTGAGTGGTCTACAAGAGTACTTCTCTGTCCCACTAAAATCAACAGTACCCCACTTCCAGTACCCCTAGAGCTCACCCCACTCAGTCACTCATGAGAGCTGCCACTTTCCTTTCATAGATTACCACTTCAGCACCCATAAGCTGAGCCCCTCCAGTACCTCATGAATCTGCAGCCCCCTCAGTTAATCGTCACTTGACGACAAGAAACACTAAGAAACTTTATGAACTCACCCGATGCACAAATGTGGGTACTTCTCGCCAGTATTGGCCCGCGGAGTGCCTTTTTTCGTTGCTCTCTATCATGTCCGCGTGATACTTGACCAGCGTGCTACCTCCTACATCTGGATATTCGCCAGCCCTACGGACTCCTGCTACCTGAGATGAGATCCCTGGACCTCAGTCGATCTTGAGGCACGTGCAATCAATAGTCTTTAGTAAAATCATCCTTTCTTCTTAAGAAATGAATCACCTTTCACCTTCCATGAGAATGCTGAGCACCCCCACTTTCCAGTCACCTTCCATGAGAATGCTGAGCACCCCCACCTTTCCACTTTCCATGAGAATGCTGAGCACCCCCACTTTCCGGTCACTTCCATGAGAATGCTGAGCACCCCCACTTTCCAGTCATCTTCCATGAGAATGCTGAGCACCCCCACTTTCCAGTCACTTTCCATGAGAATGCTGAGCACCCCCACTTTCCGGTCACTTTCCATGAGAATGCTGAGCACCCCCACTTTCCAGTCACCTTTCATGAGAATGCTGAGCACCCCCACTTTCCACTTTCCATGAGAATGCTAGGCACCCCCACTTTCCAGTACCTTTCATGAGAATGCCACATGAAGCTCACAGTCAAAGGGATAGCATATGCAACTGGAGGGATAGCTTCGTGACAGAGCTCTTACCTAGCATGTGAGAAACCCTGGGTTTAAATCATCTGCACCAACCACAAAAATACTAGAGCCATATTAGCAAAACAGCATGCTCATAGCATAAAACCAGACACATAAATCAATGGACTAGGACGACTCAGAAATAAACCCACACAGCCACAGCTACCTTACCTTTGACACAGTTGCCAAAGACATACATTGGGAAAAAGATGGCCTTAAAATCAACAAATGGGGGCTGGAGAATGGCCTAGTGGTTTTAAGGCATCGACGACTCTCGCGGACCGGGACCCGTGTTGATTCCACCAGACCCCACATGGCGGCTGTGAGAACCATCTGGAAAACTCCAATTCAGGAGAACTCCAGTTCCAGGGGAATCCAGACACCCTCTTTGACTCTCCACGGCATGGACATGACCCACGGGTACACAAACTCATACTTTCAGACAGTACTTCCATACACATAAGAATAAATAAAATTAAAATAAAAATTTTTAAATCAACAAACTGATGCTAGGAAACTTGGCATCACATTTAGGAATAAAATTAGACCCTCTTTCTGCAACCCATGCACAAAAATCAATCCAAAGTGTACTAAATATTTGGAAAAAAGACCTAAAACTTTGGCAAAAAGACCAATACACACACACACGCACACACGAACCACACACTGCTCACACACACACACGCACACACAACAACACCCACACACGACACACAAAACACAACAAAAAAAAAAACCTTCCACACAGAAGAGGAAGCAAAGTGAACAGACAGCCAACAAAATGGGGGAAAAAATCTTTGCCGTTAACCCCAACATGAGTCACTTGATTAATATGTAAAATATATAGAGAACTGTAAAAATTAAACACCAAGTAAAAATCATCTAATCAAAAACAGGCTAACAAAAACTAAAAGAAGGAAAGGTGACATTACCAATAAAATATTGGGGGAAAGTGTTCAATAACTTAGCCATCAGGGAAATTCCATGTTAAAACTGCTTTCAGAGCCCCGGGCCCATGGATGGGAATGTGCTTTAATCCTAGCATGTGGAGGCAGAGGCAGGCGGGCTCTTGTGAGTTCAAGGCAGCGCTTGGCCTACAGAAGTGTGATTCACGGAACAGCTGGGCTACAGGGGACCACCCTGTCTCAAAAGAAAAAAAAAAAAAAAAAACTGCTTCCAGATTTCACCTCAACTCGGTTCAGATCAGAATGTGCTATTCTATCATCAAAAAAACAAATGACAACAAATGTGGTGAAGATGTGAGGACAGAAGAACCCGTATCCACTGCAGGCGGGAGTATAAACTAGTGAGGCCACTATAGAAACCACTATTGTAATTTCTCATATACCAATAACTGGACCATGCAATCCAGCTAAACCATGCCTGGGCTCACACTTGAGGAACTCTACATCAGCAAACCACAAGGATACCTGTGCATCCATGGTTTTGATACACTATTCACAACAGCTAAGAAATGGAACCAGCCTGGATGTCTGTCAACAGATGAATGGGTGAAGAGAATCTGGTGCATATACACGCTGAACTTTATTCAGCCATAAAGAAAAATGAGGGCTGGAGAGATTGCCTTAGCGGTAAAGAGCGCCTACCGCTCTTAAGGAGGACCCGGGTTCGAATCCCCAGCACCCACAGTGGCCCGAGAACACGTCTGACAAACTCCAAATTCCGGGAGAACTCCAGTTCCAGGGGAATCCGGCACACCCTCTTTGACATCCGCCCCCACGGGCATTGCACAACACGGGTGCACAAACTTGCATGCAGACAGTACATTCATACACATGCGAAAATAAAATTAATTTTAAAAAAATTAAAAAAGAAAAATGAAATTATGACATTTTCAGGAAAATGGAAAATAAGCCACACTCAGAAAGACAAATACTTGTTTCCCTCATATGTATAATACTGACGTAAGGGGCTGGAGAGACAGCTCAGCAGTTAAGAGCGCTGAGTGCTCTTTCAGAGGACCCAGGTTCCATTCCCAGCACCCACATGGTGGCTAAGAACCATCTCGAACTCCAGTTCCGGCAGAATCCGACACCCTCTTCTGACCTCCGCAGCATTGCATGACACGGGTGCACAGACCTACATGCAGACAGTATACTCAGACATAAAATAATAAATGAAAAAATAGTGACTTAAACGGTATATGTGTGCATGTGTGTGTGTTCCTGCGTGTGTGTGTGTGTGTGTGTGTGTGTGTGTGTGTGTGTAAGAACCAGAAAGGGGACCAGGAGTGGAGGAAGATCTTTAAGTGGAGGGGGTAATGGAATACCTGACTTGAAAGCAGGAAAGGGGCTGTATGCGGGGAGGAAAGGGACCAGTAAAAGAGGACAAGGAGGAGGGGAAGGAAGGGAAGCAAGAAAGAAAGGAAGAGAAAGAAGGAATGGTAAGGAAAGAGAGAGGAAGGAGAAGGAAAGAAGGAAATACATGAAAAAAGAAAACAGAAATGAAATCATAGTAGGACTTCTACCCAAGCTTTCTCTACAATCACAGGAGGTTGAAGCTGGGAAAACAAGAATCATAGGAGGACTTCTTTTTCTAAGTCCAGTGATAGTTTTTCCTCATATTTCATTTTGTTATTGTTGTTATTTTTTGTTTTTATTAAGACAGTATTTCACTCAGTAGCACTGGCTGTCCTTAAACTCATAGCAATCCTCCTGCCTCAGCTCCCCAAGTGCTGGGACTACGAGGGACCACCATGGCACTGGGCTGGGTCTCTCCCTTTTTATCCCATCTCTCAGATCACTCTCTGCAATCAAAACCATGAGTTTCTGCTGCCAGATTACATGTTTCCAAAAACCCTCTGCTAACAGCACTAATGACTCCTGTACTGCTCCCAAGACCAGCCTGGATGTCCTCAGCCCAGCACTTGGGGCCCTGCCACGTCCCAGCTCCATTCAATGCATCACCCCGGTCTTTCTCTTCACATAGCTTGGACCCCCTGTCCTCTGACAGCACCATGCTAGAGTCTTGGCAGAGTACGCTCTACCGAATAAACAGAATGAGTGAAATTGACCACATTCTTGGGTATTTGGTTTATTCTGCTCAAATTCAAGAAACTGCCCAAGTCCTCAGAATATCATGCCAACTTCTCTGCACATTCTACCCCAGTAAAAGAATCAGTCCCATACTGACCACTAAGTGACAGAAGCAGAACTTGGGTAAGTGACAGCTCCTGACCAGAATGGCCCTCCAAAGAATCACTATGAATTTTTCTTAAAGTGTCAGATGACCACATGAAACTATTTCATGGCTTCACATGTTGCCACAAAGAGTTCAGGATATGCAGAAAAGCAATGGTATTATTTCTTTCCGACTTGACTTCCCATAATACTTATTATTGGCATCACATATTTTATCCCTCAATGTAACTAAAGGATACTCTCTTTTATAGACATACAATATTTCTGGAAAAAAAATTTAAGCCACGAACTATGTGTAAAATATGAAGAATGTTTGAGCCCACTAAAGATTCCTGGTCACTTTGTTTAATTTAAGAACATAAAAATGTGCTTCACTTAAAAGTATCATTTACGCAAGTGATAGTTATAAATTTCTATTGAGTTTGCTGTGAATGTTTTTAATTTTAGTCCAAATGCTGTATAAGACTCTGACTTTTAATGAATCCAAATCAATTAGTTTCTAAAGCTGATGGAGTGGAAGCGTCAGAGAAGGGAAAATTTAGAGTAGAAGAAACTCAGTATTAAAGCAGAATGAATAAAAATCACCTGTAGTGGTGTACCCTGCTTCCACATACTAAGCAGATATGAAAGATCCTCAGCCTTAGAAATGTATTTTAGAAAGGCAGGAGGAGAGAGACGATGAATGTATCCACTGCTACTTCACTCTGTGGCTTTCTATCTAATGTGTCATTTTCAAAACTCTCCTTGTTAGCCATTCCTTGATGACACTCTGAAAGCTGTTCTGTCCAGATGGAAATGACCTTCTTTACCCGTTTAACTTACAGAATCCATTTCCAAAAAAAATAAATAAATAAATTGACTCACCTGTTGCCGACAATGGAATGATGGAACCACACTGCAGGAAGATGCTGTGGAACGGGCTCTCTGCCTGATTCCCAACATCAGCACCTCTACGTGGCTGCTGTCACCAGGCTTACCTCCACCCCCTTTTCCAGAAACTTCGGTTCTAATGTCTGCAGCAGCGTGATCTAGGAAATATTCTCCACTCTGAAGTCTTTCCTATTTCTTTTTGTCCACATTGCAAATGACAGAACAATTTTATGATATTTAAAACAATGGAGTTTTTATTTCTAATATCTACTACCATATAAAGGCTATTCGAATACAGTACTGAGGAGCTAATGACAAGATAAATGTCTGCATGTGCTCAGTTCAGATACAGTCCTGTCCCCACCCCAGCCCTACTCAGCTACCTTCTGCCGCCAGGAATTCCCTCCCCTTTCAAAACTCTTATATTCTGTTGTAGTTCCTACCCCGCTTCCCTAAAACCTGTTTTGGAAGAGCCTCTTTCTGGTTTCCTGGCTTCTGTCTGCAGTTAATCCCACCTCGATTCATATATTTAACTTTTTAGAAGCTGTTATTCGCATAAGAGAGAGAATGTGCAACATTTATCTTTCTGAGCCAGAGTTACCTCACTTGATATATTTTCTGGTTTCCATCCATTTTCCTACAAATTTCTTAATTTCAGTTTTCTTTATGGCTGAATAAAATCCATTGTGTGTACTGCCAAATTTCTTTATTCATTCATCTGTGGAAGGCCATCAATGCTGACTCCATTCCCTTGCTGTTGTGAAAGAACAGTCATGAACATGGATGTGCAGATGTCTCTGTAGCAGGATGTAGAGGCCTTTGGGCATATGCTTGGCAGTGGTATAGCTGACCCCTATGGTGGATCTATTTTTAATTTTTTTGAGAAGCCGCTCCAGTAATTTCCATAGTGGCTACACCAGTCTATACTCCCACCATAAATAAGGTTTTCCCTTCCCCTGTATTCTTATATTTGTTGTATTTCTTTTTTAACAATAGAACATTTTATTTTTTCATTTGGACATAGGGTCTCCCTGTAGTTCCAGTGGGCCTGGAACTCAGTATGTAGATCTGGCTGGCCTTGATGTCATGGAGATCTACCTGCCTTTACCTCTGAGTGCTGGGATAAAAGGCATGCCCTGGCTAGTATTTTTAACTAATTCATGGGTCTTTTGAAGGGTTTTTTTTTTAAGTTTAAGAGAAATTTTATTGACTCAAGAATTTCATACAATGAATTTGATTATGCTCAGACCTCCTCCTGCATCTGCATCTCCACCCTCACTCTGCCATCCCAACTTCATGTCCTCTATTATCAAATGAAAAACCCCATCCATCTCATATAACCCTTCCAAGCTGGGTGCTGAAGAAATCATATCTCATTAGAGTGTCAGTAAGTTATAATTCTTACACTCAGATGTGCCCAAGTAAGGTCTCATTCCCTTTCCTTTGTATGTGGTTTAGGGTCAGAATATGCCCTCGTATCTTGCAATAGGAATTTCACTCTTAATTTCTGTTTCTCTTACACAATGTTTAGGAATGTAAACTATGGATTTTTCTTCATCTTGGGGATATGAAACACTTGGTTTTCTTCATCAAAGTTAGTTACTCTCAGCCCTTGCATGCATGTTACACTTCAGCTATTTCTGGTCCTCACTCAGCACAATGATCCAACAGTAGACCAAGGCATTCTCCAACAGGTTGATTTCCCACTGGGTTTTATGGTGGGTAAAGCAGGTGCCTCACAGCAGGCAGCAGTTAGATTCCTAACACTGATGAGGACTCCAGCCAGGTCTTGACAGACAATAAGTGATGGTTATGGTCAGCTGCCTACCAAAGGTGCACCAGGGCATGCGGGCAGGCAGGGCAGCTGCAGCTCTGCACCTGCGAATGTGGGCCACCAAGTAAGCCTAGCTCCATTGGTGTGCATGTATGTGCTACAGCCAAGTAGTAGCGGCTCTGCCCAGCCAGTGGGCATGGTCATGAATTCAGAATTTTGAAATCTAGGTTCTTAATAAAATGAAGAAGCCCAGAGTCATGTTTTAAAACCATGCACCAGAAGTCAGCACCAACATTGCTCCAGCTGCACTGCCATCTGGATTTTCAAATATTTTCTTACTTGCCAAGTCCTGGGTTCAGAATTTTGAGATTGATATAGAAGTGCCTATGGTCAGACAAGTGTTCATCTTGTGTGGTAAGGTTCCTTCATGGTCTGTTGCATGCATTCAGTCTCTTAGAAGCTATACACCCCAGACCCGGAGGCCACCGCTCCCGGCACTCCTTATTCCACGTCCACGTCCATCATTCTGTTGTCATTTCTTGATGATAGCCAGTCCAACTGGGATGAGATGAAATCTCAAAGCATTTTTAATTTTTATTTTTCTGATGACTAAGCATTTTAACAGGTTTTAAAACATTTGTTGGCTATTTGCACTTACTTAAGAACTGTGACCAGTTCATTAGAGTCTGGAGTGTTTTTTGTTTGTTTTTTTTTTTTCCTTTTTGGTACTGAATTTTGGTAGTTCTCTGTTTTAGATGTTATTCTTTTTTTCTGAAGTATATCTATCAAAGGTGTTCTTCCATTCTATAGACTCTATTGGTAAATTCTTTTGGTGTGGAGAAGCATTTAAATTTTATGTAATCCCATGTGGCAATTTTGGAGGGACTGATTCCTCTGTTACTGGGGTTCTACTCAGAAATTTCTTGCTTAGACTTACGTCCTTATGTGTTTTCCCTATATTTTCCCTTAGCAACCTCACCATTTCTGGTTTTATATTAGGATTTTTTTGAGCCAGCTTGTTGATTTTTGTGTAAAGTGACAAAGACACATATCAAACTTCTTTTGCAAGCAAACATCCAGGTTTGTTACTCAGCACCTTTTGCATAAGCTGCTTTTTTTTCCAGTTCCATGGGGTTTTTTTGGGGGGGTGCCACACCCCTTGTCTCATTTCTTTCAACCTTCTCTTTCTGCTTCTTTTTTAAGCCAATTTTTATTGAAACTTTGTGCATTTCATACACAATTTCCAATCAAATCTATACCTGTGCCCTCTTCCTTGCCCCACCCGACCCCACCAGAGCTCATGCATTCTGCCAAACATGTTTTTCATCTTTTTCTCAGTCTGTTTTAAAATTTTCAATGCAGAAGTTCGCTGATTCAGTCAGTTCTTTGACCCAGTCTTTTGTTGTTGTTGTTGTTGTTGTTGTTCCTTCCAGTTTGCATCACTCTAAAATATGCATAAATGTATGCCACACATATATAAAGATTATGACATCATAGATGTTAGCATCTTCAGCTTATGATTTCTTTTTTATTTTTTTTTTCTTCATTAGACTGAGGAATTGATTGGAAGCTCCTCTTTGGCAAGCCCAATCCACCATCAGTCCTGCCCTTATGCTCCACACTGGGGTTTTCCCTTCCCATGGTCACCAAATGAGGTCCAGTAAGCACCACATCCTGTCTTGATCTTCCTGTACTGGTCTCCATGATACAGCCTAGGTAGTCCAACAGTGGCAGTCTATAATCTGAAGTGGCTGAAACCCCAGTAGTTGCTCAGTCCACAAGCTGGATGTCTCAGCAATACCCAACTGGTGCTGAAGATTTGGAGGATTCTTGGAGAGACATGAATCTTCAGTCCATACTGGAAGGTTGAAAAGCTGTGTCTCATGTCTTTGAAGGATGGCAAAACAGTGGCAGCCACAAGGTAGCTTCACTTGCCAGTAAGAATTGAAGATAGGCAAAACAACAGTGCAATAGAGACTTTTCTTTTTTTCCTCTTTTTTCTTTTCTTTTCTTTTTTTACTTTTTGTCTTTTTACTGAGATCTCGAGTTTTATACCTGAAGTATAATTTTTCATGTCTTATTAATTATTTATTTCTGGTTATACTTTCCTTTGGGATGTTTAAGGCTACACAGTTAGCTCAGATTAACCAAGGTTTCTGTTTTCTCAAGATCAGTTGAGGATGTGGTCCTCAGGGGGTCACTTAGGTTTGGGTGAAGAGGGAGCCCCTGGGTCCTTTTGGCTTTTCATTTACCAGTTCCATCCACTCCATGACAAAGTCAGGTCTTGTTAGACCAGGCTTCCCTTTTTGAAGCATGAACAGACTTTCCTCTTTATAAACTGGACACTGGCTGAAATCCCATTAGTGGATCGCCAAGACCTCCCTACACAGGAAGATTGATGACTCACATTTGCAGGACATTTCAAGAGATGCCCCCATGCATAGTCTCCTGGGACTTAGTTGACCTCTAAGGACAAGAAACAAAGTTATCCATTAAATCCCTCGACCAAATCGGTATGGGCATTAAGTATGGTCATTAAGCACCCAGAAAGGCTAAGTTACACCAGCCTGACACTTTTAAATACTCTATATTTTAGAAAAGGCTTGTACAAAAGCTCAAGCAGCCTTGTGTAAGAAATACTAAGAAGCACTCCCATAAAATGAATAATGTGGTTAGACACAATGTCATGACAAACTAGTTTTTTTTCCTCATTCTTTTGATTTTATATTACTCTAAAATATGCAAACATACCCTCCACCCACATACCAAAAATTGCAAAGTCTGAAAATAAATGGTAGGTTAATTCTAGAACCTGTTAAGGGATTCACAATATGAGAACACAGTTGTTTTCAGATCATGAGGACTGTATAACATTAACATTGCTCAGTTTGCCTTACAACTAGGTACTTGGTGCTAGCATTCACAGATAAGGGATAGCATTTGTCCTTTGTTTTTCTGTGACTGTGTTACTTCACTTAACATAATATCTTCTAGTTCCATCCATTTTCCTGCAAAGTTCATGATGTCATCTTTCTTTCTTTTTTTGTCTTTTCGAGACAGGGTCTCCCTGTAGTCCCAGCTGTCCTGGAACTCACTCTGTAGACCAGGCTGGCCTTGAACTCACAAAGATCCGCCTGCCTCTGCCTCCCAAGATGTCATCTTTCTTTACTGCTGCATAGAACTCCATTGTGTAGATGTACCACATTTTCTCTATCCAGTTATCAGTTGAGGAGCACTTGGGTTGGTTCCAGCTCTTTGCTATTATGAAGAGAGCAGCAATAAACATGGCTGTGCATGTATCTCTGTGGTAGGATGAGTCTTGTGGGTATATACCCAGAAGTGGTATGACTGGCTCATTTTGAGTCTTTTAAGGGTTCTCCACACTGCTTTCCATAGTGGTTGTATAAGTNCCTGCAAAGTTCATGATGTCATCTTTCTTTACTGCTGCATAGAACTCCATTGTGTAGATGTACCACATTTTCTCTATCCAGTCATCAGTTGAGGAGCACTTGGGTTGGTTCCAGCTCTTTGCTATTATGAAGAGAGCAGCAATAAACATGGCTGTGCATGTATCTCTGTGGTGGATGAGTCTTGTGGGTATATACCCAGAAGTGGTATGACTGGCTCATTTTGAGTCTTTTAAGGGTTCTCCACACTGCTTTCCATAGTGGTTGTATAAGTTTACATTCCCACCAGCAGGGGATGAGTGTTCCCCTTCCCCACAACCTCTCCAGCATTTGGTATCATTTGTTTTCTTGATCATAGCCAGTCTTATCAGACTGAGATGATATCTTAAAGTGGTTTTAATTTGCATTTCCTTAATTATTAGCAATGTTGAACACTTTTTAAGATGTTTCTCAGCCATTCTGATTCATCACTTGTGAAGTGTCCGTTCAGCTCTTTACTCCATCTTTTGAGTGAATCATTTGTTTTCTTTCTTCTTTGTTCTTTGAGTAGTTTATATATTCTGGAAGTTAATGTTTTGTCAGATGTATCAGCAGTGAAGGTTTCCTCCAACTCTGGGTTTTCTCTTCACTTTACTGATTGTTTCTTTCTCTGTACAGAAGCTTTTGAGTTTAATGAGGTCCCACTTGTCAACTGTCGATCTTATTTCCTGAGCAGCTGCTGCCTGATTTAGAAAGTTGTTTCCTATGCCTATGTCTTGTAGGTTGCTGCCAACTTTTTCTTCTATCACCTTCACAGTATTGCGTTTCACATTGAGGTCTTTGATCCATTTGGAGCTGATTTTTGTACAATACGAGAGGTAGGGGTTTAATTTTATTCTACAAGTGGTGATCTAGTTTGGCCAACACCACTTGCTGAAGATACTATCTTTCCTCCATTTTGTCTTCTTGGCCCCCTTGTCAAATATGAGGTGGCTTAAATTGTATGTGCTCAAGTTTGGACCTTCAATTTTGTTGCATTGGTCTACAGGTCTGTTTTTGTGCCAGTACCAAGCTGCTTTTATGACTATAGCCCTGTAGTATAGTTTGAAGTCTGGTATAGAGATCCCCCCTGTATTGCTCTTTTCCCTCAGGAATGCTTTAGCTATTCGGGGTCTTTTGTTTTTCCATATGAAATTAAGGATTTTTTTCCAAGCCTGTGAAGAAACTTTTGGGGATTTTAATTGGGATTGCATTGACTCTGTATATTAATTTGGGTATAATGAACATTTTTACTATATTAATTTTTCCGATCCATAAGCATGGGAGGTCTTTCCATCTTCTGATGTCTTCTTTAATTTCCTTCTTCAGGGGTTTAATAGAGATCTTTGATGTGTTTGGTTAGGTTTGTTACTAGGTATTTTATTGTTTTTGAGGCTATTGTGAGTAGGAAGTTCTGCTTGTATTCCTTTTTCAGTTGCTTGTTGTTTATGTAAAATGCTGCTGATTTTTCTAGGTTAATTTTGTATCCCACCTCTTTACTGAAACTCTTAATCATTTCTACTAGTTTTCTGATGGAGTTTTTAGCATCCCTTACATGAACTATCATATTGTCTGCAAAAAGGGATAGCTTGACTTCCTCTTTTCCAATTAGTACTCCTTTAATTTCCTTTTTTTGCCTTATTGCCCTAACAAGTGTTTCAAGCTCTATATTGAAGAGGAGTAGTGACAGGGGGCAGCCTTGCCGAGTTCCTACCTTTAAGGGGAATGCTTATGACTTTTCTACATTTAGGATGATATTGGCTGTGGGTTTCTTGCATATGGCTTTGATTACAGTGAGGAATGATGGCTCCAGTCCAATTCCCTCTAGGACTTTAAGCATGAAGCGATGCTGGATTTTGTTGAAAGCTTTTTCTGCATTGATTGAGATGATCATGTGGTTTTTGTCTTTCAGTTCATTTAGGTATTTTATGATATTTATTGATCTATGTATATTGAACCATCCCTGCATCTCTGTATGAATCCAACTTGGTCATGATGGATGATCTTTTTGATGTGGGTCTGTATGCGATTTGCAAGTATTTTATTGAGAATTTTTGCATCTGTGTTCTTTAATGAGATGGGTGTATAGTTCTCTTTTTTGGTTGTATCTTTGCCTGGTTTTGGTATTAGAGTGATGCCGGTTTCATAGAAGGAATTTGGGAGATTTCCCTCTGCTTGTATCCTTTTGAACAGTTTGAGTAATCATGGTTGTAAGTCTTCTTTAAATGTTTTACAGAATTCTGCCAGGGGGGCTGGAGAGATGGCCTAGTGGTTAAGACTGCCGTCTGCTCTTGCAGAAGACCCAGGTTTGATCCCCAGCACCCACATGGTGGCTGAGAACCCCATCTTTAACTCCAGTTCTAGGGGAATCCGACACCCTCTTCTGACCTCTGCGGCTTTGCAGGACATGGGTGCACAGACCTACATGCAGACAGTATATTCATACACATAAAAAAATAAATAAAATTTTTTAAAATTTAAAAAAAAAAGAATTCTGCCAGGAAACTATTTGGGCCTGGGATTTTTTTAGTTGGGAGGTTTTTTATTACATCTTCAATTTCTTCATATAATATGGGTCTATTTAAGCTGTCGATCTCTTCTTGGTTAAGCTTTGGTGATTCTCAGGATTTCAGATATTCATCCATTTCTCTTAGGTTTTCGAACTTAGTAGAGTACAGGTTTTTGAAGTATTCCCGTATGATCATCTGGACTTTTGTTATCTGTTGTGATATTTCCCCTTTCATCATGAATTCTATTGATTTGTGGTTGCTCTTTTTTTGTTTGTTTGTTAACTGGGCTAGAGGTCTGTGTATCTTCTTTCAAAGAACCAACTTTTGGATTCATTAATTTTTTTGTATTGTTTTCTTTGTTTCTATTTCATTGATTTCTGCTATGATTTTTGTTATTTCTTCCTGTCTGATGCATTTAGGGTTCATTTGTTGTTGTCTCTCAAGTGTTTTTAGCTGCAGTGTTAGATCGTTTATTTGTGCTCTTTCTGTTTTGTTTGTTTTTTAAATTTTATTTATTATTTTTTATGTGTATGAATGTACTGTCTGCATATAGGTTTGTGCACCCGTGTCGTGCAATGCCACGGAGGTCAGAAGAGTGTGTTGGATTCCCCTGGAACTGGAGTTCTCCTGGAATTGGAGTTACAGACGGTTCTCAGCCACCATGTGGGTGCTGGGAATTGAACCCGGGTCCTCTTCAGGAGCAGTCGGCGCTCTTAACCACTAAGAGCCAGCCCCTTTTTTTTTTTTTTTAATGTAGGCACCCAAGGCTATAAATTTCCCTCTTGGGACCACTTTTAAAGTGTCCCATAGGTTTTCTTGTGGTATATTGTCATTGTCATTTAGTTCCAGGAATGCTTTTATTTCTTTCTTTATTACTTCATTGACTCATTATTCATTATTCAGATGAGTGTTGTTTGGTCTCCATGTGTTCTTATCCTGGTGTTGATATTGAGCTTTATTATACTGTGGTTTGATAGAATGCAGGGAATTATTTCAATCATTTTGTATGTGTTGAGGTTTTTTTTCTATGTCCCAGTATGTGGTCAATTTTGGAGAATATTCCATGGGGTGCTGAGTAGAAAGTGTATTCTCTAGTATTTGGGTGGAATATTCTGTAGATGTCTGTGAGGTCTATTTGGTGTATCATATCGTTCAGCTCAGATGTCTCTCTGTTTATTCTTTGTCCAGTTGGCATGTCCAAAGGGCTCAGTGGGGTATTGAAGTTCCCTACTATGAGTGTTCTGGGGTTAATCTGTGCCTTGAGGTCCTGGAGAATTGTATTTATAAAGTTCAATGCACCAGAGTTTGGTACATATATATTCATAATTGTGAAATCTTCATGGTTAATTGCTCCTTTGATAAAGATGTAATGGCCCTCTTCCTCTCTTCTGATTACTTTTACATTGAAGTCTATTTTGTCTGATATTAAAATAGCAACTCCTGCTTGCTTTTTGGTACCATTTGCTCGGACTAGCAGTTCATGATTTTTACACCTTTGTGAAAAATTAAGTAGTTAGGGGCTGGAGAGATGGCTCAATGATTAAGAGCTTGTACTGTTTTAGCAGAGGTTCCCAGTATCCATGGCAGGCAGCTCACAACTGCCTGTAACTCCAGTTCTAGGAGATTTGATGCCCTCTTCTGGCCTCTGCACTCACATGTATACACACACACACACACACACACACACACACATCACATACTTAAAAGTCTTTTTTTTTATTTAAATTGGCTTTGTGTTTATCTTTCAGTTCTCTGTGCTGCTCCTGCATGCCTGTTTCTGTGCACGGCTGTGCTGCCTTGCTGACCTCAGACTTGACCTTCTGGTCTAGTCTGAGGTCAGGACATGTGCTGACATCATTCTGCTTAGAATTGCTTTGGTTACCTGTGATCTTCTGTGTTTTCATCTGAATTTCTGAGTTGCTTCTTCTGCTTCTGTGAAGAATGTCATTGCAATTTTGATGGGAAGTATATTGAATCTAGATTACCTTTGGTCATGCTCCATCTTCAAAATGTTAATTCTGCCAGTCCAGGAGCATGCAGGGTCTTTGCATTGTTGAGTGTCTTTTTCAACGTTTTAAGCAACACATTTGATATAATTACCTTCTTTCATAGTTACATTTTTAATGGTCAATATGCAGATAAATATTTTAAAATGCTAGAGAGTCTTAATAAGGCATACCTTTAATGCATAAAAATACTATATTAAACAGTTGTTACACTAAAGCAAGTGAAGAGCATTCCATAATTTTTAATCATCTTCTAAAGATCTGCTCCCTCTTAACAGTCATCATTAGAAGGTATATGTTCTCCAAGAAGTTCTTCTGCTTAAAATTAAAATCAATTGTGTCTCAAAAACCTCTACTGTCCCATCTGAAATCCCCACCTCGCATTATCCACAGTCAGCATCCTCTCTTAAATGAAACTGAAAGAGGAAGAACGAAGCCTTCAACCTTCTTGAATGTAGGACAGAGACTGTGCTATGGATGGCAGGAGACATGGATGACAAGGAAGCTGTCTTGCAGCACAGGGCCCATCTCAGGGCTGCCAACCCCATTGACCAACAATAGACTTATGCAAGACAAGAAACTATGTTCATTTCTCCAGCAAGTGGCATCTGGATCTCTGCTGTGAATGTTTAGGACTGAGGATGTGATGTGAGTTTATAGAAGTCTGAGAAGCTGGAATGAGGCTGAAAGGTGAAGGAAACTAATTTACACATTTAAATAAATGGCTTGACTTACTACCTTCTTACACCCCGTCCCTGCTTTTAACTGTATGAAGATTTATTTATGGATAAATTTGTTCTGTTTTTAAAATGTGTTTTTTCTGTATCAGATTGGAGCAGTGTGTGCCAAATAGCCAAATTCAGTTGCCAATTTTACTGACCAAATTACCTCTTAAAATGCATATGGAGTTTTATACAGCTAAACTCAGGAAACATTTTGCCTATAGTCCCAGCATTTGGGTGATGAAGGCTGGAACATGCCAAATTTGAGGCCCGTGGGGACCAGTTCCAGGCCAGCCTAGGCTACATAGTGAGAGCCTGAGAAGATACCCTCGAGAATAAGAGGCTCTGAAGTAGACTAAGAGCTTCAACTACAGCTGCTTCCAAAAGAATGCCTTCTTCAGGCTGGAGAGATGGCTCAGTGGTTACAAGCACTGACTGCTCTTGCAGAGGACCCAAGTTCAGTTCCCAGCACGCACATGGAGACTATCTGTAGGTAACTCTAGTTCCAGGGAATCTGGTGCCCTCTTCTGGACTCTGTAGGCATTTCATGACACAGATGCAATTACATACATGCAAGCAAAACACTCAAAATAAAAATAATAACTATTTCAAGAACAACAAAAGAACTGAGACAAAACAAAAACAAAACAAAGAAACCTACCGAAACAGTGAAGTTCTCCTGAAAAACTCTGGAAAGACTCAGAAAAAGATGCAACACATTTATGGCAAAATGCATGAACTCGGGTGGGATGGGAGGCATGGAAAGGGAAATGAGTCTAAATTGGATTGAGAAATGATATATGATGTATGAAATAGTTTAATAAAAATAAAAAATACAAAAAGAAATATTAAGCCTATATAACAAGTAAAAAAAGATCTATTAATCCAAATAAACTGGCTTGCTTAATTAAAAAAAAAACAAAACAAATAACTAAATTTTCTTAAGTTTAAAAAGAGATGCCCCTGTTCTAGCCAGCTCTCAGGATAGTCACCACCACCTAGAAGATTTGCTAAGGACATCTGGCGCCACAGCTTACTCCTCAGTTTCTTCATGCACGTTTGGAAAGAAGTCCAACCAGGAGCCACTGCATTCCTCGTGCGTGCTTCAGGTCACCTGTGGCTTTGGGAGGAGGTCTTATTTCGTGATAAAACCTGAGGATGAGGCTGTGTATATGTGAAGTCTCCTTAGGAAAACAACACTTACTCATCAACCTCAAGATAAAAAAACAAATGAGTAAGCCCTCAAGCAAGGCACTGATGAAGAAGGGTACCCGGAGCAAACGCTCACTGAACCCTTGATAGAATGTCACATGTGTGTGCCGGCCAGATGCTATAAAGAGCCTACATGATTTTAGGAATTGTCTTAACAAATAAATTCCAAAAATTTTTAAACATTTTTAATTTTTTAAATTTATTTATTTATTTTTTATGTGTATGAATGTACTGTCTGCAATGTAGGTCTGTGCACCCGTGTCATGCAGTGCCGCGGAGGTAAGAAGAGGGTCTTGGATTCCCCTGGAACTGGAGTTCTCCTGGAATTGGAGTTACAGATGGTTCTCAGCTGCCATATGGGGTGCTGTGGATCAAACCTGGGTCCTCTGCAAGAGCAGTTGGCGCTCTTAACCATTAGGCCATCTCTCCAACCCCATAAATTCCAAATTTTAAACATCTAAATCTCAACTTTAAAAAGATGGAACCCCCAAATTTTCCAGAAACAAATCATCGTAGCTGCATTTCCCCCAATTTCATAGCCTTATAAAGTAGTGGTAAAAAGAGAAATGCGAAGCCAATCACAGGGAACCCTAAACCCAATACACCTCCATCGGATCTAGGTCAGTACATGGTAGGCACTTGTAAAATATTGTCAAATGGAGCAAAATATGTGGGGCAGGGCAGGTGAACACAGAGCCTTCACCCACCATCTCATCCAACAGGATGTCCACCCTGGACCTATATCTGCTGAACCCCCACGTCAAGCATTAGGAATTTGGGATTAACAAGTTAACACAGCTCAGTTCTTGGTGAAGCTGAATGCAAAAGAAGAGACAGATACTTGTGATATGTACCACAACTAGAATATATGTGATACAAAATAGAAAGGGGTTCCTGTTTAGCCTAGGACTAAGGAAGTCAAGCAAGGCTTCTTGGAGGAACATAGAAGGCTGGGGAAAGTGTCTTGGACATGAGCCAAGTCCCTCAGGTGAGAACAGCCCTCTCTGTACTATAATGACTGCAGAGGACACTGGGAGGTGATTCTGTAAGACATGCAAGCCTTGGGCCTTACAGCTCTTCAGATAGTGGTAAGTGTGGGGGAAGATCATTAATAAGAGATCAGAAAATAGGGATGGTCTTTATTTGAGAATTTTCAATAGCATGGTCCAGGAACACCATAGAACTTCTGCTTGGAGCCCTGTGACCTGATCTTTGACCAGGACTAAACCATGATCAACCAGTGCTGCCCTTCCTTGCATGACAAGACTGCACAACTGGCAATTATACAGCAGCAGCTCACACTAACCTCCCACACTAACCAGCCTCCTTTGAGTGATCTGAATTAAAGGCCAAGAAACTGTGTGCAGAGAGACTCACTCTGCCTGAACAAGTACTTCTAAATGGAGGAAGCTCACACGGAGTCTGGCCCCGTCCGCGTGCTGCTATTGTGCTTCTAGTGTACTCAACGAGCTGCCTTTCTAGTTGATTGAAAGGTGAATTCATCCATAGCTGGCCAGGTCCTTCCCTCCCAGTGGTCACTAAGTCTACTACAACAAGGCCCTTTTACTCTATGCCAGTGAAATAGGAAACTTACAACTTTGGTGGTAAACAAGGGAACAACTTAATCAAATTTAGATTTTAAACCATCATCCCATGGAATTATTGGGAGGAAGATGAACATGGATTGAAAGAACAGTACAAAAAGTCGATACATCATGATCTAACCAGTGGTTTCAAGGGGACCAAGCTCGGTTTGAACATGCTGAAATGAGAAGTCTATGATTCATTCAGAAAAACAGATCTTCGACAAGGTAAAGAATACACACATTTTCAGCTCAGCCAAGATCACTGGTATGGAGAATGCCCGCAGAATTCATCAGCATGGGGATGGGACTTGAAGTGTGAAAGGGAATGGGACAGAAGAAGCAAAAAAGGGAGTTCAGAGGAGCTCCCTACCCAGAATTCAACCTCTAACATCCAGCCCGCCATTTCCTGTTGTGCCATGTGTCACTATGAACATTTTGTAACAGTCATATCTGTGTCCCTTCTCAAAGCACCAGATTAATTACTACCTTATTGCATGCTACTGATTTCTATTTGGTATCTGAATTTTAACTCTCTACTGTTTCTGATCCTATGTCTTTGACCCCTTGATACATTTAAAGTGTCCAACGGCGACTTGGTAAATACTTCTAAACAAATTTAAGGCTTGACTGTCAACGGTTTCAAAACTGGGGGACAGAGAACGGCCAAGCCTCCCTCCTGAGAGGTGTCTCTCTAGTTGACGGGAAGAAGTCTTCTCTCTGGACTCAAGGGGGTTGCAGCACATGTATTTGGTTTTGTCTTTTTGAGACAGGATCTCCTTGAAGCCCCAGCTGGCCTGGAACTTGACCAGGCTGACCTCAATCCCCTAGAGATCTGCCTACCTCTGCCTCCAGAGTGCTGGGATTAAAGGCGTGCACCCTCATCTCCAGCTCACATCTGTATTTTGAAGTTACCAGTGATGGCCTAATATAAAAACGAAGTGTCTGAGAGGAGCAGGATGGACAGGAATGCCAAGATTTCTGCTGAGGATTAAGATCGGTTGCCTTTCTCTGCCGACAGAAGAAACTCACATTTATTTGATCCTAAAGAAATGCCTGCCTCTATTTTGGCCTGTACTTCACAGATATCCTCTGCCATTTCTTTGCAGTGTCACCTCAGAAGACTCAGCTATGAAGCTCATACAACTTTTAAACAGCTAGTGGGGAGCAGAAAGCATACTAGTGGGTTTACCTATTTGGAATCAGATTGCTCTGTACCCAAAGACCCTCAATTAGATCCTGCTGTAGTCAGAACATTGCTCTAAAATGTGCAGAGCTAGAAACTAATAGAGAATAAACAAGGGTCAATGACAGGCACACAGCACGTTCCGCCAGTCAGCTACATCCATACCTTTGCAGCCAGCCGACACTCCATCACCCTGATGTTGAAATGGGAAGTTGCTGCTTTGTTCATCTCCACACAGCTATGGGCAATCACGAAAACTGCTCCACTAGGGAGCTTCACATCAGTTGCTCTCAGAGGACTAAATTCTATTAACTTGGCCTATAGGAAGAAAAATAACAGACAAGAATTTATTAGGATTCAAAAAATGTTTAAGCGTTTATGCATTGATCTTATCTTAATGAAATCATTCCTGAAAATGCTCATTCATATTTCTTCATCTCCAGGCCCTGTATTGGGCACTGGAGACATTAAAGTAAATAAAAACAATGAAGCATTTTCTCTGCCTTCATAGAGCCTATGATTGCTGGAGGGAAGATAGTCAAGGAGATATAAAGGTGTATTTCCACACTGTAATTGTCACAATGGTAGCAAAGCACAGGATCCTAGACAGATACTGAGTGGAAGGACCTGAGCCTCCCTTCAAAAGGGGAAATCTACATGGAATGTTAAAGGATGAGCAGAAATATCAAAAGAAGAAAGAACTTCTGAATATGTTCAGAGACAACCAGCAATGCTGGTGTAAATGAAACTTTGAGCATTGAAATCTGGCTGGAGCTTAGAGTTTGCAGAGTGAGAGGTTAGGATGGAGAGGAAAGGGGAAGTTGGGTGGTGATGCACTTCGTCAGCCCAGAGACCTAGGACTCTATTCAGATCCTACATCTAACATATTATCAACAGGATTCCTGCCACCATATCTGCTTGTGAAGGTCTTATGCAAAGTGTCTAAAGTATATTTTTAGTGTTAAACCAAATTTCCTCATACCTTGTGTATGAGGCTTAGAGGAATCAACAATATATATATATATATAGTATATATATATATATATTTTTTTGTTTTTTTTTTTTCTTGATAGGAAGGAATCCAGGTGTTCTTGGAAAAAAGCCAAACCTGTAGGAATCTGATGCAAAACTAAAAAACATCTTAAAGAAATGCCTGCTTCTATTTTGGAAATGGGCAGTTTACAGGCAAAAACCCAAACCTCTGCCTTGCCTCACAAAACTGATAGCCAAGAGGAAGTGGTATTCAGCTGAAGAATTTATTCCTGGCTCACCATCAACATTCCTCCTCCCACCACCAAAGCCCTAAAAATGTTGACAGAGAAAAATGACACCAAAGAGTAATTTACAAAAAGAAGGGTTGTATGTGTGGTAAGAGAACTAACATTTGGGTTTAAAGCCAACATGAGATTATGAAACACCACGAGATGAAGTGATTTCTTGCAGGTCAGGAAAGGGGGCCCAGGAAAGGAAAAGAGGAATCCCATCCTAACAATAAGGTCTAGAAGAAAAACCAGACACATGGCACAAGCAAGTCTGAAGCGTATGCTAGATGCTTAAGGTAGGAGAATCAATGTGAAATAGACTATGCTCACTACCAGTAAGGTTCAGTTACAAAACAGTTAGGCAATAACTGATGATTGTTCCCACAATAATAGACTGCCCATAGCCAAACATGCTGGAGACACCCGCAGCATTCTGTTCATGGACACTTCCAAGTATATCAATGCTACTTACAGTTCCTTCTTCAGCAAGAAATGATATAGATTGGTCCATGCCCCCTCCTTCAGTGCCTATATATCGCTCGCTCTTGGCACAGATTTCTGCAAGTTCTACCTGGAAAAACAAACATTCATTTGTATTATGAATACAGTAATAACCTATTTCTCAACCATTTCTCATCCTAAATATGTCAGATAGGTTTGAATTCCACTACCATTCTGATCAATTACATGGTAACTACAAGAGCAGGGTTTTTTGGGTTTTTGTTTTGTTTTGTTTTGGTAGGGTTTTTTTTTTTTTTTTTTTTTTTTTTTTTTTTGAGACAGGTGTACAGTATCTTCCCTTTAGTCCCAGCTGGCCTGGAGCTCACTATGTAGACAACGCTGGCCTTGAACTCACCAGAGGTCTGCCCTGCTCTGCTTCCCGAGTGCTGGGATTAAAGGTGCGCACCAACATGCCTACGACCATTTAGTGTCCACATGGGTGCTGGGAATTGAACCCGGGTCCTAAGCAAGAGCAATCAGTGCTCTTAACCACTGAGCCATCTCCCCAGCCCAGAGAGCAGTGTTTTAATGAAGGTTGTGTACTACATACCAATATCTGTGGGGCCACTGACCCCACAGTTGAACAACCTGAAGAGGGTACAGCACAGGGTACCATGTCAGAGGGTGCAAATCTGTTTATTCTATGCAACAAAAAGCTCACATAGGTCTGGGATGGGCAGCCCCTACATTGCATGACATCACCTCCCAGTGGCTAATCCTAGACCTCCACACCATCATGCATCATTCCAGCCCATGGGGCATATTCAGAAAAGGGGCATTCTGATGAAAGAGCCAACTTGTGACTTGATGCATGCTAGCAGAAAACAAGGTTTGCCCTGCATCTTTTGCTCTGCCTAGTGTGCTAAGCAGAGTTCAGGACTGTTGTCCCACAAAGATCAACTAACAACTCTATGATGGGTTTGGAGAAGAACAGAATGTATCTGCTGGTTTTACTATCCCATAGAGTCCACAGGGCCGGCAGCTTCTCCACGCTTGGTTTTCCACACCTCTCTCCTGTGAGCACTCGCTCATCTGTTTCTGTCTACACTCAATACTATTCCAGTGCTTCCAAAGCCAAAGAAGGGTCAGAACAGGGTCAGATTTTCCAATGAAAAAATAATACTCTGATCCAAAAATAATGTTATCTCTCTGACATGTGCATTACGCATAAGAATAGAGCTTCTCACCAAATACACCTTTTTCCAACCAGGATGAAAAACCCAGTAGATTCACATAGTTCTAATCTCCACTGAAAATGTTAATGAATCATTAATGGTTTCCCATTTATTAATAAATTAAGTTCAGAAGCTAGAGAGATTGCTCAGGGTTAAGAGCATTGGCTGTTCTTGCAGAGGACCCAGGTTCAGTTCCCAACATCCATATGGAAGCTAACGACTGTCCGCAACTCCAGTCCCAGAGGATCTGACACCTTCTTCTGACCTCCACAGACACTGCACAACACAGGTGCATTTACATACATGCAGACAAAACACTGTGATACACATAAAATAATAAATAAATAAAATTAAGTTCAAACTCTTCAACTTGGAATTTCATAAACTGTGAAGCCAACTTAAACATGAACTTGGATGACTTACCTTTCTTTACTAATTAGAGATGTCTTCCTGACCATCTCGTACATACTTATACCACCTGTGCTGCTTCCTGTCTTTTATACAAATCCCATATCCCTCAGTATCCAGGTCATTGGCACACACCTGGGCAAGTTGACCACTCAATCTTCCTCCATTGTGGGGTCTTCACCAGATACAACCCACTATGGTGTCTGCTTTCTCTAAATCCCATGACACCTATACTATCATCCAGCTACTCACATTGCTATCAACTATTGGTTCATTCTTATAAGATTTCATTAAGGGCTTTACTCCTCAGTTGTTTGATTAGCTGTTCAAAATGACCATTCTGAAACACTGGTGTACTGTAATCATCTCCTGCCTGCTTCATTACCAACAGCTTCTTCTTACCGCAGTACATAAGTTCTTCAGTGAATCAACCCTTTACTCAGTTCTCCAGCCCTTTCTCCCACATTGCTCCTCTAAATCCTCTGGTCCAGTCACCAAGAACACTGAGCACACACTACTCTTCCTGACTACCGAGCTGCCTCATCCCTCAGTGAGCTTCTGTCTTCCTTATTACTCTTCTGTCTCCACTGGACAGTTCAAATACCACCTCCTTCTAGAATCCCCCCCAAATTCACACATGCCACACAATTCCTCTTTGTTCTCCCACTTATAATTCTATTATTCTTTGAGCCATACTGTAAGTGTAGGCTTATTAGTCTCTATCTGCCAGACTGTGGGAGCCCACTAATAAACACCAGAGTCCATTTAACTACTGTAAGCTAGAGCAAGGTATGTATTACTCCTCTTTAATTGTGTCACTTTGAGTCCTATGAGAGATAAAGTGTGGTGTTTTTAGGGTCCTCTGCTTCACACAATGCCAATTCTCATTGAACACCTGCTGCTTTCATTTTCTGAGAATAGTTGCTTAAATGCTATCTGACAGATTCAGCAAGCATCATATTTCTTGTTGGTCATGTGGCTTCACTAACATTAGCTTTGTCTTGTGACATGAGGCAAACCTGGAACTTTGGCATCCAAGGCTAGCACATGACCCGAGGATACCCACAGCCAGCAGCCTGTCCATAATAGACACATTAAAAATAAATTACTAACTAAAAGGTCAAAGCACTTGCACTTTAAAACCCAGAGAAACAACATACCCAGAGGAAACACTGCACAGGGCAATCAATGGGGAATTAAGAGGCCTGGGTGCCCACCTAGCTGTGATCTGGGGCTACCTCCTCAATATAGTACAATCCACACTTATTGAGTGGCAGTTATATCCCAAGTATGCAAAGAATCACCTTTAAACCCCTGCCTATTCCATCCTCCACTGAAGGACAGTGAGATTCCGAGACGCACACCCAAAGTGGGAAGCCAGGACCTGAACCTCATCTGTCAAATGCTAAGCCAATGCTCCTTCCACACTTCATGGCTTCCCCCAAATAGGGATAATGTACCCCATTTCTGAGCTACCTTTACTGACTAGTAAAGGCACCTTCCACCAAGCTTGGTGATTGGAGTTAGATCCCTGGGACTCACATGGTGGAAGGAGAGAACTGACTCCTGCATTTTGTCTTCTGATCATCACTCATGCACACACACACACACACACACACACACACACAAATAAATAAATAATAAATAAATGTAATTTAAAATGTATACTTTAACAGAAATAAGACGCTCATTCTCCAGAATGACCTATGGGGGGGCAGAATTCAGAGGGAGCCCTTTGTGTCGAGGAACCTACTCTCAGGGCAGGGGGCCTCCATATAGTTCTTCTGTCTCTTCTGATAAATTCTAAGTGGACAGACAATATTCAACAGCTCTAAGCAGAGAGAAAACAAAGAAAATGAAGAAACAAGTTGAAAGATAAAATAAAGCTGACCTCACTGGCAGAACCCTAGGGTACATAAAGTAAATACTATGGAAAGAACTCAACACCCGAAGCCCCCACCCCTCAGCTCAAGCCAGACTCTCTTCCCTGTTGGCTGTGTGACCTTAAGTAAGCTGTTTCGCTTTTTCCAGTTTCTTCATGTGCAATAATATTAGTAATATTAGTAACAGATGTAGCGAGCACTTAACATGTTTAGTACTGCTCCAATGGCTTTTTGTCTGAATAATTTGCTTCTCAGAATCCTATAAAATAGATGCCTCTCCATTTTAGAGATGAGGAAGCTGAGGAGTTTATTAGGTGAGAGTGTCCTGGGAGTTACTGAAGCTCAAATGCACACTCGAATGATCTAACACTAGCATCCATATTCTTAATTGCCAGGTGATATTACCCCCCTTGCATAGTGCAGAGAAAAATACCCCCCCAAAGTGATGGGATGGCTGAGATTATCTTAAGGATTAAACTAAAACCCCTCAAATAAGAGCATCTCATAATATTCTAAAGCACTCTGCAATTATAATTTTGTTATTTTCATAAATGAATAAGGAATCATTTGATTTACACAAGAAAGTAATTAATGTTGAAGCAAAATACAGGATGTTTTAAAACTGCTCAAGGAAAGACATAATTTATAAGGTTCTGGATGCATCTACAAGGGCCAGCACGTCAGTGATAGGGAACAACGAAGCCTAAGTGCACAGGAAAGTGGCGCCTCACTTAAACCATCTCCTCCACCTGAAAAGCAGGGCATCCTCATCCAACAGACACAGCAAGCCTGAGTGAAAAGTTCACGTGCAGGCCCACCAGCTAACCGGCTTCCCCATCAGCCTGGCCTTCACCCCAGTACTGAAAAAAGAAGAAAAAGAAAGCCAACTCCTAAAGAAACTAGAAACAGAAGAAAAAGAAAGAAAGCCAACTCCTAAAGAAACTAGAAACAATGGTTAAAATAGACCCAAATCTGAATTATCAAAAACATTTGCCTGAGTCAGGCAATGATCAGAAATTAGTCAACCCAGTAGCCCAAGCCAGCAGTAACAGAGACCAAACTCAGAACCATCGCCAGAGAGACCAGAAGCTGTCAGGGTGCACGTGACGCAGAGGAGCCCAGTCGCTCTGATGCCTGGAAGGCCACACGTGAGCTAGCTCAAGCCTTTTCCATCTATTAAGACACTGGAAATAGCCAGACGTGGTGACACACACCTGTAATCCCAGCACTCAGGAGCCAGAGGCAGCCAGATCTCTGTGAATTCAAGGCCAGCCTGGTCTACATAGAGAGTTTCAGGATAGCTGGAACTACAGGGAGACCCTGTCTCAAAAAGACCAAAAAGAAGAAGAAAAAAAAAAAGACACTGGAAATAGAATCTTTACATGTCCTCCAGGAGTCAGAATCAGTGATTACATAGGCACTTAATCAGCACTCCCAACTACAGAAACTGTGTAAAATCTCAGTACACTTCACAAAAATAAGAAAGTGTCTAAAAAATGCACTGACAACAAATGCATATGCAAAAGAATGACAATGACCACAGAATAGTCTAAATGAACTCAGGGACCCAATCTGATCAGTAAAGGACAAAGTTATCTTTCTACCTAACGGCTGAAGAATCTGGAGTTCCCCGATTTCTCTACACCCCCAGTATCACAGCCTGGAAATGCTCAAGCAAAACCAGCAAGGCTAGAGGCAGGAAGGGTCCACTCTCCTTGCTCCAGTCTATTTTCTTCTGCTCTTAGAAGCTGAGCACTAGCCTGGATACCTCCTGACTAGTCACTGCCGGCATTTTATTCTCTTCCCCATCCTTAGGAAGACAATTTGATTGTGGGAAACTGCTAACATGAGTGGCCAATAATCACTATCTGTTCTGACTTTCCCCCTATCAGCAACGAGACAACTAACATTATTCTGAAACCTTTAAAGCTACAGGAAATGATTAATAAGCCTAGGGTTGCCTTTTTAAATATTTTTTATTTACTTATTTTTCGTTATGTGTATGAGTGTTTGGCCACATGTATTTAAGTGTTAACTGTGTCATGCATTGCCCATGAAGGCCAGAAGAGGGCTTCAGATCTCCTGGAATGGGTGTTATAAACAGTTGTTAGCTGGGAACCAAACCTGGGTCCTCCTGAAGAGCAGCCAATGCTCTTAACTGCTAAGTCATCTCTCCAGCCCCAAGTTTAGCTTTTTAAGTGGTTCTCTTGAAGCTGCATGGGACCAAAAATCATGTGGGCTCACCAAATTAACAAGCTTAGCCATCTGCTAGAAAATGTGACTCCATATAAAAGAAGAAATAGCAGATCAGATGTAACAGTTACTAAGAAAGAGCTAAAGACTCATGAATATATTGTCTAGCTGATCCCAGATGTTTATACAACAACAACAATAATAATAATAGTAATAGATTCAAGATATTAGTATAGTAAGGTCTAACTTTAACAGTTTTATTAATGAGACTGTTAAAAGAAAAATTACACAGAAAGAAAGATTAGCCATTTAGAGTTTGTCAAAAATGCCTATAGGAAGTCTAACTATTCAGAATGCACTAGCTAAATAAAAGCAGACTCAAACTATTCCTGTGGGTCACCCTAAGTGCAGGTCAAAAAAAAAAAAGGAAAGGAAAGGAAAGGAAAGGAAAGGAAAGGAAAGGAAAGGAAAGGAAAGGAAAGGAAAGGAAAGGAAAGGAAAGGAAAGGAAAGAAACATGCAACCCCATTCATTGATTCAACAATCATTCAAATGGTGTCCTGTAAGAACCAGCAAGCCAGGTTCTGCCCTCAAGGAGCCTGCAGTGTTGATCCTATCTGCAGATCTTCACATCAAAGTGCTACAGGGCTTCCTTATAGGCTATGCCAGCCTTCACTCCCCAACCCCCACCTCCTCCTGCACTCTCCGCAGGCTCCCCAAGACCACAGCAGCAGCTAGCCCTCAGCTTCCCTTCAGTACTCTCACCAGAGGGCTCTGTCAGGAACGTGGGAAGGGCAATTTCACCCCAAGGACGAGTTCTAGTGCTGGGTTCCTCCACCCTCACACTTTTGCAAACAGTTCTGGTGGAGATAAATTGTTCTTTCTTCGTGAGCATACCCTCTGTTTCGGACATAAGCCTGACCACAGCTCGATAAGGTAAAAATTTGAGCGGTTCCTCCACTGACTCCTCTTTACCTCAAATATTCTCCCTGCCTTCTCCTACTCGAGTCCAGTCCTGCCTTCAGAACACCTGGATTCTTTCTTATGGGGAGGGAGGAACTATTCCCAAGCAGTTCCCCCAAATGGCGAACCCCTGGAAAGTTCCAGTCCATAAAATAATATGAGGGTGCATCTAAAGGAAGCTGGACTGACCTTGCTGTCTTGTAACAGGGCTAACTAGCAGCTGTACTCTAATTTAGAGATGCCTCAGTGCTCCCAGGAAAATATTAACAGTGCTCATAAGCCTACTTGAATTAGTTTTTTAAAGGAACAACTATTATTTCTTCACACCTCTAATAGAAAAAGATGACACTCAAAGGAATTACAAACTTTTGCATTCTTTTACTTGATAAAAATTTGAGGATAGTGACAGCCAGTTCCCAAAGCGATCCAGATAGGTGCAACTGATCCTGATGCTTAAAGCTGAAAAGTTCTAGAAAGCAATGCATGAAAAGAAAGAAGGAGTTCAAATACTAGTTGAGTAGGATCTAGAAACAAATAGTACGTGTTAAATCTGAGTTTCCCAGAATCCCAAGGGACACACAGATGTCCACTTTCTCCAGAGGCTGTCAACCTTATGACCTCTTCGCCTTTACCTGAAGTCCTACCCCATGGACTGGATGGCTGGAAGCTTGCAGGCCTTCCTTCCCAACATGCCCTTCCAAACACAGTCACAAAGACATGCCCCACCAAACCAGGATGATCTCAGTACAAGGCTGACAGACTAGTGTGACTCCCCTTCATAACAGCAATACAATAACCCAGCTGTTATCATCCTGTTCTAGGTACTAAGATCAAATCCAAAAAAGAGGTTTGAATTACTACATACATTTTCTAATGAAGAAACTGAAGCTTAGAGAAGTCAAGTAAACTGCCCAAGGCCATTTCCTAATGAAGGGCAGCATCAGGACTTGAATGGATGGCTCCATGCTTATAAAGCAACCCTATACTTTCTTCCTAAGAGGACAGGGATTTAGGGGGATGGATCAGAAACCCAAAATCAGGAGCCCCTAAAAAATCTTCTCTCTTTAGATATCACTCACAAAAATAATGAGCTGAATCCCTTTCATCGTTTAAATTCTTAAAAGGAAAAGAAGTGGGGGGTGGAGGGGTAGCGACCACACATAAGAGGGTTAATATTGGGAAGTTGGGAAAGATAACTGCCAAAAAACATTGTGGGAAGATTGTAGGGCAGGAGCCTGGCCAGACTGATGTAATCAGACAAGAATATGACCCAAGTCACTGCTACTAAAGGCCAGCGGGGCCTGCAGAGCCTGCGGGGAGGGCTGCTATTGCTTCTTTGGCTGGCACATTATTTTGGCTCTGACCTTCCAAAAATGGTCAATAATGATTGCAGTAAGGGATGGGTGGCAGGCCTATGATATCTGTGGCTTGGAAGTACATCCTGGAACTGCACGTCCCTTCCCAAGAGACCCTTGCACTGCAGGGAGGTTTCTTCCAACTGGGTCTTCAGCAGCACAGCCTTGTCCTACTCTTTAGAACCTAACTGTAGAAGCCCTGACTGTAAAATCAGGACTGTCCAGCATAATAATTGTTACAATTAGTGCCTGGTACTTTTCCTAGTGTGATCCAATAATATAGATCCAAACACAATCCAAAGAGAAAACATGGCTCTATGATTCACAGTCTGAATTAAGCAACGAGGTAACTGTCTTTAGACCTATGCCTAGGAGAAAGGACTGCATGTAAACAACAGGCAGCATGGAGGTGTGAAGTGGAGAGGCACTCTAGGGTCAGGAAACAGCAAGGGGGTTGAACATTTGTTTTTCTGAGCTGTGGTCAAAACCGTTATGTTGAGGAGAGGCCATGCAAATACCACTCTGCATTTGTTTCCAGACTATCCACACAGGTCTCCTTCATAACTGTTGAGGTTGACTACGGTTTGTTCCCACCAAAACTCATGCTCAGGGTTGGTCCACAGTACAACAGTACTACCTAATGGTGGCCAAGCCTTTCCAGTTGTGAGGCTGCATCTTCATGAATGGGCAAGCACTCTTCTCAAAGAAAGGAGCTAGCATGACAGAAGTTTTGCCATCTTTTCACAGTAGCTCTGTGCTACATCACTCAAGTTATGAGGCAGCACAAGGCTCACAGCAGACACAGCTGCCTAACCCCGTCCTTCCCTGGTACTAGAACCATTAGCTGAATAACCTCCTTTCTTTATAGATTGCTCAGTCTCATATACAGCAAGAGGAAATATCCTACGACAATTTGTGTTTTGTGTGCTCTAAAGAATCTACATTGGAAATGCATTTTAAAATTTAGAGATGGTTTAGAGACTCATCTTATTGCAGAGATACATGCACAACATATGTTTATTGAAGCTCTCTTCACAATAGTGAAGATCTGGAAGCAACCCAAGTGTCCCTCAACTGATAAATGGATAAAGAAAATGTGGTACATCTACATAATGGAGTTCTATGCAGTGGTAAAGAAAGATGACATCATGGGGCTGGAGAGATGACTCAGTGATTAAGAGTGCCGACTGCTCTTGCAGAGGACACTGGTTCAATTCCCAGCACCTACATGGCAGCTAAGAACCATCTTTAAGCTGGGCGTAGTGGCGCATGCCTTTAATCCTAGCACTTGGGAGGCAGAGGCAGGAGATCTCTGTGAGTTCAAGGTCAGCCTGGTCTACAGAGTGAGTTCAAGGCCAGCTGGGGCTATAGGAAGACCCTATCTCAAAAAAAAAAAAAAGAAAGATGACATCATGAAATTTGCAGGTAAATGGATGGAACTAGAAGCTGTTATACTAAGTGACATAACAGAATCCCAGAAAAACAAGCAACATATGGTGCCCCTCATTTGTGGATCCTAGCACCAAATGTAAGGCAAACTGAGTAAGTTATTTTTCTTTTTTAGTAAATATAATGCCACATTACCTGATGTTACTATAAAAAAAGTACATTAAAACATACATCAACTTCTTATGTAATTTATGAATGTAAACTAGTATTTCTTTTTACCTACATGCAACTCTACTGTTAAAATGTGAATCCCTAGCGAGGCGTGATGGCTCACACCTTTAATCCTAGCACTCAGGAGGCAGAGGCAGGCAGATCTTTGTGAATTCAAGGCCAGCCTGGTCTACAGAGTGAGTTCCAGGATAGCTGGGGCTACAGGGAGACCCTGTCTCGAAAAGACAAAAAATTGTTTTGGAATTAACCTATAGTTTACTTTCAGACTTTGTAATTTGGGTATGTGTGGAGTGTATAGATGCTTATTTTGGGAACAATATGAAATTAAAGGGAATGACAACAATAACAAAGCCTTGTTCAAAGAACTGACTGAGACAGGAAACCTCTGCCCAAAACAGTAAACTTCTTAATCAAAAAACTTAAAAAGACTGAGAAAAAGATGCAAGACATGTATGGCAAATGTACAAGTTCTGGCAGGGTTGGGGGCATGGAAGGGGGAATGAGTCTAAATTTGATTAAGAAGTGTTATATGAAATGCACAAAAGTTCAATAAAAAAATTAAGAAAAAAAAGACCAAAAAAAAAAAAAAGAGATAACTAACCTTTAAAAAAAATTTAGTCAGTCACAATCATGTGCAACCCTATAAGAATTCCAGCCCTACCTGCACTAGAGGCTATATGGTCAAATATGATAATTACCATTTGCTCCTACCTCATACAGAGCTATCAAATGTTTGATATTGAATAAAAACAGCATGCTTATCTCATAAAAAATCTAGAGATGATATCAAATTCTCCAAGCAACTGGGAAGATTTTGCTATTTTGATCATGGAACTAATATAATTTTGTTTCCCTTTTTTTTTTTTTTTGCTTTGATTTCTAGGAACCTCAGTAGGTGGGACTAAATAAAACAATGACATTAACAAATTAAAAATGTTTTTCACGGGGGCAAAGGGAAAGAAAGACCCAGAAAGAGGGGAATAGTGGAGAACAGATGTTACTAGCAGGGGAGGCGAGGTGGGGAAAGTAGGAGGGTTCAGCTTCAAGGGGAGGAGGAAGAAGTATGTAGGGAACGGTGGGAGTGGAGGGCGAGAAAATGCGGGGGGCGGGGGGATAGTGAGAATCAGGAGTTATGGAAGGGGGAAAGGAGGGAAAAATGGGGGTGCTTGGACTGGGGGGGAAGAGGGATGCTGGATGGGAGGAAGAACAGATGAATGGAGTATGGAGTTTGGATGGCATGGGAAGCCAGAGGAAACCCCCTCAGAAATACACAAGTGTGTATGAACATTCATGCATGCATATACCTGGGGGCTGTATGCCAAGAGGCACAGTGCCAGACAGGAGAGGCCTTCCTTCAAGTTGTTGGTCCCAAAATAACACAGGCTATTGCCAGAGCCCTTGATTATCTCCCAGACCTTGAAGGTAGGACCTACTGCTGAAGGCAGGACATACTTCAGACACAGAACTTGGAGCAATGGAGCAGGAACTGACCTAGAAGTCTCGTCCATGAAGACCAGCTCTCATAGTTCTAGAGGATACTATATAAACTGCAAAGGGAGAAAATGAATCAATGGTCCACCCCAGCTCTAGACCCTGATAACTTCAACGAGTAGCGCAGCAAACTACCTGAATCAGCATCGTATAACCAAACAGCTAAGAGCAGAGGGGTTCAACTGGGATAAACAGAATTATTGTCAAACTGAAACCAGTCCAAATGGTTATTTTAAGCCTTAAGTCTTGGGAAGATTTGTTAAACAGCAAAAGCTAACTGTTATAATCATGCCTTTGCATTTCAGGACACATACATACTTAAAGCAAATATTCCTTTTTAATCAAGTTAGTTTAAATGACCCTATTTTCCCCTGTTGCCAAATGCTTGAATAATTCATATATGCATGTGACAATTTTTTTTAATTTTATTTATTTCGGTATGTGTATGAATGTACTGTCTGCATGCAAGTGTGCACCCATGTCGTGCAATGCCGCGGAGGTCAGAAGAGGGTGTCGGATTCCCCTAGAACTGGAGTTCTCCTGGAACTGGAGTCTCAGATGGTTCTTAGCCACCATGTGGGTGCTGGAGATCGAACCCGGGTCCTCTGTAAAAGTGGTCGGCGCTGTCAACACATAGGCCATCTCTCCAGCCCAACATGTGACAATTTTTTATCTTCACAGAACCCTGAAGAATATTCAAACATTCAAACAACTTTAAACATTTTTGTATGGAGTTAGAAAATGGAACAGTTCACACAGTCACGTACTGCTGTGGTTTACTCCCCACAGTTGTGTGCTTGGCACATCTCCAGTGCGGGGATGCTGAAGCCGTGGAACCTTTAAGTGGTGGATCTAGTGGGAAGTAATTAGATCATTTTAAGTGGTGGATCTAGTGGGAAGTAATTAGATCACTCTAAGTGGTGGATCTAGTGGGAAGTAATTAGATCACTCTAAGTGGTGGATCTAGTGGGAAGTAATTAGATCACTCTAAGTGGTGGATCTAGTGGGAAGTAATTAGATCACTCATGGTCTAGTGTGACTCAGGGTTGGAATATACACTATGGTGGTCAGGGAGTTTCTTTAAGTGGTGGATCTAGTGGGAAGTAATTAGATCACTTTAAGTGGTGGATCTAGTGGGAAGTAATTAGATCAGTTTAAGTGGTGGATCTAGTGGGAAGTAATTAGATCACTCTAAGTGGTGGATCTAGTGGGAAGTGATTAGATCACTGGGGTTGATCCTCGAAAGGAACTCATGATGCTCTCCTGGGATCTGGTTAGTTCCTGTGAAGTGCTGTAAGACTGACATGTCTCTGTTTTCCTCTCTTGCCATCAATCTGTCTGTCACACAGGCACTCCCACTAAGATGTTATCTGCCATGTTGTGATGGACCCCAAAGGATCAGGCCAGAGCTTAGAGCTTATTTATTTATTTATTTATTTATTTATTTACTTGTTTTAGATGCATGAATATTTGTCTGTATGTAGTATATCATGTGTGTAGTGTATCATGTGCATGAAATGCACACAGGAGCCAGTAAAGGGCATTAGAGCACCTGGAATTGGAGTTACAAATAGCTGTCAGCCACCATGTGGGTGGGGAACTGAACCTGGGTCCTCTGGAAGAGCGGCCAGTGCTCTTAACTACTGAGCCATCTCTCCAGCCCCAGTAAACTTATTTTTAAAGCACCTCAGCCTCGGGTATTTTGTTATGGCAATACAAAATGAATTAAAACATACACATACAACCATATATAATTATATTATGTGTGTTGTGTGTGTGTGTGGGTGTGTATATATATATTTGTTGTAATATATATATATATATAATATATTTATATATATATCTCCTAGGCTCCATAACCAAAGCCTACAAAGCCTATCAACTTGTAGCTTATTGTAGTTTATGTGCCAGGTTAAGTATCCTATTGCCATAGCACAGAAGTGGATTTACGATCCCACGCTGCTTCTCACTTCTACCATACATTGCTACTCTGTATTACAGTCCACCATCCGCAGTCCTGTCAGAGTGAATGCATACCAGTTTCCTCAGCTGCCATACTCTCCCCTGCCTCTAGCCTTCACAAATGCTCTTCCACTTGCATTTATTCAACAAACATTTATAAAGTGCCATCTGCCAAAAGGCATCATTCTTACATTAATGGTTTGTGAGACAAAGCAAGGAGGGACAGAAGAGTCCACCTTGGTAAATTCCCCTGCCTTGAAATTCCTCTGTCCGTGGGGGCTACACTCAAGCAGCATCGCCTAGAGGACATTCCCAGCCTTTCCGGAATCAGCTCTATCGCAATCAGCTCTATCACAGCCCCAGTCAGTATCACACAGGGCTCAAACAGTGTGAGCTTCCTCAACTGCAAAGCGATTGAGGATTCTAAAAGCCTAGCATGTAATTAGGACACAATGAATATTATCTATCAAAAATCAATGCCCACTACCTCAGAAAATATCTACCACTCTGTCCATTAGGAATGTTTGTGTCCCAAAGTGTCTTCTCAAATATCACACCAGTCAGGCTCTCTCTGACTTCCCCAAAGTATCTTAACACCCACTCCATACTGTACTTTTTATGCAAGGCTTTCACCACCTTACCTTGGCTTTCATTTATTCCTTTTCAGTTTCTTACCCCCAATTCAAATGCAGTTCTACAAGAGTGAATTTTAGGGGCTGGCTCAGCAGTTAAGAGCACTGGCCACTCTTACAGAGGACTCAGGTTTGATTCCCAGCACCCACATGGTAGCTAACAACCATCTGTAACTCCAGTTCCAGGAGATCCAACACCCTCTTCTACCCTCCATGTGTACTGCATGACACAGGTGTACTTACACCCATGCACATACACATAAAATAATTTAAAAAAAAAATTAAAGAGTACATTTTAAGCCACTTCTCCACTTGTGCTTGGAATACCACCTGGAGGCAAGGAGATGTTCTAAAAACTGCAACAGAATCACAGGTCGATCTAATGTGGATTTCTTCAATGGTAGAAGTTAAAGCAAATACAAAAATTTTTTTAATAATATTCAAGATGGCAGTTAACCCTTTATTAATATTATGAATCTTTACTTAAATGTTAATATATTTTAATCTTTAATATCCTACAATGAGAATACATTGCTTTCATAATAAGAATAATTTTAATGTTTCCTCAATCATTCCTGGTGAGCTCAGGGGAAAGCCAAAAGTAAAGCTGTTTTTCTCCATTTAGGACAGTGTGTTGCATTTCCCACTTCAATTAACGTCTTTGGAGACTCTTTAAAGCTAAAGTCCACACTTGGAAGCTCATTCTCATTCTTTTCAATCAATATTTGTGATTTTTAGCTAAAATTACAGAATAAGAAAGGCTGTATTGATTTGTAATTTCTGATCAATAAGCAACAAAACATGACTACTTTGTAGCAGCTGTATAATGCCTGTTACCTTTCTCCAAAGGAAGAAAATAAACCTGAAAGAGTGGTTTGTTTGCACCTCTAGAAATTCCTCCACTTGGGTGCAATTACATATCACAGCAGTGCCCCCCCCCCCGGATCTCTTTTGTTCTGGAACCTCCTCCTTTGTGAACAACACCTTCATCTGCAGATATGAGGCAAGGAGAAGTTCATAAAGTTAAGAGCAGGGCCAAGAGGAACTATCCTTCTCATTACCATTATTATAAGAATGCTGCTAACTCACATACAGATTGGTGAGGTGCACTCTTTATATAAGAGACAGCACAAACAAAGCCCATTAGCAGCTACAAGCAACCTAGCAATCAGCACAGACACCAGTGTATGAGTCTTCAGATAATCAGAATAGACCTCAACCATAGACAGGGGAAACCAAGGCTCATCCCTACCTGGAGCAGAACTACTCAGTTCATGTGGATAAATGGCATTTATTCTCTGGATTGAATCTAAGTCTAAAATGATAGACTTTCTTTTATTCTTTTTTTAAATTTTTATTGTTTTATATATATATTTGTACAAGATTATGTTACAAGTAAAATTGAGACCCTGTCCCCCTCCCTACCCCCCCACCCTACCAGAGCTCATGCATTCTGCCAAACATGTTTTTCATCTTTTTCTCAGTCTTTCTCAAAATTCTCGATAAAGAAGTTGACTGTTTCGAGCAGAAGTTCACCATTTCAGTCAGTTCTTTGACACAGTCTTTTCCGTTGTGTTGTTGTTGTTGTTGTTGTTGTTTCTAATATCCACCACTCCCAACTACTTGGACAAAAGCTCAAGGAGCCCTACACAAGAAATACTACTGGGTTATTGGCACTAGCATCCACAGATGAGGGATACCATTAGTCATTTGTTTTTCTGGGACTATGTTACTTCACTTAACATAATATCTTCTAGTTCCATATATTTACCTGCAAAGTTCATGATGTCATCTTTCTTTACTGCTGCATAGAATTCCATTGTGTAGATGTACCACATTTTCTCTATCCACTCATCAGTTGAGGGGCACTTGGGTTGGTTCCAGCTTTTTGCTATTGTGAACAGAGCTGCAATAAACATGGTTGTGCATGTAACTCTGTGGTAAGATGAGTCTTGGGGGTATATACCCAGGAGTGGTATGACTGGGTCAGGTGGTAAGCTCATTTTGAGTCTTCCAAGGGTTCTCCACACTGCTTTGCATAGTGGCTGTACAAGTTTACATTCCCACCAGCAGTGGATGAGTGTTCCCCTTTCCCCATAACCTCTCCAGCACTTGGTATCATTTGTTTTCTTGATCCTAGCCAGTCTTATCAGAGATGATCTTAAAGTGGTTTTAATTTGCATTTCCTTAATTATTAGTGACACTGAACATTTTTTAATATGTTTCTCGGTCATCTCTAATTCCTCACTTGTGAAGTCTCTGTTCAGCTCTTTGTTCCATCTTTTGAGTGATTCATTTGTTATCTTTCTTCTTTGTTTTTTAAGTGTTTATATATTCTGGAAATCAATGCTTTGTCAGATGTATTTGCAGTGAAGGTTTCCTCCCACTCTGTGGGTTTTCTCTTCACTTCCTTGATTGTTTCTTTTGATGTACAGAAGCTTTTGAGTTTAATGAGGTCCCATTTGTCCATTGTCGATCTTATTTCTTGCACAGCTGCTGTCTGATTTAGGAAGTCTTTTCCTAAGCCTATGTCTTTTAGGCTGCTGCCAACTTTTTCTTCTATCACCTTCAGAGTTTTGGGTTTCACATTGAGGTCTTTGATACATCTGGAGTTGACTTTTGTACAGAGTGAGAGGTAGGGGTTTAACTTTATTCTTCTACAAGTGGTGATCCAGTTTTGCCAACAGCACTTGCTGAAGATGTTGTCTTTCCTCCATTGTGTCTTCTTGGCCCCCTTGTCAAATATTAGGTGGCTGAAATTGTATGTGCTCAAGTTTGGAACTTCAGTTTTGTTCCATTGGTCAACAGGTCTGTTTTTGTGCCAGTACCAAGCTGTTTTTATGACTGTAGTATAGCTTGAAGTCTGGTATAGAGACCCCCTTGTATTGCTCTTTTCACTCAGGGTTGCTTTGGCTATTCAGGGACTTTTGTTTTTCCATATGAAATGAAGGACTGTTTTTTCCAAGCCTATGAAGAAACTTGGGGATTTTTTAATTGGGATCGCATTTAATCTGTATATTAGTTTGGGTAAAATGGATATTTTTACTATATTAATTTTCCAAATCCATGAGCATGGGAGGTCTTTCCATCTTCTGATGTCTTCTTCAATTTACTTCTTCAGGGTTTTAAAGATTATTTTTGTAGAGAACTTTGGTGTCTTTGGTTAGGTTTGTTCCTAGGTATCTTATTGTTTTTGAGGCTATTGTGAGTGGGAAGGTCTCTTTGTATTTCTTCTTTAGTTGCTTGTTGGTACAAAGAAAGGCTACTGATATTTCTAGGTTAATTTTGTATCCTGCCACTTTACTGAAACTCTCAATAATTTCTAGGAGCTTCCTGGTAGAATTTTTAGCATTCCTTAGGTAAATAATCATATCGTCAGCAAAAACAAGATGACAGAATACATGTCCGGAAAACCAACCCTTCAGAAAATACTTGAAGCAACTCAAAGGACAGGAGATAGGAGCAACTATCCCCAGGCACCTAGAAAGAGAAATTAATAAAAACATAACTGCAGAAGTAGAAACCAACACTAAAAATACAAATGGATAATAAGGTGAAAGGATGCCATGCATCTTTCAATTATAACCTGAAATACTGATGGAAAAGTGGAAGTCAAGCTATCCCTTTTTGCTGACGATATGATTATTTACCTAAGGGATAGCTTGACTTCCACTTTTCCAATTAGTACTCCTTTAACTATAATTGACATTTTTGCTGGGTACAGTCCATTTATATGTTTTATGATATTTATTGATTTTCGTATGTCGAACCATCCCTGCATCTCTGGTATGAATCCAACTTGGTCATGATGGATGATCTTTTTGATATGGGTCTGTATGTGGTTTGCAAGTATTTTATTGAGAATTTTTGCATCTGTGTTCATTAATGAGATGGGTCTATAGTTCTCCTTTTTGGTTGTATCTTTCCCTGGTTTTGGTATTAGAGTGATGCTGGCTTCATAGAGGGAATTTGGGAGATTTCCTCTGCTTGAATTCTTCTGAACAATTTGAGTAATAATGGTTGTAAGTCTTTTTGAAATGTTTTGTAGAATTCTGCCATGAAACCATCTGGGCCTGGACTTTTTTAGTTGGGGGGTTTCTTATTACATCTTCAATTTCTTCATATATTATGGGTCTGTTTAACTATCGATCTCTTCTTCATTAAGCTTTGGTGATTCCCAGGATTTTAGATATTCATCCATTTTTTTATAGGTTTTCAAACTGAGTATAGGTTTTTGAAGTATTCCCTTATGATTGTCTGGATCTTTTCATTGTTGGTTATGATGTTTCCCCTTTCATCACAAATTCTGTTGATTTGGAGTTGTTCTTTTTTCCTTTGGTTAACTGGGCTAGAGGTCTGTCTATCTTGTTTATTCTCTCAAAGTATCAACTTTTGGATTCATTGATTTTTTTTGTATTGTTTTGTTTCTATTTCATTGATTTATTCTCTGATTTTTGCTTTCTTCGTGTCTGTTGTGTTTAGGGTTCATTTGTTGTTGTCTCTCAATTGTTTTTAGCTGCAGTGTTAGACCATTCACTTGTGCTCTTTCTGTTTTTCTGATGTAGGCACTCAGGGCTATAAACTCTTAGGACTGCTTTTAAAGTATCCCATAGGTTTTGTTGTGTTGTATTATCACTGTCATTCAATTCCAGGAATGCTTTTATTTCTTTATTTCTTCCTTGACCCATTCATTATTCAGGAGAGTGTTGTTTAGTCTCCACGTGTTCTTGTAGATAGTAGGGCTTATCCTGGTGCTGATATTGAGCTTTATTGCATTGCAGTTTGATAGAATGCATGAAATTATTTCAATCTTTTTGTATTTGTTGAGGTTCTTTCTGTGTCCCACTACGTGGTCGATTTTGGAGAATGTTCTGTGGGGTGCTGAGTAGAAAGTGTATTCTCTGGTATTAGGGTGGAATATTTGGAAGATGTCTGTGAGGTCCATTTGGTGTATCGTATCATTCAGTTCAGATGTCTCTCTGTTTATTCTTTGTCTGGTCAGTCTGTCCAAAGGACTTAGTGGGGTATTGAAGTCCCCTACTATGAGTGTGGTGGAGTTAATCTGTGCCTTCAGATCCTGGAGAATTGTCTTTATAAAGTTTGGTGCACCAGAGTTTGGTGCATATATATTCATGATTGTGAAATCTTCATGGTCAATTGTTCCTTTGATAAAGATGTAATGGCCCTCTTTGTCTCTTCTGATTTCTTTTACTTTAAAGTCTATTTTATCTTATATTAAAATACCAACATCCACTTTCTTTTTGGTACCATTGCTTGGAATAATTTTTTCCATCCTTTCACCTTAAGTTGGTGCCTATCCTTGAGAATGAGATGGGTCTCTTGAAGACAGCATATAGATAGGTTTTCTTTCCTAATCCAATCTCCTAGTCTATGTCTTTTGATTGGGGAGTTTAGTCCATTAATATTTCAGGTTATAATTGGAAGATGCGTGGCATCCTTTCACCTTATTATCCATTTGTATTTTTAGTCTCGGTTTCTACTTCTGCAGTTATGTTTTTATTAATTTCCCTTTCTAGGTGCCTGGGGATAGTTGCTCCTCTCTTCTGTCCTTTGAATTGCTTCAAGTATTTTCTGAAGGGTTGGTTTTCCGGACATGTATTCTATCATCTTGTTTATGTCATGGAAGATTTTTCTCTCTTATTCAACTATAATCGACATTTTTGCTGGGTACAGTAACCTGGGTTGGCATCTATAGTCCTTTACCACTGGGAATGCTTTGCTCCATGTTCTTCTTGCTTTCATAGTTTGCACTGAGAAATCAGTTGTAATTCTGATGGGTTTCCCCTTATATGTGAGTTGTTGTTTTTCTCATGTGGCTTTCAGAATTTTGTCTTTGTTTTGGGAGTCTAGCATTTTAACTATGATATGGCATAGGGAGTTTCTTTTCTGATCTTGTCAGTTTGGAGTTCCATGTGCTTCTTGTATTTGTATTGGTTTGTCTTTTTTTAGTTTGGGGAAATTTTCATCTATTATTCTGTCAAAGATCTGATCAACACTATTCTCTTGGGATTCTTCCCCTTCCTCTATTCCTATGATGCAGAGGTTTGATCTTTTCATAGTGTCCCATATTTCCTGATTGTTCCACTTTTGTGTATTTTAATTTTTTCATAATTTTTACTTGAGCTTTTTAGTTGTTCTGTGTTATCTTCCAGGCCTGATATTCTTTGCTTTGCTTCCTTCATTGTATTTCTAAGGCTTTTTCCATTCCTTTCCTCTTGATTGGATGAGTGCTCTATTTCCTTTTTCATTTCATCCTGTGATTTCTTTAGTATTTCCACTTCCTTTTGGAGTGTCTCAATCTCTTCTTGTAGCTCCTTGCTTCACTGGTTGGCTTCCTTTTTCAGTGTTTCCACTTCCTTCTGGAGTTTGTCATTTTCTCCTTCTTCTTTCTGGAGTTTGTCATTCTCTCCCTTTAGTTCTTTCCGAAGTTTGTCATTCTCTCCCTCTAGGTCCTTCTTGAGTTTTTCATTCTCTCTCTTTAGTTCTCTGATTTGTTCTTTATATTCTTTGATTTCTCTGAATAGGTCTGCAATTGTTCCTGTAAGATCTGTGTCCTGGGTCACCCCCAGGGGGATCTCAATGTAGGAATTTCTCACAGGGTTAGTAGAGCTTGGTGTGGAATTATCCTGCACCTTTCCTATGTTGTCCCTTCCCACATGTCCCTGGCATGTGGGTTTCCCTTTTTGCCTGTATTCCGATGCAAATCCCAAATGCCTCTTCACTGTGTTGAAGGCTTACTTTGCTTGCTTCCCTCAGATGCCTATTTTTTTCTCCTTTTTTATGGAGTGTTGACTTGTCTAGGTTTCAGGCTTTCAATTTTGTTTATATGTTGGAAGTCTAACTCACTCTTCCCTTTCTGTTTTAAAGGTTCTCCAAAAAATCCACTTGGACACTCCCTCAGCAATTCCAGTTGGCAGGAGGTGGCAGGGGGGGGAGTGGATATTCCTCGCTTAGCTGGTACCCAGTACTCTGTGCTTCAGGTGGTCCTGGGAAGTCCCTGATCTAAGCTCTGTGCACTCAAGTCTCACTGTGGCAACAGGCCCACTTTTAATACCAGATATCAGGGAAACTCCACCCTGATAGCTACACAAGACAATGATTTAACTATCCAATGAACCAATGAAACAATTATCCAACAACCCAGAAATAGATGTATCCAACAATCCACCTGGCTGAAGCGCCCGGCTCCTACCTGTGCTTCAGGTGGTCCTGGGAAGTGTCTGATCTAAGCTCTGTGCACTCAAATGATAGACTTTCAAATAAAGATAAAATAATAGTTTATATTGCTACCAGGGAATTATCATTCTGCATAGAGAATATGTTTTTTTCTCTGTCAAGCAGGTATCAGACTGCCTAGCCCACTCTGGTTGTGACTTGGGTCTCTGGGGATGCAAAGATTTAAATAGGGTAGACCCTATGTTTAAAGACCTTGTAGTGGTCCAAGGGGAAACATCTGTCAGTATAAAATGAGAAACAATACAGTGAAGCCAGTGGTGAAATGGGCCTTATATGCTGGGAAGCTTTAGCCAAGGAGAGACAATTCTAGTAAATCCACTGTTTCAGTCGCCCATCTCACAAAACATGCCAGTGGCAAGGAGGGTCCTGAGTGAGCAGACACATGTGAATCAAATCCTTCAGCAACCAGCAACAGAGGATCCATCTGCCTCCTAATGCCGTGGCCTCAACTTCATAAGCAAAGGCCTGCACTGTTTATCTTTCCTATAATGCACTAACTACATAACTAGGGAAACCCCAAATGACAGCCTGGCTTCTGTCAACACCACCCACCTGGAAAGAAACAAAGAAAGTTAAAACACATAAGAAATCATGCTAACAATAGGCAGCCCTTTGCCCACCAGGGCATGCTAAGTTCACCTGTTCACCCTGCCATTCATCCAAACCAGCACCAGAATCATTGTTACAGTATATTCTACGAATCAACTTCCTTTAATGTAACATAAAGCTTTAAGAGTTAAGCCCATGTAGTATAAACCCCTTAAAAAATTACAATAATTAGAGCAGAGACATGTAAATATTTGTTAGTCAAACCAAATTTGAGTTGCCTGGTATTTTCTTTGGAGCCTCCCCATGTCATTACACTGAAATGTGATATATACAAAGTCTGAATGACTGTGAGATAACGTGACCCTATATACACAGTGACAGTTTAAAATTACATTTGCTTGAGTTATTTTTATCTTAGACACCTCAGTTTATTCCAAGGTTAGTACATTTTGTTTCCTAAACAACACAATAAAGGAAAACTTGAAAATAATAAATAGCAGGGCAACAATGAAGAAGTTTAATTCCTTAAAAAGTCAAGAATTTGTCATGCTTTGAATCATCTGTATTTCCAAGAATTCAACAAACAGGTATTAAACATTATATTTATTAGAACTCAAAACGGAATGACTAAATAATAGTGTAGACTGTCACTTTTAACAATTTTCCCATAAACTGTTATTAACAGAAGCCTATCTTTGTGAAAGGAATTTAAGATATTAAATATCTAAACTAAGAAATTCTATTGGATAGGCAGAAAATTCCTACCTATCTCTATGGGGATTTCTGTTGTTGTCTGTTTGAGATAGGGTCTCACCGGTCTTCCTGACTCAGCCTACCAAGTAGCTGGGATTACTGACCTATGGCACCCAGGCTTAGCTTGCATTTTTTTAAAAGGAAAAAAAAAAGGCTGAGTACAACTGACAGAACACAAACCATATGATATGAATCACCAAGAATGACATCCATTGCAGCACTGGGGAGGGGGCACCAGTTTCCATCCAATAATAAGGTAACCTGAGGAATCCAAATTGAGGCAATTTGATATCCCCAAATTGGTCTACACTCTAAAAATCAACACTGGAATATACTAAAAAGGCAGAGAAACTATTCTAGAATAAAGAAAACTAAAGAAACATGACAATTCAATGTAACGACTGATTTCTACATAAATTCTGGCTCAGAAAATTTTGAAAGAAATTAAGAAAATGGAAAGAAAGAAAGAAAGAAAGAAAGAAGAAGGAAGGAAGGAAGGAAGGAAGGAAGGAAGAAAGAAAGAAAGAAAGAAAGAAAGAAAGAAAGAAAGAAAGAAAGAAAGAAGAGGCCCTACAAAGGATGTTATTACTGAGCCAACTGGGAAATTTGAATATGAACTGCATATTACATAATAGTATTACAGTATTATTAAGTTTTCCAAGCATGACAATTATGTTGTGGTTATGTTGAAGCATTGCTCTGAAGAGATTTGTATTCAGGGTGATGTCTGCAATTAACTCTCAAGTGGTCCAGGGTAAAATAGAGAGATAAAGCAAATGTGACACCATGTTCTCATGGCTCTAAGCAAAATGGTATAGACACACATGGACTGCTCTCATCTATTTTATGTATGTTTGAAATTTTTCATAATGAAAAATTATTATGAAATTTTGTTATGAAAATAAAAGGGGGAAATTTTAAGTGCTACATTAGAACTTCATTTTATTATGTTTGACTGAATGCATGCAGGTATCCACAAGGAGATTGTCAACAGTTTCCATTCCAAAGTTAAAATAAATCAATGAAAATTTGTATATGCTAAAATTTGTACAACTGTAGATGCTGTACATTAACACAGAGGTTCCTATTAATTGTTTCTAAGGGAAATAACATCCTTTTCATTTTTCTGATGAACTTTTTGCTTTATCGCCAAATTCTCTTTTCTAAATTTTTTTGCTTTACCACAAAATTCAGCCATTCCTCTCTTAAGTTATCTAAAATATTAATTAAAACATTTATAAAGCCTGACAATAATTATATTTTAAATCATAAAAATAAGCATTTGGGGGGCTGGAGAGATGGTTTAGCAATTAAGAGCACCTGCTGCTCTTACAGAGGACCCAGGTTGGATTCCTAGCACCCACATAGTGGCTAACAACCTTCTGTAACTCCAGTTCCAGGGAAATTCAATGCCTTCTTTTAACCTCCATGGCCATTGCACTTACATACATGCAGGCAATCCACTCATAGACATAAAATAAAAATAATAAAATATTTTTTAAAATAAAAAATAAAATTTGTATAATTTTAGTTTTAAACATTAAAAGGAACATGTTCACTTCTTTACAGTCAAGAATCCTTCACAGATTATAGAGTCCTGGCTGCTTGAGTTCTGCATGCTTTACAAAGTAGTAGCAATTTTATCAGAAGAAACATTAATCAGATATTTTCTGGATACCCTGTAAGCACAGGAAACAAGACCAATTTTAACTTCCCTATAACTACTTAAATTATACGAGCTTATGGGCTCGATGACCACACACAGCCCTCCAGTCTCTGCCTCCACTTGATTTAAATAAACACAGTCAGAATTAACAACCGTTAATAGCTTAAAGTGTCTTCTTATGTGGGATATTACCCAAGAACTTTGAAACAACTGTATGTCTTTGCATGCTTAAAAGAATTAGATCAACATATTGGTCAAACACTAACTTGGGTGGCACTCATTAAAATCTGTCATTTGAAAGTGATACAAAAAAAAGCCAGGTCTGGACTAGATGGGTGCTAAGACGCAGTACCTATGAATATCCACAACACGGCCTGAGTTTCTGGAAAATGAATTTTACAAACTCTGTTCATTGTAAGAAATGAAATGGGGTCTCTATTCATGTTTGCAACCATTGTTCCAAGAAGTTAAGCTATTTCCTGTGAAAAGAACTTAATGACAGATAAAAACCTTCACAGGGCAAATTACTTTAATATGTCAGTTGGTAACTTAAAAGAGTGGAAAAGCTGCCCATGTGAAATGAAACCAGAAACTGCTAGGCTTGCTGCTCACGGGCTCTGTCCTGAAGGATTTACTCTCTGATGGATTTGTTTCTGAATAAAATTAACAAGCCAAACTCTGGCTTTCACATTAATCATTTCAGTTATTGATTGTGGGATCACTGGTCACATAATAATGAAATGATGGCTGGAGATGCATGATGAAGTTGAGAGGTAAGAATCAGAAGCATAATGGCTGGGTATGATGGTGCAGGCCTTTAATCCCAGCATTAAGAGGCAAGTTGATCTCCAAGTTTGAAGCAAGTTTTGTCTACACAGTGAGTGCCAGACCAGCCAGGGATATACAGTAAGATCCTATCTCAGAAAAAAAAAAAAAAAGAATGGAGGAGAAGGAAGAGGAGGAGGAGGAGGAAGAGGAAAAAGAGGAGGAGGGGGAGGCTTAAAGTATATTACATTAGAAAACAAAATCAAACTGGGTCATACAAATAAAAATACTGGCAATATTTATGGACCCAACCAACCAATGTCAAAAACAGGACTTTCTCAGGCCAGTTTCAGAAAAGTAACTTCTATATATAATTTAGTATTTATGAAGCAGTAATTCGATTGGAAACCCCAACAAGTCTCAGTTTTCTTCTCTGGCTTTGTTTTTCCCTCTGCATGTTAATGCCACTTAACAAAGGCTGCATTTGAGCCCTAGGCTGTGTGAGGGAGGGGAACTCTGGCCCCTGGTGTTCAGCTCCAGGTAGAATTCCCAGGAAAACTGGAAGAGAAACCCAAGAACACAAAACTTGGAAGTGCATGAGAAGACTCCAGTCCAGGAACATGGACAGTTAGCCCTGAGACTGCCACTGTGCTGAACATCATTCTACCGAAGGGTACTGTGCTGGCAATGTCCTACTCAGGATGACCTCACCAACAAGGGACAAGATCTGCAGAACCAGGGTACTAATAAAGAGTATTATCAATCCTCAAGAAGAAAAGCTTGCAAATGAGCAAGATAGACATTTCCAGAGAAGAAATCTTCAAGAGAGCTAACAGTAAATGTTTAACAATATGTTTGTCACTTCCCATACTTTCACAAGTCTCAGCTTTACTAACAATATTATTACTCTATTTGTACTAATTGTATAATCTGAAATAGCCTTTCTCTAAGTCTTTCTCCATCTTGGCCAGGCTTTACTCTCAAACAAAAGTAGCCCTGGGTAAAAGTATCTTTCCCATTTATTTGGCTATTATGTCTCTTTGCCCCCCCCTCCCACTATCAGCTTCTTATTAGCGCTATGGCGTTGGCCCTATTCCAGAACATTGCCCATTTCCATAAACGGTACTGAATACAGGAATGGGAGGCAAAGCTCTTCTTACTGCCTAGTCCATTGGGTTCATGGCACCCTGGATCTCAGGATTAGAAAGAAAATTAAAAAGCTTCCACTGAACCTGTTCATTTCCTAAGAGTCCAGAATTCCCCACCTCCAATGGAAGCCTACTATTTAATAATCAGAATAAGACTACAGATTGTTATTGCTACTAGCAGCAGCACTTCTGACATCATCAACATCATCACCACCATCATACTGGGATCGTGTCAGTCAGATCCTGTGCCATACACACATTACCATTACAACAAAGTTATCAAGTATTATTATCTCAATTTTACAGACAAAAAAAGATGTTCAGCTGGGCCTGGTGGTGCATGCCTGTAATCCCAGCACTCGGGAGGCAGAGACAGGCAAATCTCTGTGAGTTCAAGGCCAGCCTGATCTACATAGCCAACTCCAGGCCAGCTGGGACCAAAAGGAGACCCTGTCTCAAAAAAGACCAAAAAAAAAAAAAGAAAAAGTTCAGAGAGATCAAGATGTGTATCTAAAATCAAGATGTGTATGTAAGATTAAGATATGTATCTAAGATTAAGATGTGTATATAAGATAAAACAGAGACCAAGGAGCCAAGGAGGGGCTGACTCAGAGCTCCTTCCTCCCCGCCACACTGTAGCACTGAAAGCAACCCCTTTGAGTTCTACCCTTCCATCTTTGTGAGCTGACTAAGCTGCTTTCCTGGCTCTTGTTCCCTTACCAATTATGCTATTGCTAAAGTTAATGCCGGGCGTGGTGGCCGCACGCCTTTAATTGCCTAGCACTTGGGAGGCAGACGGCAGGCGGATCTTTGTGAGTTTCAAGGCCAGACTGGTCTACAGAGCCGAGTTCCAGGCCAGCTGGGGCTACAGGGAGACCCCTGTTAAAACCAAAAAAAACAAAAAAAAAGAAGTTAAATTCAACACCCAAATTCTGAATAACCTGAAAAGGTGCTTCTAAAGTGCCTTATACACAATAGCAAAGGAAAACTTTATTTGTAAAATATTTATTTCCCTTTGATCAGTCTTTTTGGGAGTATCTAATTAAAATACTATTAAATGGGGCTGGAGAGACTGGCCTAGCGGTTAAGAGTTCGCTGACTGCCTCATGCAGAGGACCTCGGGTTTGATCCCAAGCACCCACATGGGTGGCTGAGAGCCATCTTTAACACCAGTTCCAGGGGAATCCAACACCTCTTCTGACGCTCCGCGCATTGCACGACACGGGTGCACAAGCCTACATGCAGACAGTACATTCATGAACAGAAAAAAAATAAATAAATAAATAATAAATAAAATACTAAAAAAACTAAAACTTTGTGTGTGCTGTGTGTTGTGGTGGTGTGTGTGTGTGTTGTGTGTGGCTCTAGCAGAGGTTACCTCGGGTTGGATTTCCAGCACTCACATGGCAGCTTAAAGAATCATCTTTAAGCTGGGCATGGAGCGCATTGCCTTTATCTAACAAGACATAGCACTTGGGAGGCAGAGAGGCAGGCGGATCTCTGGAGTTCAAAGGCCAGTCTAGTGTACAGTAGTGGAGTTCAAGGCCAGCTGGAGTCTATATATACAGGGAGACCGCTGTCCTCAAACCAAAATAAAAAAAAAGAATGACGGCTTGAAACTTCTTTTCGTCTGGTCTCAATCCATCAAGTGCTGGGATTACATGCATGTACTGCCACACCCAGTTTTATGCAGTGCTGGGACCAAACCTAAGAATTCATGCACACTAGCCAAACACTACATCAACTGAACTAAACACCCACCTCGAGTTTTGAACCTGGGGTTCACCAATTAGATAGGTTGACTGGTCAGCAAGGCCCAGGGACTGTGTCCCCACATGTCCCCACTTCCCAGTACTCCACCATGCTCAGCCTTTACGTGGGTGCTGGGGATGGACCTCCGATCCTCCCCTTGCCCAGCAAGCACGTTACCAGCTGACATGTGTCTCCTACATCTACATTAGCTTATACACCTAGATTACTTCTTCTTGCCCAGCAAGCACGTTACCAGCTGGGATGTGTATCCTACACCTACATTAGCTTATACACCTAGATTACTTCTTCTTGCCCAGCAAGCACATTACCAGCTGACGTGTGTCTCCTACACCTACATTATCTTATACACTTAGATTACTTCTTCTTGCCCAGCAAGCATGTTACCAGCTGGGATGTGTCTCCTATACCTACATTAGCTTATACACCTAGATTACTTCTTGCCCAGCAAGCACATTACCAGCTGGGATGTGTCTCCTACACCTACATTAGCTCATACACCTAGATTACTTCTTCTTGCCCAGCAAGCACATTACCAGTTGACGTGTATCTCCTGCACCTACATTAGCTTATACACCTAGATTACTTCTTCTTGCCCAGCGAGCATGTTACCAGCTGACATGTGTCTCCTACACCTAAGTTAGCTTATACACCTAGATTACTTCTTCTTGCCCAGCGAGCACGTTACCAGCTGATGTGTGTCTCCTACACCTACATTACCTTATACACCTAGATTACTTCTTCTTGCCCAGCAAGCACGTTACCAGCTGACGTGTGTCTCCTACACCTACATTAGTTTTTATACAACCTCTAAAGATTAAATTCTTCCTTGCCCAGCAAGCACGTTACCAGCTGACGTGTGTCTCCTACACCTACATTAGTTTATACACCTAGATTACTTCTTCTTGCCCAGCAAGCATGTTACCAGCTGACGTGTGTCTCCTACACCTACATTAGCTTATACACCTAGTTTACTTCTTCTTGCCCAGCAAGCACGTTACCAGCTGACATGTGTCTCCTACATCTACATTAGCTTATACACCTAGATTACTTCTTCTTGCCCAGCAAGCAGCCACGTTACCAGCTGGGATGTGTATCCTACACGCTACATTAGCTTTATACACCTAGATTACTTTCTCTTGCCCAGCAAGCCACATTACCAAGGCTGAAAACTGTGTCTCCTAAACCTACATTTATCTTTATACCACTTAGATTACTTCTTCTTTGCCGCAGCAAAGCACGTTACCCAGCTGGGATGTGTCTCCTATACCTACATTAGCTTATACACCTAGATTACTTCTTGCCCAGCAAGCACATTACCAGCTGGGATGTGTCTCCTACACCTACATTAGCTCATACACCTAGATTACTTCTTCTTGCCCAGCAAGCACATTACCAGTTGACGTGTATCTCCTGCACCTACATTAGCTTATACACCTAGATTACTTCTTCTTGCCCAGCAAGCACGTTATCAGTTGACGTGTATCTCCTGCACCTACATTAGCTTATACACCTAGATTACTTCTTCTTGCCCAGCGAGCATGTTACCAGCTGACATGTGTCTCCTACACCTACGTTAGCTTATACACCTAGATTACTTCTTCTTGCCCATTACCAGCTGACGTGTGTCTCCTATATCTACATTAGCTTATACACCTAGATTACCTCTTCTTTCCCAGCAAGCACATTACCAGCTGACATGTGTCTCCTACACCTACATTAGCTTATACACCTACATTACCTTGTACACCTACATTACCTTATACACCTAGATCACTTCCTCAGTGTATTCTCCTAGTCTGTCTCCTTAGCACCATCACTGAAGATCCAGGTCTCTCATTTTCATAATTGTCAAAGGCCTTTAGAATAATTAAGTCAGGAAAAACATCACAATATATGAGCTAAAACACTTTCCCAATTCTGAAAAAAGTAATCAATAAAAAATTGGGCTCCAATGTGCTTTTTTTTTAATTCTTGTAATGTATAGTGAATGTCTTGTCTGCATGCAGGTCAGTGCACCCCCGTCGTCCATTGCAATGCGAGGAGGTCAGAAGAAATGGCGTCGGATTCCCCTGGAATGGAGTTAGAGACGGTTTTCTCATGCCACATGTGGGTGCTGGGGATCGAAAACCCCGGGTCCTCTGCAAGAAGCAATCGTGCTCTTAACCGCTTAGGCCATTGCTCTCCAGCCCTCAATGTTGGCTTTTAAAGATAGTTACTAAAAAATTTAATAGAAAAATGCTCATAAGAGAAAAAAATTGTCTACAAAGACTCTTAAAACTTCAAAAAAATTAATTTGAGAAATGGGAAAATTTGATAAATGAGACTTTCTTAGAATTTCTCAAAGATTAATAAATTAAACCAACCGTTTTCAAGGGATGTGGCTATTTGCAAATTAGGTCAATGTTTTTAGGTTTTTTTTCAATTATTGTTGCAAAAGATTTTAATTAATGCATATTTGTTACAAATACCATTAGACCTGGTAGTAGCACTTTGTTCAAGTGCGAGACAAAGTTTCAGCATTACAATAGTGTGGAAATATTAAATTTAAGTTTTATTAACTTGAGGACTATAAGTTTGGAAGAGATTTCTAACCATTTGAATTTTTCCTAAGTATTTGAGGTGATGCATATGTTAACTAGCTTGATTTAATTATTCCACATTGTATGCATAAATGTAGTTAATTATAATGGCAGGAAATCCGCAATGCCTTTTGAAATGCTTCACCCTGATTTACAGCACGCAGCATCTGACTCTGTCCTTAGTGTCAGGGGAAAGCTGGGTTTCACTCTGTCCTCAAGCCATCACTTTTTATTTTTTGTCATTCTTTTCTTTTTCTTTTTGACATATTCACTTACTTTAATTAAAAATTAAAAAGCCATAGCTGACCCCAAGAAGTAATGTGTTGTTTAATCTCCAAAGTGCTTTGTTGCTTCAATATCGCCATCTCGTGGGCATCGAAATTATGAACATTATTTTAGCCAATCAATTCCCAATTGGCAAGCTGGGTACAAAAACATTTCCTTGTTCTGTGTGTCTTTGCACTCCAAGTGACTTGTCACATATAAATCCTCTAGCCTCAATATGCCCTCTGAAAAACTGAAATACTAACAGGTTAGAGATGGCATGTTGAAAACATCTAAGAATGTTCACAATAAAGGGGAGAAAAGGCATCTTTTACATAAAAATTAAGTTCCTACTTATTGGTGGTCACTTCTCCACAGCTGCTCTGCATGCTTTAAACAGTTTCCAGTTGCCGCACTTTCTATGTGAGACACTTTCTTCTCTACAGAATACAGTTGCCTCCTTTTTTCCACAACCAGCACTCTTAATGAAACCACATAGTTAACAAAAATTGCCCTGACTGCTCATTTATTTTTCAACTTTACCTGTTTTCTTGCTAAATTGTTTTTTTTTTCCACCCCTCCCCCCCTCCCCCTTTTTTTTTTTTTTTTTTTTTTTTTTTTTTTTTTTTTTTTGTTCTTTTTCGAGACAGGGTCTCCCTGTAGTCCCAAGCTGTCCTGTGAACTACTCTGTAGACCAGGCCTGGCCTTGAACCTCACAAAGATCCGCCTGCCTCTGCCTCCCAAGTGCTAAGGATTAAAGGCGTGCAGCCACCACACCGGCTGCTTAAATTGGTTTCCTAAACTTCTTGAAAATCTATGGGCAAGATCAGTGGACTGGAAGTGTGAACCCAACCTAACCAACTTACCGCATGAAGTTGAAGTTGAAGAGTTAACATCATTTTTGTTTTAAAAGTAGAAACCAGGGCACAGGGAGGGCCTCACAAGATGAGATGGGCCACAGAGAAGGACCAGGCCTAGACAGCAGCTCATGTGCTCTTTACACGTGGTAACAGGTGACAAGCATGTCTGATTTGGCTGGGATATTTTCCATGCATGGTATAAAGGAGTTGGTAAGGGTTACGCACATGTGTGGTGTACTTAATATCTATCGCCTGCATAGTTCCCACTAAGTTTTTAAATAGTAGATATTACACCGGGCATGTGGTGCATGCCTTTAATCCCTAGCCACTTGGAAAGCAGAGGCAGGCTGATCTTTGTGAGTTCAAGGCCGCCCTTGGGTCCTAAACAGAGTGAATTCCCCAGGACAGCTGGAGCTAACAGGGAGACCCTGTCTCGAAAAAAGACCGCCCCCCCAAAAAAAAAATAAAGTAGGTAATACTTTAACTGTTGCTCAGTGCAAATCAAAGTTTGAAGTGACCTACTCATGATGAGGATCCACAGATCCTGACCAAAGTGTGAAACACAGCCATACACAGGGATGAATGTGCTGCAGCCATCAACTCAAACCACTCGGAAATAGTCCTCCCAGCAATTATTCCTTAAGTGGTTTCATTTGCCTTCATTTCTACTACAGGTAAACACTTGGGAAGGAAATGAGGAAGGGGCATATCCTAACACTCGCTACAGTGCCAGCTCTAGTCTGCAATCGCTGGCTTAGTCACATCACCAAGGAGAACCCAAATCACTCCAAATCATTCCACATCATTAAATAAATGATTCAGCCTCCAACCCTCCTCTCAGAAAAGAATGGAACCAGAGAAACAAATTTCATGCCTCAAAACTAAAGAGGTTATTTTATTGATAAAACTCTGTGGATGTTTTTGAGTTCTCATTATTAACTTAAAATTTCCAAGTTATTTAAATCCAGGCCACCCATCATTACCACTGAGGCTTCCTGGATTTTGTACAGGGAGTACATGGCTTTAGTCCATGTTCAACACTTCATTAAGAGATCTTTTTCAAAGATTGTTCTCTTAGAGGCCAGCTGCTGTAGCACATTAGCAGTCAACATCTGGCTGTAATGTTTCAACTATTATTTTCTTTAACTGTTATGTGGATGAGGTTTGTGTTATTCTAAGCAAACTGCTGCACCTTCCTTGTATGGATTTCTGAACATAATAATTAGGGACAGTGCAAACTGCTTTCTGATTTTTCTTATACTATTTAGCAAACTGCTATTAAAACATTCAAATTGCACTTAAACCTTTGTATAATTGTCAGATTCTTTTAGATTTATAATGTAGACTTTTTAAGCCCAAGGTCTCATTCTGAAGGCCAAGAAATTTTTTCCTTAAATGTAGCTATATGCAAAGAAAAATATTCTCAAGGAAATGGGCCTAATAAGCCCAAGAAAGTGTATGGATACTTCTGGCAGAGAACTCTGAACATTCCACTCCCTGGGAACCTCAGGGCTCCCCACACAGTGTGGATTTCAGACTTCTGAAACGCTCCTCTTTAAAGAGTGCCACCCCAGGCCCACACAGTTAATTCACTCCTGAAATTAAGTTAACTAAATCTGTTCAGGGACTTAAGAAACAAGAAAATACCCCCACAGTCAAGTAAGTTTTAAAAAGAATTTTCATGAGGTTGCATAAAAATGTCTAGGCCTTCACTGACAGGCATTTATAAGTCTGGCCCAGAGGACTGTTTTAACACACGTGTGGGGTCCCTCTGCCTGAAACGTCCTTGGGCTCCTTTGATTCTTGGTGTCACAACACAGCCTTTCAAATGCTCCCAGAATTTCACCATGATTGTAACAACTTCTTGGTTGTTTTTCTTTTTTTTTAAACCAAGGAGCCATGATTTCAATACAATACCCTTCTTACATATAAATACTTGACACCTGGTAGAAGATTGGGGTTTAATCAGTAACCTGTTCCTATGCTGCTACACGCATTGAAGTTCCACACAGCATTCATTACTTTTCTTTAGGTCTTGCTTCTCCCCCTGCCAGTGTGGGATAGTAACCGTGGGCACTCCTCGAAGCAACCAAGGGAAGCACATCTCGCCATCTGTGGCCCAGGGCCCTTCACAGCCCTGTTGCACCCAGCAGGAAAGCCAGACACAGCTCTATACCACATGGCCCCTGATCACCACTCGCTAAACTTATCTCCCAGCACTCCACCCCTAGTGCAAGGGAACTCGCTATCCTTGGAACAGGACAAAGCTGCTTGTACTGTGGTAGGCCTTGACACTTTTCCAGCCTGTCTCCATTCAGTCACTCCCTTGGGCCTTCCTTCACATCCTCCCTACCCCTAGTGATGGAGCTAGTGTTTCTTCACAGCATCCCCTGATAGTCTGTGTTTGTATTTATGTATTACCCATGTCCCACCATTGCCACCATCACCACATGGAAATGCCACAAAAGCAGTGATTTCCTTGATTTGTTTAAAGTCCTATCTCTGATGTCTACAAGAAAGCCTGGCATCCAGTAGTGTTGGATAAATGTCACTGTCTCCAGACCTAGGGAGTATTAAATTTATACTCTGCCTAAAAAGTGTGTCTTCTCTGGAAGCATCCCTTCCAAATCTAATGCTGTTCCCCGGATTCCGATCAACAGAACAGGAACTCTTTTTTTTTTTTTTTTTGGTCTTTTTGGAGAAGGGTCTCCCTGTAGTCCCAGCTGTCCTGGAACTCACTCTGTAGAACCCAAGGCCTGGCCTTAGAAACTCACAAAGATCTGCCTGCCTCTGCCTCCCAGTGCTAGGATTTAAGGCATGTGCAACCACGCCCAGCCCTCTAATGCCAACCACCAGCCTCCCACTTTCTTCCACGGACTACCACAAACAGGGAAGGTTTTATGCCCAATCTATCTTCTGGATTACTATAGGGTGGACATAATTCCGAACCAACTGGCCCTGGACATCAAACCCGTTCCCAGGATTGTGAACTTGACTATGGTTCTTCCAAAGGAGGGGAGGAACGCAAGGGATCCAAGCCACCCCCCTCCCCACCAGCCAGACCACCTTCCATGTGTAAGGGGAATGCTAGGGGGTGGGTCTCTCTCCTACCAGCACCATCTGGTGCAGAAGTCGGCAACACGGTCTCAACTCAGAGTGAACGTGAGAGGGGAGAGCACCCAAAATCCTGTAAGTGACCCCATTAAACTCGATAAGATATTCTAAGCCAGGTGGCACACGCCTTTCATCCCAGCACTGAAGGGGCAGAGACAGGGGATCTCTGGTGAGTTCAAGGCCAAGCCTGGTATACACAGTGAGCTCCAGTGACAGCTGGGGCTACAAGGAAACCCTGTCTCAAAAAGACCAAAAATAATAATAATAATATAATAATTAATAATATTCCTAACTCGAAATTTGAGAGTTTTTCCTTGTCTTTTGAGACGCACAGGAATGGAGGCAAGGGTGCCAAATCTCAGACCCCACTTCCACAGGGAAGGAATTTTCCTTGATTTGTGACAAATGCCAGCTATATCCACACACAGAATGCCCCCATACCCACTGTCCTCTGCTGGACACATCAACCTTCACCAGCCAGACAATGAGGATCTTCTCTCTTTAGGCTTCAGTGTAGAGGTGCTGCACCCCCCATACACACTGCTTTATTTACTCTAAGATCCTTCACGGGGGAACTCTTATACATCACTTGCTTGGACCACCATCACATAAATTGAGAATGTACACCCTATGCCACTGCAGAAAAGGAAGGAACTTGTGAGTAGACATCAACCTAAGCCACCTTGCTGCCCAGAGCTAGTAGCTGACTGTGACAGAGTCCCAGGCCAGCAATACATCCTCACCATCCTTACGGAACACTTGGTCTTCTTGGACTCCAAGAGCAGATAAAAATTGAACATAGCGGTTCTAACACATGCTACATCATGAGATAACAAGATGCAGGTGTCCCATGCAGTGCCTCTCAGCAGCTGAGTTTTTCCTGACAGAACAGCTAATGTTGATACTCAGGCCTCATAGGAAGCTGGTACCTGTTAGCACATTACCTTCCATTTTCACATGCCACAACTAAAAGTATCAAGAATCAATCAAGACAAATGAGTACAGCTATGTATCTGTACCACATTTTCATTTTTCAGACAATGAACTTTTTTAAAGCAAACAGCCACTGTGCAAAGCCAATGGGTCTGCTGGTGACAATTCTTTTTTTAAAATATTTATTTTATTTTGTATGTGTATGAAATGTACTGGTCCTTGCGTGTAGGTCTGTGCACCCGTGGTCGTGCAATGCCAAGGAGGTCAGAAGAACGGTGTCACATTCCCCTGGAAATGGATGTTCATTAAGACGGTTCTCACCCACCGTGTGGGTACTGGGTTCGGACCCCAGTCCTCAGCAAGAGAGTCTGCCACTCCGTTTCAACCACTGGCCATCTTCTCCATCACAGCCCTGCTGGTGACATTATTTAAACATTGTGCATTCACTCCTTTTCACACTGTCAACCCTCTCCGTCTGCCCAGCTCCGCTGCTCATTTCCCTTTCCTCTTCCTCTAACGGTCTCAACCTCTTATTTTAAGTCTAGATTCTGTTCAAGAGAAAATGTGCTATTTCTGGAGCTAGGTTTGCTAACATGATCATCTCTAGCTCCATCCATTTTTCCTGCAAAATTCATAAAATTTTGTTCCTCTCAATGGGATAAACTCCATTGTGTGTATTTGCCATGTTTTCTTTCTTTTTGGTGCTATTGTTTGTTGTTTTGTTGTTGTTTTTGTTTTAACTTTCTTTTTGAAAAGGGGTCTCCCTGTAGTCACAGGTGACCTGAACTTGATACCAGACCAGGCTGGCCTCGGTCTCTCAAAGAGATCCTCCTGCCTCTCCCAAACGACTGGCTTGCCCTGTTTTCTTTATCCAATTCATCTGTTGATGGACTCCTGGGGCAGTCCCGCATTTGCAGTAAACACAGATGTGCAGGTGTCTCTGACTGTATGCTGACTGTATGCTGACTTGGATTTGTCAGAATCATAAAGAGTTCTATTTTTAGCTTTCTGAGGACCTCCAAACGACTGATTTTCACAGTGGCTTACACCTAATTAAAACATTCCCACCAACAGCATATAAAGGGCTCTGTTCTTGCCTCATCCACATTTGTAGTCAGACTGGCATTTTTCTGATGAAGATGAATACGATTTTTAAAGATGTGTAAGTAGGGAAAGCTATATATTCATATCCTAAAGTCTCAATACGGCATTGCAAACAAATATTTAGCAGAGTTGGGGGACTGGGTCAAAAGAGAAGAAACACAGATGTTACTATGCAAAGTATTTGCTAGTTAATAACCTCATCGTTTCATGTTCAAGAAAATTAGTGTGGTTTCATTACTATTTCTATTACTTACATAAATAAAAATTTACAGTTTGGGGGGCTTAAGAGATGGCTTCAGTGGTTAAAAGCACTGGATGCTGTTGCAGAAGAACCCAGGTTCAAATCCCAGCACCCACATGAAGGGCTAACAATGGTCTGTAACATGCCAGTTCCAGGGAATCAACATGCTCTTCTGACCTCTGAGGTAGTGTCCTCTTCTGACCTCCCTAGGAATTGTGCACTTACATGTATGTAGCCAATACACTCATAAACACATGGAATAAAAATAAACCAAAAAAATTTTTAAAAATGTTTAGTGTTTGGGAAAATTAAAGGTTGTGACTTGATGAATAGTACAGTATTCTCTTTCCTATTTAAAAAATGATAAGAAATAAGCCACCAGCTTAATGCCTTCTGCAGGTCTGCTATCAATGGAAGACAAACGTTGTCTTAGATCTTTCCACCTGAAGCCTTTCCCAGCGTTCCTCGAGGGTTGCTCAGGCTCTCTGTTTTCAGCCTCTAGCCTGGACTCCTGACTTCTGGTTCCCCTGGTCATGGTCATTCAGGTCATCCACAGCCTCTCCTCCACGTGCCACTCATTTTTCCTTCCCACTCATCACTCCCGCCAAGGGGGTGCACTCACATAATCTGAAGAACCAATGGAGCACAAAGGCTTAGCACAACTAAGCCACAGCCCTCCCCACACAGCCTTCTCCTCGCTGTGCATGCCTGCGAGAGCCCTTTCTGACTAAAACCTGGTTGTTCGTCTTAAACTTTATCTATTGCTTACCTAGCATGGTTAATGAGGATGTGGCCTCCCTTTCAGCAACCTTTTCCCTACCCTTAACATCTTTCTCAATAAAATTATGCTAAAAATCCTGGTGAAAACTTTAGTCCATGTGTCAATTACTGAATAGTATAGGCCAAATACTAAAATAAAAAAAATTTTTTTTATTCATTTATTTGTGTGTGGTGGCACATGCCCTTTGATCCTAGCAACTTTGGGAAGGCAGAGGCAGGTCAGATCTCTGTGAGTTCAAGGCCAGCCTGGTTCTAACAAAGCAAGCTTCCAGCCGCTGAAACTAAAGGGAGACTGTGTTGGATAGCTTTAGTGTCAACTTGACAACACCTGGGTTGAGGGACTCAATTGGCTTCCAAAATTGGATTGGCCTGTGGCCCACATCTGTGGAGTATTGTCTTGTGGCACAAGCAGTGTGGAAAGGGCCCACCCCACAAAAGTGGGGAGTGGTGGTGACACCCTTGGGCAGTTTGTTGTATATGGTATAAGAAGGCAGGCTGGGCATCGAGCCAGAGAAGTGAGCAAGCTCAGTAGAGAGCAAAGCCAGTGAACAGCATTTCCTCCATGGCCTATGCTCAGCTTCCATGCATACAGGTTCCTGCCCTGAGTTCTTTTGCCTTGGGCTCCTTGAGTGAAAACTGTGACCCAGGAGAATGTAAGCTGAATAAAACCCCTTTCCTCCCCAAGTTGGTGTTGGTCAGAGTGTTTTGTCACAAGCAATAGAAAAGCAAACTAGGACAGAAGACCCTGTACTCAAAAATACCAAAAAAAAAACACCATTTTTTATTTAAATATATATATATAAGTATATTACAAGATTAATGTTTACTATACAACAATATTTTCTTTTTTAATGTTTTCATTTTCTTGTATTTAATAATTGCTTAAGGCCAACAAGGGTTCTATAAAACCTATGGGTCTTAATAGATGTTATGTTATATTCTTTTTTTTAATTAATAGGATTTATAAGTTCCAGTTCTTCCCTTCCCGCTTCTAGCTTATCTGTGTCATTTTTAGTCTGTTGGGTGGTGGGAGTGTGTTCAGGGAAGACTCACTGCATCTGCTCCATAGTTTGTGGTGATTCCATCCCCTTGACTTTCAGATTTTATAGGTCAGGCATGTGTTACTCTGCCCTTACAATTGACTGATTCACTTAACGTAGACTGAGTAAAAATTCACTCACATTTTAGAAGCATTGCTCTATCCGCTATCTCCTAATGCTAGTCCTGAGAATTAATTTTCATTCCTAATCCTTTAACTATAATGTCTTTCCTTTTTACTGTTTTGTCCTCTCAATCTTTTCTTTTAGCTCTCGTTTCAAATTTCCCAGATGACTGTTTGGTCCGGCCTTCTTCATCTGCTACACAAACACCAGTGAGCCCCCTTTAATACTTTTATTAGTGTGTGTTGGTGTGTGTGTGTGGTGGGTGTACACATCACAAAAGTTTGGTGCTCTTCTTCGACTATGTGAGTGTCAAGACTGAACGCAGGTCAGCAGGCTTAGGAGAAGTACATTTACGCTGCTGAGCTGTCTCTGCTGGCCCCAGTAAGGACCTTTTAATCTGAGATTTTTGCATTGTCAATTTGGAAAAATACTTTCTTATTTCTATTGATTGTTTTCACTGTTTCTTATAAACACTGAAGATCTTATGGAATTGAGTCCTACATTTTCTTATTACTCTCTCACTTCCTGTCCATTCGCTTTCCCTACTTTATCAGATAGATCTTCCAATCCTTTTCTGGGATTTTTCTAGCATACAGTTAATACCTGAAAGTTCTTGCTGTCTGCTATTTAAAGTTTTCAAGAAACAGTGCCACACAGGAGAAACCTCCCCTTGAATTGTTGGCCAGAGTAGTCCCAACGAGACCCTCCAAAAATTTTTTTTAATTTTAAATTTATCTTATGTATGTGTTCAAATGTACTGTCTGCATGCAGGTCTGTGCAACCCGTGTCCATGCAATGCCAAGTGGAGATCAGAAGAGGGCCGTCGGGATTTCCCTGGAACTGGAAGTTCTTCCTGGAAGCTTGGAGTTTCTAGACGGTTTCTCCGGCCCGACATGTGGGGTGCTGGGGATCGATCCCCGGGGTCCCTCTGTAAGAGCGGTCAACGCTCTTAACAGCTAGGGCGCCTTCTCCAGCCCCGAAGAGACTCCAAAATTAACACAGGTTGCTCACTTTGACTGCTCCCAGACCAAACTTGAAGGTAAGGCCCTGCTACTGAAAACAGGACATACTTCAGACCAGGGCTTGAAGCAATGGATCTGGAACTGAAATGAAAGTCACCTCCCGGAAGGCTAGCTCCCATACCTTTGGAGAACACTACGCAACTGCTAAGGGACAACATCAAATCGAAGGTCCAACAGCTTTAAAGCCTAATGACCACAACAATGGCCTGCACAGCAAACTACATTAGGGCAGTAGTGGCACTTTCATCATTAATGGCATAACCAAACCCAGCTGACCTAAAATTGGAACTTAAAAAGCCTACTTAATGGGAAGGAATTCATGTAAACAAGCCAAATACACAATGTCTGGAGAGGTCATAAAGATCTTGGAAAAAAAACCCCTAAGACCCTGTTACATTCCCTAGACAGAAATTTAATTTCTTACTATATGCTAGATATGGTTCCTTGTATTTACAGACAAGTATGCCAGTCACCACTCATCAAAGAAAGCTTTTTTGCTGAATAGACAGACAGAGACTACTACAGAGGCTATGAAATGCCCAACCCCAAGTAAAACATCTAACATGGAACCTCTACACCTAAGGTTGACAGAACATAGTGGACCAAAGGTAGAGAGAACACTAGTGTATCTCTGTGCTCGCACCAATGAAAGCTCCCTCATGCACAGAGGGCCATGAACACAAAAAGTCTACACAAATGGCCAAGGCATAGATAGAGTCTGCGGAGTGTGGGTCCCTGGCAGCGACTCCTGTATTAAACTCCACCCAATCAGAGCTCAGGAACCATTGCAGAAAAGAGGAGGCTGAGAGTTGTATGAGCCAGGGAACAGTGCATGACAATATGGAAACAGGTTCTTACAGGCTCCTGGGACCTGCTCATATGAAACCTACGCAATGGTGTCAGCATGCACAAGACCCCCATGCAAAACTTAAGCAGACAAAAACCAGGCATTGGTCCTGGGGAAACGGGCAAGCCAGACCCAAACCCTTCGCCAAAGACTATCAGCAACTGGTTATTGATGAGTGAGAGAGAGGGCTGATCTTCTTCAAGGGAGCAACTCTAGATAGGCTGGCTAGACCCCACTGGATGAGCTTGCACTGGAGGGATGAGGGGTACACAAACTTGATTCAATAGGCATTAACATAAATGAGAAAATGCATTGGAAGTTCCTGGGTGGCTATGGCAGGTTGCGGGGGGGGAGGAGGTGGAAGATGATGATGGATGTTTTGTATGAAATACACAAAAATTCCATAAAATATATATCAGAAAAGTTCTCCTTTAAGCACCGAGCCCTTTCTTATCCACCTGAGGACATAATATCTTCCTCATTCACAGCATTGCCTGTGTCCTCTTAATTTCTTTGTTTCTCTTTGTTTTGTTCTCTTTGCTTCATTTTGGAAGTTTTCTTCCAGAATCAGATTACACACTTATGCTTTATCATAGTTAAGAGCAAGTCAGCAAAAACTCATTCACAGATTTGGAGACTGCTTGTGAGGGGTGACACTGCACGTCATAGTGTGTTTTGGAGAATTTTCATGGGCAGAGTCACAGCAAGTTTCTACAGGGTTCTCTGGGGGAGTTCCATCTGAGCTCAGCACACTCCAGCAGTCCGGGTAGCTCAGCACACTCCAGCAGTCTGGGTAGCTGTGGGCCGTGAAGCTGCCACTGTGCTGGAGGTGACCAAGCAGCACGGACTAGAAATTTCACTGTTCACCAGCAGAATGTTCCCTGCTTGACTTCCGGGTCCTTAGGTACACAAAGTCTCCAGTGTTTCTCCAGAGACTAGGGCAAAGGTCAGGCATTGGTTCCAGGTAAAGCAGGGTTTAGAGGGTCTAACTCTCCTGCTAAAGACAAGAACCTGCCCATCATTCTACCGTGCTTTCTTCCTAAGCCTTCCCGGAACCGTGGGGTGAGTCAGCAGCTTCCTTCTCCATCTCCTGCCACAGGCACTTAGCTCTGACCTTTCTCCATTCTGCTAAGTCACGCACCGTTCTTCCATCTACTTTCCATCTTGGTGCTCTGTGGTTTCAGGTTATTTATATCCCTGGTTTATCAAAGAGAACTTGTATTTCCTCTTCTCAATTTTCCATGTTTAGGATGACTTTTGGAAAAAAAGAAGAGTGAGTGCAGGACAGAGAAGGAAAGTGTGTGTCCTCTCTTCTGACATCTTGAAAAAGGGAAGTCTTCACCCTCTTCGCTCTTGACTGCACATTCATTCTCTTTGCTACCACACCACTGCAACTTACCACCTTGCTTCCCGATTCTGTGTGTCACTAGGCATTGTAGTTTACTAATTTCTTACTAAAATGTCAAATTTTATAAATTAAAATAACTTCCACATCTATTTGCAGTAATTATAACTAAAAAGGGAATACTTAATGTAAAACAACTATGAAAGCTTCAGCCACCAACCTCAGGTGGGACCTGCTGTCCTTCTGAAATATGCTGATAATCACTGCTCTGCCCCAGGAGACTGGCCTCTGTGGACCACCCCCCTGTCCACTCAGTGGCCTCTGTGGACGACTCCCCTGTCCACTCGTTGGCCTCTGTGGACGACTCCCCTGTTCATGCTCACTCGGTGGCCTCTGTGGACGACTTCCCTGTTCATGTCCACTCAGTGGCCTCTGTGGATGACTCCCCTGTTCACTCCTGCCTCTTCCTGGACGACTCCCTGTTCATGTCCAGTCAGTGGCCTCTGTGGACAACTCCCTGTTCATGTCCAGTCAGTGGCCTCCGTGGACGACTCCTCCATTCATGTCCACTCAGTGGCCTCCGTGGACGACTCCTCCATTCGTGTCCACTCAGTGTTATTTCCTTGTGTTCCTACATGTCTGAAGCTGTGGCTTCTAACATGCAGCTTCCAGCTTCACAAAAGAACTCTTCTTGGGTGTTTCCCTTGGCCAAACAACCTCTATTAAACTCTTCAGTTGTACCCTATGTGCCATTTGTTTCTTGCCAGGGAACTAACTGATATGTAAATAAAAAAGATTTTGAGCCAACACGTGTACAGAATCTTGACGTCTTATGCTCATGATTTTATAAGAATGACATAGACAGTTGGCACTTAAAAACTCTGAAAAAAAAAGTACGTACTTCCTTTCCAAATCAAAACCATTCTCAGCTACAGGAAAAGAAATAAACAAAAAAATAAAAGAAAAAAAAAAAAAAAAGAAACCCAAACTTTTCCATATAATTTAACCTTCCATAGAAAACAAATAATGTTATTAGGAACAGTAAAATTTAGACTATCAAGGAAAGTCAGACATACATGTTCCCAGTTTATTGTAAAAGCAATTGGACTCCACCGTTTAATGTCTTATTTTCAGCCAATGGTATGGGGCACAAAAGCCCTTTAACGCCTGCACTTGGTAGGCAGAGGACAGGCGATCTTTGTGAGTTCAAGGCCAAAGCCTGGTCTTAGCAGAAGTGAGTTCAGGTCAGCTGGGGCTTTACAGGGAGACCTGCCCCAAAGACCAAAATAAATAAATAAAATGTCTTATTTCTTTTTTGTTTCAAATCAGGAAATAGGACAGCTAAGATTTAAATTCTAAAAAGTTCAAGTATTTTTTTCCTTTTTTTTTTCCATTTTTTTTTTTTTTTTTTTTTTTTTTTTTTTTTTTTTTTTTTTTTTTTTTTTTTTTTTTTTTAAATTTAAAAAAGAAATCCCTTTACTTTGGCCTCCCTCTAGATACCAGTCTTTCTCTTTTCTTACGCTCTTTGCACCTGCTGAATGTCTCCATTTTCCTGCCCCTCGCAGAATCCTCACCTCATTCCTGTCTTACTGCCCTCCTTGCCTTCTCTACCTCTTGGCAGAGGCTGCCTGCCATTCCCTTCACCCCTCTGCTTCTCTGCCTTCCTGGGCTGCTCTTCAGCCTCTGCAGTAATCATCCCTTCTGCACATCCCCCAGAGGTCCTCATTCACCAGCATTCTGTCTTAGTCTTCTCTACCTTTCTACCTACAATGGATGTCTTCATCTACTCCAGAGACCCCTAAGCCATAAGGACTGGACAAGGGTAGCTTCAGGCTTTATCCTAGCACTTAGGACACCCAGACAGGAGGAGGACTGGCAGCCTAGAATACATGAGAACCTGTCTCCAATCATGGGAAAAAGCTTCTTATATAAGTAATGGTTCTCAAATGGACCACCTCAGCTTCACATCTCTCTCCTTCAGACCATCAGAGACATTTCTTCATGACTAAATACTTATTAGTTCTATATGCTCAGATACTCATACTTTACGTTTTGACTTCCCCTTGGGTCATTTCTATCTAAATTCCTTATTCTACTGTATCACAAAGAGCCAGAAACTTGAAACCAATCTCAATTATTTGCTGTCCCCTAGCCTCATACCTATTCAATGCCCACAGCCTACTCAGTCTGTTCAAGATGTACCACCAGCCCACTATTCAACACTTTCCATTCTCACCACCCCCCTGTAGACTAAACCATCTCCTTACTGCCATGGCGAACTCTCTAAAATATGAGTATGATCATTTTATCCTCTTTCTAACACTAAAGCTAGCAATGGTTCCCACTATGTCAAGATGAAGCCCAAATCGCTCAGCGTCTCAGCATCTGGTTCCTACTCTGATCTGATCATTGCAGTTCTGGCCATAATGAACCCTTTGGCTCTCCAACAATCCATGATCCCTTTTGCTTTCCCGCCACGCTCCTTTCATTGCCAACATGCTCTTTTTATGTTATCAGTGTCACACTATCTGTCTTCCTTTCCTTAATGCACAGTAAGGAGTTAACTTGATGCACAGTTCTACAATCTGGGAAGTGCAAAATTAAGAAGCTACATCTTGTGAGGACACTACCAGTATTTCTTGAAGGAACCGTCAGTATTTCATCTATAACTCCTTATATCCTGGGTGTCTCCCTTTAGATGCCGCACACTGTCTAAATCAGGTTAGGTCTGCTCCAATAGCACACTACTTACCTCTTATCACTTTTTCATAATTGCCTATTTACATGTATTATTCACCTTTAAAACCAAAGTGCATAGTGAGGTAAGGTTATAATCTATTGATTTTTTCAGTGCCATAACACAAAGTCGTGAGTAAACAAATAATGGTTTGGAAATGAAGTTTCTCCCCAAAGATTCATGTGGTGAAGGCTTGGTTCCCAGGGGTGGCACTGCTGAGAGGTGACTGGATCATGAATGTGTTGACCACCAATCAACAGACTACTGGATTGATGGGTTCATAGCTAAGTGGTGGTGCCTTCTAGGTGGTGCCTAGAAGAGGAGGTGAGTCACTGGAGGCCATGAATTGTCACAAAAAGTATGTATCTTCTTATATACACCGACTCTGTCCTCTTTCTCTCCCTGCTCCCATCTTCACTGTGCAGCTTTTGCCTCCATCTTCTCTCTCTCCCTTGCTTCCAACTCTCGTCTCACATGTCTCTTCGTCTCTGGCCTATTCTCCATCCTCTTCCCTCGCTACCATCTCTCCTCGCTCTCCTTGTTATGTAGCTCCCATCTCTCCTCGCTCCATTCCTCTTTACGTCGCTCCAATCACTTTCTCCTTCCCTCCATCTCTCTCTCCTTGCTTCCAAATCCTCCTCCTACAGTCCATCTCCTCTCCTCGGCTCCATCTCTCTCCTCGCCTCTCTCCTCATTCTCGCTCTTACTCTCACTTTCCATTGCGTAGTTGTCACTCCATCTCTTCTCTCTCACTCCATCTCTCTCCTCGTTCCATCTCTCCCTCCTCGCTCCATCTCTCCCTCCTCGCTCCATCTCCTAACTTGCTTCCTCTCTCTCCGTCAACTCCATCTTCTCCTCGCTGCTGGTGTATTCCACTCCCCATCTCTCTCTCGGGCCCACTCCATCTCTTCTCCCACCGCTCGCATCTCTTCTCTCCTTGCTCATCTCTCTCCTCCTCGCCGCTCTCCATCTCTTCTCCAATCTCGTCCAATCCTCCCGTCCTTCCCTCCCTCCCATTCTCTCTCCTCCTCACTCCTCCTCTCTCTCTCTCCTCGCTTCTCTCCTCTCAAGTCCTCGCCAAATCGTCGTCGTCTCTCCACCTCACACACTGCTCCAACATCTCTCTTCTCTCTACTCCCGACTCCCCTCCTACTTGACGGTCTTCCATCTCTCTCTCACTCCATCTCCTTCTTCCTCACTCCCAATCTCTCCTCCTCCACTCACTAGTCCACATCATCCTCTCGTCATCCTTCGCTCGCATCTGGACCCCATGCTAATCTACATCGATACCAAATCATCCTCTCTCCCTTTCCTCACTCCATCTCTCTCTCCTCGCCCCATCTCTCTCCTCGCTCCAACTCGCTCCATCTCTCTCCTCACTCCATCTCTCCTCGCTCCACCTCTCTCTCATTCTTCTCACGGACTCTCAGACTGCACATCCTCTCTCACCTTTGAAGCCTCAATCTCTCACTCCACCATGTCATCGTCCTCTCTTCCTCCTTCTCTCACTCCATCTCTCCTCCTACTCGCTCAGTCTCACTGCTCTCTCATCTTCCTTGCTTGCGCAATCTCTCTCTCTCAGCTTGTACGTTCCGATCCAGTTACTCAGTCTCTCGTCCTTTCCTCGCGAATCCATCTCTCTCTCGACTCGCCTATCGACATCTCATTCTCTTATGTTCTACTCTCCTCGCTCATCCATCTCTCTTCTCTTCTNCTACATTAGCTTATACACCTAGATTACTTCTTCTTGCCCAGCGAGCACGTTACCAGCTGACATGTGTCTCCTACACCTACATTAGCTTATACACCTAGATTACTTCTTCTTGCCCAGCAAGCACATTATCAGTTGACGTGTATCTCCTGCACCTACATTAGCTTATACACCTAGATTACTTCTTCTTGCCCAGCGAGCACGTTACCAGCTGACATGTGTCTCCTACACCTACGTTAGCTTATACACCTAGATTACTTCTTCTTGCCCAGCAAGCACATTACCAGCTGATGTGTGTCTCCTACACCTACATTACCTTATACACCTAGATTACTTCTTCTTGCCCATTACCAGCTGACGTGTGTCTCCTATATCTACATTAGCTTATACACCTAGATTACCTCTTCTTGCCCAGCAAGCACGTTACCAGCTGACATGTGTCTCCTACACCTACATTAGCTTATACACCTACATTACCTTGTACACCTACATTACCTTATACACCTAGATCACTTCCTCAGTGTATTCTCCTAGTCTGTCTCCTTAGCACCATCACTGAAGATCCAGGTCTCTCATTTTCATAATTGTCAAAGGCCTTTAGAATAATTAAGTCAGGAAAAACATCACAATATATGAGCTAAAACACTTCCCAATTCTGAAAAAGTATCAATAAATTGCTCAATGTGCTTTTTTTTTTAATTCTTGTATGTATATGAATGTCTTGTCTGCATGCAGGTCAGTGCACCCGTGTCATGCAATGCCGAGGAGGTCAGAAGATGGCGTCGGATTCCCCTGGAACTGGAGTTAGAGACGGTTCTCAGCCACCATGTGGGTGCTGGGGATCGAACCCGGGTCCTCTGCAAGAGCAATCGGTGCTCTTAACCGCTAGGCCATCTCTCCAGCCCTCAATGTGCTTTTAAGATAGTTACTAAAAATTTAATAGAAAAATGCTCATAAGAGAAAAAAATTGTCTACAAAGACTAACCTCAAAAAAATTAAATTTGAGAAATGGGAAAATTTGATAAATGAGACTTTCTTAGATTTCTCAAAGATAATAAATTAAACAACCGTTTTCAAGGGATGTGGCTATTTGCAAATTAGGTCAATGTTTTTAGGTTTTTTTTCAATTATTGTTGCAAAAGATTTTAATTAATGCATATTTGTTACAAATACCATTAGACCTGGTAGTAGCACTTTGTTCAAGTGCGAGACAAAGTTTCAGCATTACAATAGTGTGGAAATATTAAATTTAAGTTTTATTAACTTGAGGACTATAAGTTTGGAAAAGATTTCTAACCATTTGAATTTTTCCTAAGTATTTGAGGTGATGCATATGTTAACTAGCTTGATTTAATTATTCCACATTGTATGCATAAATGTAGTTAATTATAATGGCAGGAAATCCGCAATGCCTTTTGAAATGCTTCACCCTGATTTACAGCACGCAGCATCTGACTCTGTCCTTAGTGTCAGGGGAAAGCTGGGTTTCACTCTGTCCTCAAGCCATCACTTTTTATTTTTTGTCATTCTTTTCTTTTTCTTTTTGACTTATTCACTTACTTTAATTAAAATTAAAAGCACACTGCCCAGAAGTAAATGTGTTGTTAATTCAAGTGCTTTGTTGCTTCAATATCGCCATCTCGTGGGCATCGAAATTATGAACATTATTTTAGCCAATCAATTCCCAATTGGCAAGCTGGGTACAAAAACATTTCCTTGTTCTGTGTGTCTTTGCACTCCAAGTGACTTGTCACATATAAATCCTCTAGCCTCAATATGCCCTCTGAAAAACTGAAATACTAACAGGTTAGAGATGGCATGTTGAAAACATCTAAGAATGTTCACAATAAAGGGGAGAAAAGGCATCTTCTACATAAAAATTAAGTTCCTACTTATTGGTGGTCATTTCTCCACAGCTGCTCTGCATGCTTTAAACAGTTTCCAGTTGCCGAACTTTCTATGTGAGACACTTTCTTCTCTACAGAATACAGTTGCCTCCTTTTTTCCACAACCAGCACTCTTAATGAAACCACATAGTTAACAAAAATTGCCCTGACTGCTCATTTTTCAACTTTACCTGTTTTCTTGCTAAATTGTTTCCTTTTTTTTTTTTTTTTTTTTTTTTTTTTTTTTTTTTTTTTTCTTTTTCGAGACAGGGTCTCCCTGTAGCTCCAGCTGTCCTGGAACTCACTCTGTAGACCAGGCTGGCCTTGAACTCACAAAGATCCGCCTGCCTCTGCCTCCCAAGTGCTAGGATTAAAGGCGTGCACCACCACGCCCGGCTGCTAAATTGTTTCCTAAACTTCTTGAAAATCTATGGGCAAGATCAGTGGACTGGAAGTGTGAACCCAACCTAACCAACTTACCGCATGAAGTTGAAGTTGAAGAGTTAACATCATTTTTGTTTTAAAAGTAGAAACCAGGGCACAGGGAGGGCCTCACAAGATGAGATGGGCCACAGAGAAGGACCAGGCCTAGACAGCAGCTCATGTGCTCTTTACACGTGGTAACAGGTGACAAGCATGTCTGATTTGGCTGGGATATTTTCCATGCATGGTATAAAGGAGTTGGTAAGGGTTACGCACATGTGTGGTGTACTTAATATCTATCGCCTGCATAGTTCCCACTAAGTTTTTAAATAGTAGATAATACACCGGGCATGGTGGTGCATGCCTTTAATCCTAGCACTTGGAAAGCAGAGGCAGGCTGATCTTTGTGAGTTCAAGGCCAGCCTGGTCTACAGAGTGAATTCCAGGACAGCTGGAGCTACAGGGAGACCCTGTCTCGAAAAGACCCCCCCCCAAAAAAAAATAGTAGGTAATACTTAACTGGTTGCTCAGTGCAAATCAAAGTTTGAAGTGACCTACTCATGATGAGGATCCACAGATCCTGACCAAAGTGTGAAACACAGCCATACACAGGGATGAATGTGCTGCAGCCATCAACTCAAACCACTCGGAAATAGTCCTCCCAGCAAGTATTCCTTAAGTGGTTTCATTTGCCTTCATTTCTACTACAGGTAAACACTTAGGAAGGAAATGAGGAAGGGGCATATCCTAACACTCGCTACAGTGCCAGCTCTAGTCTGCAATCGCTGGCTTAGTCACATCACCAAGGAGAACCCAAATCACTCCAAATCATTCCACATCATTAAATAAATGATTCAGCCTCCAACCCTCCTCTCAGAAAAGAATGGAACCAGAGAAACAAATTTCATGCCTCAAAACTAAAGAGGTTATTTTATTGATAAAACTCTGTGGATGTTTTTGAGTTCTCATTATTAACTTAAAATTTCCAAGTTATTTAAATCCAGGCCACCCATCAATACCACTGAGGCTTCCTGGATTTTGTACAGGGAGTACATGGCTTTAGTCCATGTTCAACACTTCATTAAGAGATCTTTTTCAAAGATTGTTCTCTTAGAGGCCAGCTGCTGTAGCACATTAGCAGTCAACATCTGGCTGTAATGTTTCAACTATTATTTTCTTTAACTGTTATGTGGATGAGGTTTGTGTTATTCTAAGCAAACTGCTGCACCTTCCTTGTATGGATTTCTGAACATAATAATTAGGGACAGTGCAAACTGCTTTCTGATTTTTCTTATACTATTTAGCAAACTGCTATTAAAACATTCAAATTGCACTTAAACCTTTGTATAATTGTCAGATTCTTTTAGATTTATAATGTAGACTTTTTAAGCCCAAGGTCTCATTCTGAAGGCCAAGAAATTTTTTCCTTAAATGTAGCTATATGCAAAGAAAAATATTCTCAAGGAAATGGGCCTAATAAGCCCAAGAAAGTGTATGGATACTTCTGGCAGAGAACTCTGAACATTCCACTCCCTGGGAACCTCAGGGCTCCCCACACAGTGTGGATTTCAGACTTCTGAAACGCTCCTCTTTAAAGAGTGCCACCCCAGGCCCACACAGTTAATTCACTCCTGAAATTAAGTTAACTAAATCTGTTCAGGGACTTAAGAAACAAGAAAATACCCCCACAGTCAAGTAAGTTTTTAAAAAGAATTTTCATGAGGTTGCATAAAAATGTCTAGGCCTTCACTGACAGGCATTTATAAGTCTGGCCCAGAGGACTGTTTTAACACACGTGTGGGGTCCCTCTGCCTGAAACGTCCTTGGGCTCCTTTGATTCTTGGTGTCACAACACAGCCTTTCAAATGCTCCCAGAATTCACCACTGATTTGACAACTTCTTGGTTGTTTCTTTTTTTTTAAACCAAGGAGCCATGATTTCAATACAATACCCTTCTTACATATAAATACTTGACACCTGGTAGAAGATTGGGGTTTAATCAGTAACCTGTTCCTATGCTGCTACACGCATTGAAGTTCCACACAGCATTCATTACTTTTCTTTAGGTCTTGCTTCTCCCCCTGCCAGTGTGGGATAGTAACCGTGGGCACTCCTCGAAGCAACCAAGGGAAGCACATCTCGCCATCTGTGGCCCAGGGCCCTTCACAGCCCTGTTGCACCCAGCAGGAAAGCCAGACACAGCTCTATACCACATGGCCCCTGATCACCACTCGCTAAACTTATCTCCCAGCACTCCACCCCTAGTGCAAGGGAACTCACTATCCTTGGAACAGGACAAAGCTGCTTGTACTGTGGTAGGCCTTGACACTTTTCCAGCCTGTCTCCATTCAGTCACTCCCTTGGGCCTTCCTTCACATCCTCCCTACCCCTAGTGATGGAGCTAGTGTTTCTTCACAGCATCCCCTGATAGTCTGTGTTTGTATTTATGTATTACCCATGTCCCACCATTGCCACCATCACCACATGGAAATGCCACAAAAGCAGTGATTTACTTGATTTGTTTAAAGTCCAATCTCTGATGTCTACAAGAAAGCCTGGCATCCAGTAGTGTTGGATAAATGTCACTGTCTCCAGACCTAGGGAGTATTAAATTTATACTCTGCCTAAAAAGTGTGTCTTCTCTGGAAGCATCCCTTCCAAATCTAATGCTGTTCTCGAGATTCCGATCAACAGACAGGACTCTTTTTTTTGGTCTTTTTGAGACAGGGTCTCCCTGTAGTCCCAGCTGTCCTGGAACTCACTCTGTAGACCAGGCTGGCCTTGAACTCACAAAGATCTGCCTGCCTCTGCCTCCCAAGTGCTAGGATTAAAGGCATGCGCCACCACGCCACCCTCTTAATGCCAACCACCAGCCTCCCACTTTCTTCCACGGACTACCACAAACAGGGAAGGTTTTATGCCCAATCTATCTTCTGGATTACTATAGGGTGGACATAATTCCGAACCAACTGGCCCTGGACATCAAACCCATCCCCAGGATTGTGAACTTGACTATGGTTCTTCCAAAGGAGGGGAGGAACCAGGGCTCCAGCCACCCCCCCCCACCAGCCAGACCACCTTCCATGTGTAAGGGGAATGCTAGGGGGTGGGTCTCTCTCCTACCAGCACCATCTGGTGCAGAAGTCGGCAACAGGGTCTCAACTCAGAGTGAACGTGAGAGGGGAGAGCACCCAAAATCCTGTAAGTGACCCCATTAAACTCGATAAGATATTCTAAGCCAGGTGGCACACGCCTTTCATCCCAGCACTGAAGGGGCAGAGACAGGGGGATCTCTGTGAGTTCAAGGCCAGCCTGGTATACACAGTGAGCTCCAGGACAGCTGGGGCTACAAGGAAACCCTGTCTCAAAAAGACAAAATAATAATAATAATAATAATAATAATAATATTCTAACTCGAATTTGGAGAGTTTTCCTTGTCTTTGAGACCACAGGAATGGGAGGCAGGGTGCCAATCTCAGAACCCCACTTCTCAGGGAAGGAATTTTCCTTGATTTGTGACAAATGCCAGCTATATCCACACACAGAATGCCCCCATACCCACTGTCCTCTGCTGGACACATCAACCTTCACCAGCCAGACAATGAGGATCTTCTCTCTTTAGGCTTCAGTGTAGAGGTGCTGCACCCCCCATACACACTGCTTTATTTACTCTAAGATCCTTCACGGGGGAACTCTTATACATCACTTGCTTGGACCACCATCACATAAATTGAGAATGTACACCCTATGCCACTGCAGAAAAGGAAGGAACTTGTGAGTAGACATCAACCTAAGCCACCTTGCTGCCCAGAGCTAGTAGCTGACTGTGACAGAGTCCCAGGCCAGCAATACATCCTCACCATCCTTATGGAACACTTGGTCTTCTTGGACTCCAAGAGCAGATAAAAATTGAACATAGCGGTTCTAACACATGCTACATCATGAGATAACAAGATGCAGGTGTCCCATGCAGTGCCTCTCAGCAGCTGAGTTTTTCCTGACAGAACAGCTAATGTTGATACTCAGGCCTCATAGGAAGCTGGTACCTGTTAGCACATTACCTTCCATTTTCACATGCCACAACTAAAAGTATCAAGAATCAATCAAGACAAATGAGTACAGCTATGTATCTGTACCACATTTTCATTTTTCAGACAATGAACTTTTTTAAAGCAAACAGCCACTGTGCAAAGCCATGGGTCTGCTGTGACATTCTTTTTTAAAATATTTATTTATTTTGTATGTGTATGAATGTACTGTCTGCGTGTAGGTCTGTGCACCCGTGTCGTGCAATGCCACGGAGGTCAGAAGACGGTGTCACATTCCCCTGGAACTGGAGTCAAAGACGATTCTCACCCACCATGTGGGTACTGGGATCGAACCCCAGTCCTCAGCAAGAGCAGTCTGCACTCTCAACCACTAGGCCATCTCTCCAGCCCTGCTGTGACATTCTTAAACATGTGCATCACCTCCTTTCACACTGTCACCCTCTCCCGTCCTGCCAGCTCCCTGCTCATCCCCTTCCTCTTCCCTAACGGTCTCATCTCTTATTTTAAGTCTAGATTCTGTTCAAGAGAAAATGTGCTATTTCTGGAGCTAGGTTTGCTAACATGATCATCTCTAGCTCCATCCATTTTCCTACAAATGTCATAATTTTGTTCCTCTCAATGGATGGATAAACTCCATTGTGTGTATTTGCCATGTTTTCTTTCTTTTTGGTGCTATTGTTTGTTGTTTGTTGTTGTTTGTTTTAACTTTTTCTTTTTGAAAGGGTCTCCCTGTAGTCACAGGTGACCTGGGACTTGATACACAGACCAGGCTGGCCTCGGTCTCTCAGAGATCCTCCTGCCTCTCCCACGACTGGCTTGCCCTGTTTTCTTTATCCATTCATCTGTTGATGGACTCCTGGGGCAGTCCCGCATTTGCAGTAAACACAGATGTGCAGGTGTCTCTGACTGTATGCTGACTGTATGCTGACTGTATGCTGACTTGGATTTGTCAGGATCATAAAGAGTTCTATTTTTAGCTTTCTGAGGAACCTCCACACTGATTTTCACAGTGCTACACTAATTACATTCCCACCAACAGCATATAAAGGGCTCTGTTCTTGCCTCATCCACATTTGTAGTCAGACTGGCATTTTTCTGATGAAGATGAATACGATTTTTAAAGATGTGTAAGTAGGGAAAGCTATATATTCATATCCTAAAGTCTCAATACGGCATTGCAAACAAATATTTAGCAGAGTTGGGGGACTGGGTCAAAAGAGAAGAAACACAGATGTTACTATGCAAAGTATTTGCTAGTTAATAACCTTATCGTTTCATGTTCAAGAAAATTAGTGTGGTTTCATTACTATTTCTATGGTACTTACATAAATAAAAATTTACAGTTTGGGGGGCTTAAGAGATGGCTCAGTGGTTAAGAGCACTGGATGCTGTTGCAGAAGACCCAGGTTCAAATCCCAGCACCCACATGAGGGCTAACAACGGTCTGTAACTCCAGTTCCAGGGGATCAACATGCTCTTCTGACCTCTCAGGCATTGCACGGCATGGGTGCACTTAGGTATATGCAGGCAATACACTCATACACATGGAATAAAAATAAACCAAAAAAAATTTTTAAATGTTAGTGCTGGAAATTAAAGGTTGTGACTTGATGAGTAGTACAGTATACTCTTTCCTATTTAAAATGATAAGAAATAAGCCCCAGCTTAATGCCTTCTGCAGGTCTGCTATCAATGGAAGACAAACGTTGTCTTAGATCTTTCCACCTGAAGCCTTTCCCAGCGTTCCTCGAGGGTTGCTCAGGCTCTCTGTTCTCAGCCTCTAGCCTGGACTCCTGACTTCTGGTTCCCCTGGTCGTGGTCATTCAGGTCATCCACAGCCTCTCCTCCACGTGCCACTCATTTTTCCTTCCCACTCATCACTCCCGCCAAGGGGGTGCACTCACATAATCTGAAGAACCAATGGAGCACAAAGGCTTAGCACAACTAAGCCACAGCCCTCCCCACACAGCCTTCTCCTCGCTGTGTATGCCTGCGAGAGCCCTTTCTGACTAAAACCTGGTTGTTCGTCTTAAACTTTATCTATTGCTTACCTAGCATGGTTAATGAGGATGTGGCCTCCCTTTCAGCAACCTTTTCCCTACCCTTAACATCTTTCTCAATAAAATTATGCTAAAAATCCTGGTGAAAACTTTAGTCCATGTGTCAATTACTGAATAGTATAGGCCAAATACTAAAAATAAAAAAAATTTTTTTATTCTTAGCCTGGTGTGGTGGGCACATGCCCTTTGAATTCCTGCACTTGGGAAGGCAGAGGCAGTCAGATCTACTGTGAGTCAAGGCCAGCCTGGTCTCTAACAAAGCAAGCTCCAGGCCAGCTGAAACTAAAGGGAGACTGTGTTGGATAGCTTACGTGTCAACTGACCACCGGGTTGAGGGACCTCTGAATTGGCTCCAATTGGATTGGCCTTGTGGCACATCTGTGGAGTATTGTCCTTTGGCCAAAGCAGTTGTGGTAAAGGGCCCACCCACAAAAGTGGGAGTGGTTGGTGACACCCTGGGCAGGTGTGTTGATATATGGTATAAGAAGGCAGGCTGGGCATGAGCCAGAGAATACAAGCCAGTAGAGAGCAAGCCAGTGAACAGCATTTCCTCCATGGCCTGATGCTCAGCTTCCTGCCATCCAGGTCCTGCCCTGAGTTCCTATCTTGGGCCCTATGATGAAACTGTGACCCAGGAGAATGTAAGCTCGAAATAAACCCCTTTCCTCCCCCAAGTTGGTGTTGGTCAGAGTGTTTGTCACAGCAATGAAACAAACTAGGACAGAAGACCCTGTCTCAAAAATACCAAAAAAACATTTTTTTCTTTTTTATTTATTTATATATAATATATTACAAGATATGTCTACTATACAACATTTTCTTTTTTAATGTTTTCATTTTCTTGTAGTTTAATAATTGCTTAAGGCCTAACAAGGTTCTATAAAACCTATGGGTCTTATAATGTTAATGTTATATCTTTTTTTTAATTAATAGGATTTATAAGTTCCAGTTCTTCCCTTCCCGCTTCTAGCTTATCTGTGTCATTTTTAGTCTGTTGGGTGGTGGGAGTGTGTTCAGGGAAGACTCACTGCATCTGCTCCATAGTTTGTGGTGATTCCATCCCCTTGACTTTCAGATTTTATAGGTCAGGCATGTGTTACTCTGCCCTTACAATTGACTGATTCACTTAACGTAGACTGAGTAAAAATTCACTCACATTTTAGAAGCATTGCTCTATCCGCTATCTCCTAATGCTAGTCCTGAGAATTAATTTTCATTCCTAATCCTTTAACTATAATGTCTTTCCTTTTTACTGTTTTGTCCTCTCAATCTTTTCTTTTAGCTCTCGTTTCAAATTTCCCAGATGACTGTTTGGTCCGGCCTTCTTCATCTGCTACACAAACACCAGTGAGCCCCCTTTAATACTTTAATTAGTGTGTGTGGTGTGTGTGTGTGGTGGTGTACACACTCACAAAGTTGGTGCTCTTCTTCGACTATGTGAGTGTCAAGACTGAACGCAGGTCAGCAGGCTTAGGAGAAGTACATTTACCTGCTGAGCTGTCTCTCTGGCCCCAGTAAGACCTTTTATCTGAGATTTTGCATTGTCAATTTGGAAAAATACTTTCTTATTTCTATTGATTGTTTTCACTGTTTCTTATAAACACTGAAGATCTTATGGAATTGAGTCCTACACTTTTCTATTACTCTCTCACTTCCTGTCCATCGCTGTTCCCTACTTATCAGTAGATCTTCCAATTCCTTTTCTGGGCTTTTTCTAGCATACAGTTAATACCTGAAAGTTCTTGCTGTCTGCTATTTAAAGTTTTCAAGAAACAGTGCCACACAGGAGAAACCTCCCCTTGAATTGTTGGCCAGAGTAGTCCAAGAGACTCCAAAAAATTTTTTTAATTTTATTTATTTATGTATGTGTATCAATGTACTGTCTGCATGCAGGTCTGTGCACCCGTGTCATGCAATGCAGTGGAGATCAGAAGAGGGCGTCGGATTCCCCTGGAACTGGAGTTCTCCTGGAGCTGGAGTTTCAGACGGTTCTCGGCCGCCATGTGGGTGCTGGGGATCGAACCCGGGTCCTCTGTAAGAGCGGTCAACGCTCTTAACCGCTAGGCCATCTCTCCAGCCCCGAGACTCCAAAATTACACAGGGTATTGTCACTTGACTGCCTCCCAGAACTTGAAGGTAAGGCCCTGCTACTGAAAACAGGACATACTTCAGACCAGGGCTTGAAGCAATGGATCTGGAACTGAAATGAAAGTCACCTTCCTGAAGGCTAGCTCCCATACCTTTGGAGAACACTACGCAACTGCTAAGGGACAACATCAATCGAAGGTCCAACAGCTTTAAAGCCTAATGACCACAACAATGGCCTGCACAGCAAACTACATTAGGGCAGTAGTGGTACTTTTATCTTATGCATAACCAACAGCTACCTAATTGGACTTAAAGCCTACTTAATGGGAAGGAATTCATGTAAACAGCCAAATACACATGTCTGGAGAGGTCATAGATCTTGGAAAAAAACCCTAAGACTGTTACATCCCTAGACAAATGTAATTTCTTACTATATGCTAGATATGGTTCCTTGTATTTACAGACAAGTATGCCAGTCACCACTCATCAAAGAAGCTTTTTTCTTGAATAGACAGAGACTACTACAGAGGCTATGAAATGCCCAACCCCAAGTGAGACATCTACAATGGAACCTCTACACCTAAGGTTGACGGAACATAGTGGAACAAAGGTAGAGAGAACACTAGTGTATCTCTCAGCTCTCACCAATGAAGCTCCCTCATGCAACAGAGGGCCATGAACACAAAAGTCTACAAATGGCCAAGGCATAGATAATTAGAGTCTGCGGAGTGTGGGTCCCTGGGCAGGACTCCTGTATTCAACTTCACCCACTCAGAGCTCAGGAACCATTGCAGAAGAGGAGGCTGAAGATTGTATGAGCCAGGGAAACAGTGCATGCCCATATGGAAACCGAGTCCTACAGGCTCCTGGGACCTTGCTCATATGAACCTACGGCAATGGTGTCAGCATGCACAAGACCCCTGCAAACTCAAGCAGACAAAAACCCAGCATTGTCCTGGGGAAACGGGCAGCAGACCCCAACCTTCGCCAAAGAACTATCAGCAACTGGTTATTGATGAGTGAGAGAGAGGGCTGATCTTCTTCAAGGGAGCAACTCTAGATAGGCTGACTAGACCCCACTGGATGAGCTTGCACTGAGGGATGAGGGGTACACTACTTTGACTCAATAGGCATTAACATAAATGAGAAAATGCATGAAGTCCAATGAGTGGCTATGGCAGGTGCGGGTGGGGGAGGAGGTGGAAAGATGATGATGATGATGTTTTGTATGAAATACACAAAAATTCCATAAAATATATATCAGAAAAGTTCTCCTTTAAGCACCGAGCCCTTTCTTATCCACCTGAGGACATAATATCTTCCTCATTCACAGCATTGCCTGTGTCCTCTTAATTTCTGTTTTCTCTTTGTTTTGTTCTCTTTGCTTCATTTTGGAAGTTTTCTTCCAGAATCAGATTACACACTTATGCTTTATCATAGTTAAGAGCAAGTTAGCAAAAACTCATTCACAGATTTGGAGACTGCTTGTGAGGGGTGACACTGCACGTCATAGTGTGTTTTGGAGAATTTTCATGGGCAGAGTCACAGCAAGTTTCTACAGGGTTCTCTGGGGGAGTTCCATCTGAGCTCAGCACACTCCAGCAGTCTGGGTAGCTATGGGCCGTGAAGCTGCCACTGTGCTGGAGGTGACCAAGCAGCACGGACTAGAAATTTCACTGTTCACCAGCAGAATGTTCCCTGCTTGACTTCCGGGTCCTTAGGTACACAAAGTCTCCAGTGTTTCTCCAGAGACTAGGGCAAAGGTCAGGCATTGGTTCCAGGTAAAGCAGGGCTTGGAGGGTCTAACTCTCCTGCTAAAGACAAGAACTTGCCCATCATTCTACTGTGCTTTCTTCCTAAGCCTTCCCGGAACCGTGGGGTGAGTCAGCAGCTTCCTTCTCCATCTCCTGCCACAGGCACTTAGCTCTGACCTTTCTCCATTCTGCTAAGTCACGCACCGTTCTTCCATCTACTTTCCATCTTGGTGCTCTGTGGTTTCAGGTTATTTATATCCCTGGTTTATCAAAGAGAGAACTTGTATTTCCTCTTCTCAATTTTCCATGTTTAGGATGACTTTTGGAAAAAAAGAGTGAGTGCAGGACAGAAGGAAAGTGTGTGTCCTCTCTTCTGACATCTTGAAAAAGGGAAGTCTTCACCCTCTTCGCTCTTGACTGCACATTCATTCTCTTTGCTACCACACCACTGCAACTTACCACCTTGCTTCCCGATTCTGTGTGTTACTAGGCATTGTAGTTTACTAATTTCTAACTAAAAATGTCAAATTATTAATAAATTAATAACTTCCACATCTATTTTCAGTAATTATAACTAAAAAGGGAATACTTAATGTAAAACAACTGTGAAAGCTTCAGCCACCAACCTCAGGTGGGACCTGCTGTCCTTCTGAAATATGCTGATAATCACTGCTCTGCCCCAGGAGACTGGCCTCTGTGGACCACCCCCCTGTCCACTCAGTGGCCTCTGTGGACGACTCCCCTGTCCACTCGTTGGCCTCTGTGGACGACTCCCCTGTTCATGCTCACTCGGTGGCCTCTGTGGATGACTCCCCTGTTCATGTCCACTCGGTGGCCTCTGTGGACGACTTCCCTGTTCATGTCCACTCAGTGGCCTCTGTGGATGACTCCCCTGTCCACTCAGTGGCCTCTGTGGACGACTCCCCTGTTCATGCCCACTCGGTGCCCTCTGTGGACAACTCCCTGTTCATGTCCAGTCAGTGGCCTCTGTGGACAACTCCCTGTTCATGTCCAGTCAGTGGCCTCCGTGGACGACTCCTCCATTCATGTCCACTCAGTGTTATTTCCTTGTGTTCCTACATGTCTGAAGCTGCGGTTTCTAACATGCAGCTTCCAGCTTCACAAAAGAACTCTTCTTGGGTGTCTCCCTTGGCCAAACAACCTCTATTAAACTCTTCAGTTGTACCCTATGTGCCATTTGTTTCTTGCCAGGGAACTAACTGATATGTAAATAAAAAAGATTTTGAGCCAACACATGTGTACAGAATCTTGACTTCTTATGCTCATGATTTTATAAGAATGACATAGACAGTTGGCACTTAAAAACTCTGAAAAAAAAAGTACGTACTTCCTTTCAATCAACATTCTCACTACAGGAAAAGAATAAACAAAAAAAAACAAAAAACAAAAACAAAAAAAAAAGAAACCCAAACTTTTCCATATAATTATGCTTCCCTAGAAAACATAAATGTAAATATTGACAGTAAAATTTAGACTATCAAGGAAAGTCAGAACATACATGTTCCCTTTATTGTAAAAGCATTGGACTCAGCTCTGGTTTAAAATGTCTTATTTTCAAGCCAGGTATGGTGGCACAAGCCTTTAACCCTAGCACTTGGTAGGCAGAGACAGGCGGATCTTTGTGAGTTCAAGGCCAGCCTGGTCTACAGAGTGAGTTCCAGGTCAGCTGGGGCTACAGGGAGACCCTGCCTCCAAAAGACCAAAATAAATAAATAAAATGTCTTATTTTCTATTTTTTTTCAATTCAGGAAATAGAGACAGCTAGATTTAATTCTAAAAGTTCAAGTATTTTTCTTTTTTCTTTTCCCTTAGACATTCATATCAAGGGTCAGAAAAATACAACAGTTTCATCAATCCTCCCATTAAAAAAGAAATCCCTTTACTTTGGCCTCCCTCTAGATACCAGTCTTTCTCTTTTCTTACGCTCTTTGCACCTGCTGAATGTCTCCATTTTCCTGCCCCTCGCAGAATCCTCACCTCATTCCTGTCTTACTGCCCTCCTTGCCTTCTCTACCTCTTGGCAGAGGCTGCCTGCCATTCCCTTCACCCCTCTGCTTCTCTGCCTTCCTGGGCTGCTCTTCAGCCTCTGCAGTAATCATCCCTTCTGCACATCCCCCAGAGGTCCTCATTCACCAGCATTCTGTCTTAGTCTTCTCTACCTTTCTACCTACAATGGATGTCTTCATCTACTCCAGAGACCCCTAAGCCAGTAAGGACTGGACAGGGTAGCTCAGGCTTTTATCCTAGCACTTAGGACACCCAGACAGGAGGAGGACTGGCAGCCTAGAATACATGAGACCCTGTCTCCAAAATCATGGGAAAAAGCTTCTTATATAAGTAATGGTTCTCAAATGGACCACCTCAGCTTCACATCTCTCTCCTTCAGACCATCAGAGACATTTCTTCATGACTAAATACTTATTAGTTCTATATGCTCAGATACTCATACTTTACGTTTTGACTTCCCCTTGGGTCATTTCTATCTAAATTCCTTATTCTACTGTATCACAAAGAGCCAGAAACTTGAAACCAATCTCAATTATTTGCTGTCCCCTAGCCTCATACCTATTCAATGCCCACAGCCTACTCAGTCTGTTCAAGATGTACCACCAGCCCACTATTCAACACTTTCCATTCTCACCACCCCCCTGTAGACTAAACCATCTCCTTACTGCCATGGCGAACTCTCTAAAATATGAGTATGATCATTTTATCCTCTTTCTAACACTAAAGCTAGCAATGGTTCCCACTATGTCAAGATGAAGCCCAAATCGCTCAGCGTCTCGGCATCTGGTTCCTACTCTGATCTGATCACTGCAGTTCTGGCCATAATGAACCCTTTGGCTCTCCAACAATCCATGATCCCTTTTGCTTTCCCACCACGCTCCTTTCATTGCCAACATGCTCTTTTTATGTTATCAGTGTCACACTATCTGTCTTCCTTTCCTTAATGCACAGTAAAGAGTTAACTTGATGCACAGTTCTACAGTCTGGGAAGTGCAAAATTAAGAAGCTACATCTTGTGAGGACACTACCAGATTTCTTGAAGGAACTGTCAGTATTTCATCTATAACTCCTTATATCCTGGGTGTCTCCCTTTAGATGCCGCACACTGTCTAAATCAGGTTAGGTCTGCTCCAATAGCACACTACTTACCTCTTATCACTTTTTCATAATTGCCTATTTACATGTATTATTCACCTTTAAAACCAAACTGCATAGTGAGGTAAGGTTATAATCTATTGATTTTTTTCAGTGCCATAACACAAAGTCATGAGTAAACAAATAATGGTTTGGAAATGAAGTTTCTCCCCAAAGATTCATGTGGTGGAGGCTTGGTTCCCAGGGGTGGCACTGCTGAGAGGTGACTGGATCATGAATGTGTTGACCACCAATCAACAGACTACTGGATTGATGGGTTCATAGCTAAGTGGTGGTGCCTTCTAGGTGGTGCCTAGAAGAGGAGGTGAGTCACTGGAGGCATGAATTTCAAAGTTGTATCTTATCACGACTCTGTCTCTTTCTCCCTCCCCTCTTCACTGTGAACAGCTTTGCTCCATCTCTCTCTCCTTGCTCCAACTCTCTCCTCACTCCATCTCTCTCTCCTCACTCCATCTCTCTCTTCACTCCATCTCTCCTCGCTCCATCTCTCCTCGCTCCATCTCTCCCTCCTCGCTCCATCTCTCTCTTCTCGCTCCATCTCTCCTCACTCCATCTCTCCTCGCTCCATCTCTCCTTGCTCCATCTCTACTTGCTCCATCTCTCTCCTCACTCCATCTCTCCTCGCTCCATCTCTTTCTCCTCATCTCCATCTCCTCTCCCTGCCTCCATTTCTCTCCTCGCTCCGACCTCTCTCTCCTCGCCGCTCCATCTCTCTCCTCGCTCCATCACTCTCTCCTCTCATCCATCTCTCTCCTCGCTCCACCTCTCTCCTCACTCCATCTCTCCTCCTCCAATCTGCTCCTCACTCATCTCTCTCTCTCACTCCATCTCTCTCTCTCGCTCCATCTCTCTCCTCACTCCATCTCTCTCCTCGCTCCATCTCTCTCCCCCACTCATCTCTCTCCTCGTTTCCATCTTCTCTCTCGCTCCATCTTCTCCTTTCTCCTCCATCTCTTTCAGCTCCTCCATGTCTCTCGGCTCCTCCATCTCTCTCTCGGCTCCTCCGTCTCTCTCAGCTCCTCCATCTCTCTCACCTCCCCATCTCTCTCTCCTTGCTCCATCTTTCTCCTCGCTCCATCTCTCTCTTCTCGCTCCATCTCTCCTCACTCCATCTCTCTCCCCTCACTCCATCTCTCTCCTCACTCCATCTCTCCTCGCTCCACCTCTCCTCGCTCCATCTCTCCTCGCTCCATCTCTCTCCTCGCTCCACCTCTCTCCTCACTCCATCTCTCCTCGCTCCATCTCTCCTCACTCCATCTCTCTCTCCTCACTCCATCTCTCTCCTCGCTCCATCTCTCTCCTAGCTCCATCTCTCTCTCCTCGCCGCTCCATCTCTCTCCTCGCTCCATCACTCTCTCCTCGCTCCATCTCTCTCCTCGCTCCACCTCTCTCCTCACTCCATCTCTCCTCGCTCCATCTCTCCTCACTCCATCTCTCTCTCCTCACTCCATCTCTCTCTCCTCACTCCATCTCTCTCTCCTCGCTCCATCTTTCTCCTCGCTCCATCTCTCTCTCCTCGCTCCATCTCTCTCTCCTCGCTCCATCTCTCCCTCCTCGCTCCATCTCTCTCTCCTCACTTCCATCTCTCTTCCCGCCCACGTTCTCTCTCTCCTCACTCCATTTCTCTCTCTCTCACTCCATCTCTCATCTCTCCACCTCCTCTCCTCGGTCCAATCTCTCTCCTCACTCCATCCTCTCTCTCCATCGCTCCATCTCTCTCCCTCGCTCCATCTCTCTCTCCTCGCTCCATCTCTCTCTCCTCGCTCCATCTCTCTCTCCTCACTCCATCTCTCTCCTCGCTCCATCTCTCTCTCCTCGCTCCATCTCTCTCTCCTCACTCCATCTCTCTCCTCGTTCCATCTCTCTCTCCTCGCTCCCTCCCTCTCCTCGCCCATCTCCTCTCCTCCACTCCATTCTTCTCCTGCGCTCCATCCTCTCCTCGCATCCATCTCTTCTCTCCTCACTCCATCTCTTTCTCCTCGCTCCATCTCTCTCTCCTTGCTCCATCTCTCTCTCCTCGCTCCATCTCTCTCTCCCTCACTCCTTCTCTCTCCTCGTTCCATCTCTCTCCTCGCTCCAACTCGCTCCATCTCTCTCCTCACTCCATCTCTCCTCGCTCCACCTCTCCTCGCTCCATCTCTCTCCTCGCTCCATCTCTCTCACCTCACTCCATCTCTCTTCCTCACTCCATCTCTTTCTCCTCGCTCCCATCTCTCTCTCTCGCTCCATCTCTCTCCTCACTCCATCTCTCCTCATTCCATCATTCTCTCCTCATTCCATCTCTCTCTCCTCACTCCATCTCTCCTCATTCCATCATTCTCTCCTCATTCCATCTCTCTCTCCTCGCTCCATCTCTCTCTCCTCACTCCATCTCTCTCTCCTTGCTCCATCTCTCTCTCCTCGCTCCATCTCTCTCCTCGCTCCATCTCTCTCTCCTCACTCCATCTCTCTCCCCTCACTCCATCTCTCTCCTCACTCCATCTCTCCTCGCTCCATCTCTCTCTCCTTGCTCCATCTCTCTCCTTGCTCCATCTCTCTCTCCTCACTCCATCTCTCTCTCCTCGCTCCATCTCTCTCTCCTCGCTCCATCTCTCTCCTCCTTCATTCCATCTCTCTCTCCTCGCTCCATCTCTCTCTCCTCGCTCCATCTCTCTCTCCTCGCTCCATCTCTCTCTCCTTGCTCCATCTCTCTCCTCGCTCCATCTCTCTCTCCTCGCTCCATCTCTCCTCACTCCATCTCTCTCTCCTCACTCCATCTCTCCTCATTCCATCATTCTCTCCTCATTCCATCTCTCTCTCCTCACTCCATCTTCCTCTTCTCCTCACTCCATCCTCTCTCTTCCTCAACTTCCATCTCTCTCTCCTTCACCTCATCTCTCTCTCCTCGCTCCATCTCTCTCCTCGCTCCATCTCTCTCTCCTCACTCCATCTCTCTCTCCTCACTCCATCTCTCTCTCCTCGCTCCATCTCTCTCTCCTCACTCCATCTCTCTCTCCTCGCTCCATCTCTCTCTCCTCACTCCATCTCTCTCTCCTCACTCCATCTCTCTCTCCCGCTCTCTCTCTCTTCCTCGCTCCATCTTCTCTCTCTCCTTTCTCCATTCTCTCTCCTCCTCCATCTCTCTCTCCTCACTCCATCTCTCCTCATTCCATCATTCTCTCCTCATTCCATCTCTCTCTCCTCACTCCATCTCTCTCTCCTCATTCCTCATCTCTCTCTCCTCACTCCATCTCTCTTCCTCTGCTCCAATCTCTCTCTCCACTTCCACTCTCTCTCTCGCTCCCTCCCCTCGCTCCATCTCTCTCTCCTCGCTCCATCTCGCTCCATCTCTCTCTCCTCACTCCATCTCTTCTCTCCTTGCTCCACTCTCTCCTCGCTCCCATCTCTCTCTCCTCGCTCCATCTCTCCTTGCTCCATCTCTCTCCTCGCTTCATCACTCTCTCCTCGCTCCATCTCTCGCTCCATCTCTCTTCTCGCCTCCATCTCTCTTCTCACCCCACCTCTCTTCTCACCCCATCTCTTTTCTCACCCCATCTCTCTTCTTCCTCACTCCATCTACTCTCTCCTCACTCCCATCTCTCTCTCCTCGCTCCATCTCTCTCCTCACTCCATCTCTCCTCGCTCCACCTCTCCTCGCTCCATCTCTCTCTCCTCACTCCATCTCTCTCTCCTCATTCCATCTCTCTCTCTTCACTCCATCTCTCTCCTCGGCTCCATTCTCTTCTTTTTTTTTTTCTCCTCACTCACATCTCTCTCTCCTCGCTCCATCTCGCTCCATCTCTCTCTCCTCATTCCATCTCTCTCTCCTCACTCCATCTCTCCTCGCTCCATCTCTCCTCACTCCATCTCTCTCCTCACTCCATCTTCCTCTCTTCCTCTGCTCATCTCTTCTCTCGCTCATCTCTCTCTCCTTCACTTCCACTCTCTTCTCTCTCATCTCCTCTCTCCTCCTTCGCCTCCATCTCTTCTCTCTCGCTCCATCTCTCTCCTCACTCCATCTCTCCTCATTCCATCATTCTCTCCTCATTCCATCTCTCTCTCCTCACTCCATCTCTCCTCATTCCATCATTCTCTCCTCATTCCATCTCTCTCTCCTCACTCCATCTCTCCTCGCTCCATCTCTCCTTGCTCCATCTCTCTCTCCTCGCTCCATCTCTCTCCTCCCTCCATCTCTCTCTCCTCACTCCATCTCTCTCTCCTCGCTCCATCTTCCTCCCTCGCTTCATCTCTTCTTCTCCTCCTCCATCTTCTCTCTCTCCTCGCTCCATCTTTCTCCTCGCTCCATCTCTCTCCTGGCTCCATCTCTCTCTCCTCACTCCATCTCTCTCTCCTCACTCCATCTCTCTCTCCTCGCTCCATCTCTCTCTCCTCACTCCATCTTGCCCTCCTTGCTCCCTTTGCCAGGATTCCCTCTCCTGACACAGACCTGCCACAATGGAGCCAGCCAACCCTGGACTGAAACTACTGAAACTGAAGCAAAGTAAGTCTTTTCTCCCGTAAGTTGTTTATCTCGGCTGTTTTGTTGTAACCACGGGTAGACTGACTAACACAAATAATTGCAAAACCAACTATCAGAGTATAAGATTCTGTGGCCTTCACAGTCAGAGGTACTTACCTTGGATAGGTTCATTCCCAGCACAGTGAGTGTCACTAAGCCAGCACAACAGACCAGAGCACTAGAGCTTGAGAGGCCAGAACTTGGGGGTATATTTCCATCCACCAGGCAGTTCATTCCAGTCAGCTTACTAAGACCAAAGTGTTCCTAAGAATGTAAAGAAAGAACATTTCGGTGCTGGACTGGAGAAGCAGTTAGGACCTCTTCCACTCCCAGGGCGGCCAGTCAGTGGTTATCAACAGACTTAAAACATTCATAGAACACTGAACTTCCACATCAAAAAAAATTTTTTTTTAATTTTTGTTTTTTAATTTTTTATTTTATTTTCTGTATGTGTATGAATGTCACTGTCAGCATGCAGGATTCTGTGCCCACCCGGTGTTGTTGCAATGCCGCGGAGGTCAGAAGAGGGATGTCGATCCCTGGAAACTGGAGTTCTCTGGAATTGGAATTTCAGACGTTTTCTCAGCCGCATTGTGGGTGCTGGGATCAAACCCGGGTCTCTGTAAGAGCAGTCGGTGCTCTTAACGCTTTAGGCCATCTCTCCAGCCCCACCAATCAAAAAATTTTAAAAGAGAGACTGAGAAAAAATATGAAAAACATTTGGCAGAATGCATTGAGCTCTTGGTTGGGGTCGGCGGGGGGGGCAAAGAAAAGGGAGTGGGCCTAGATTTGATTGGGAAATGTATGAAAAATGCACAAGGTGTCAATAAAAATTGGCTTTGGAAAAAAATTCATAGAAACTAGTTATGTAATCTGACTTAGTGGAAGCCACACATGGCATCTGATTTAATGGCTCTTGTCTATAGAGTGAGGTAATCTGAAGACTTGACTTTTTCTAACAAAAAGCTACTAATTCATTTCCTAAAATTACCGTGAATGCTCTTTTTCTTGAATATCAATTGATTTGAACAAGTATAGAACAACTTTAAAACAGCTATATTATAATTCAGTTTGTCACGATACACAATACCAAGGAGGAAGGGTAAAGCTCTGTGCAGCGCCCCCAGCACTTTGATAGAAAAGTCTAAGCTCAGCAATGGGTTGGTTTTCGATCTATTTCTTCAGGCCTTCTGAAGAAAAGGAAGTCCAAACTCTCTCAACTGTTTTACATATAGAAAACCCTGAGCACAAGGAGATTAAGAGATTTTTTAAGAGATCAGACAAGGAAGGTAGGAATGCGACCTAGGTCTCTGAGTCTCAGCTGAGGACTTTCATACAGTGAGAAGCTTGGGCAGCACACCTTCTCCGTGAGTTAATGTAAATTAGCTAGATGAGGAAATGTGGATGAGGAAGTCTGGTGGCTGTAAAGACAGTCAAGCAGGCATTCACCCATTAAGAAGACTGAAGGCCCAACAAGGCAGGGAAGCTTTCTACAAACAGCTAAATAAACAACCAGACTCCAAATTAAAGATAGAAAACTCCAACATATTTAAATTGATATCTAAGACTAGGACTTTTGGGGTGATATCATATTATAACCTTTGTAGTTTAGGATTAAAAATAAATCCAACACTCCCTCCTCCTCAAGGAAAAGTATGATTGTCTTCACAAATTACACAATTCAAGACCAAAGTATGAAAAACTATTGCATTACCCAATTACACATGTCACCACACATATTATTCGAGGGAGAAATTTCAATAAACGAGTTAGAATATCCAAAGTAACAACAAAACTCTGTAAATAAAAGACTGTTTTTGCCCTTAATTTTTTGTCCTTTTTTTCTTCCTTGGCAAAATACGAAGAGGTTCGGTTAGATGGACTTCTCTCCTTGATTTCATGACATCTAAAAATTTCCCTCCAGAAATAGAAACAAATTATAAAATGAAACAGCTCTGCCAATACCCTGTCATACAGCAGGCAGCTTGTTTAAAAGAAAATTCTTGGAGAAGACTATATATTTAACTATAAACTAATCTACAGAGTGTCTTGAATGTGAATTACACATACAAACTTATCCTGCAATGTTTAAGTTAAAAAATAACAACACATTCAAAAATACAAATGGATTGTGCCAAACTCTGCAATAACTCTATCCCAAAAGGATAGCATGTTCGATTTCATATAAACAGATTATCCCCTGGAACTTTCTAGTATTTTAATTTGAAGGTTTCTGGGCTGGCTAATATTTAATCATTTTTCTCCCAAAAGTTCATTGTACAAACCTGTGGTTTTTGCACATAAGTTGTCAAACCAAAGAGGAAGGCTGTAGCCCTGACGATCTCAAATGCAGCACAAGATGACATGCAGTGCATAGGCCACTTTAGCATATGATGCAAAAGGCACATTGTACTAGAAAGGCCAAACTGCATCTGCCAGACAAACGCTTCCGAATGTCCCAATTCCCACTAATGTGTATGACGATCCAGATGACCAAAGATTTAAAACCTGCCAATAACTTTTCCCAGAAGTGATTACCATGTTTCTGAGAGAAAGATACATTCTCAGGAAGGAAATGAGTGCTATACTCCTAGCTCAGACCCCCAGGAAAGGAGTGCAGGGCTACATAGCCTTCTGTAGTAATGAGGTCACTATTTGGGATAATTTTGACTAGGACCACTGGTCCCTTTGATCACTAGCTTTCTAAAAAGCAAAAACAAAACAAAACAAAATTCTTCCTTGTTTATTTCCTTTTGACTCACAAAGGCAAAAGGTACTTCTTTGTATCCTTTACCCATGATTTGCTACAGGAATCTCTATAACTAGAGTGTGCTAATTTTAAAGAAGAACACACACCATAAAAGGAAATATGGTTCTGAAAACAGCAAATACTTTTGTTTGTGCTTCATATTTTTTTTGTGCTTCATACTTTTTAAACATGAGGTACAGTGGAAATATTTCATTTTCCTGGTTTTGCACACAAATTTTTATGGTCATTATTCAATGTTTCTAGGAAACTACTTGTACCAATACATTTTACCACGCCCTTTACTTTTAGCCCCACCTGGACAAGCAGTAACAACATTAGTTGCCATTACTGAACGCCCAGCAGTGTTCCAACACTGATTCATCCCTGGAATAACTCCTTGTTAGAATAGCAGTAATATCATTTTACAGATAAATCTAAGGCTCAGCTGACAACTGGATAATTCCCACATTTAAAACCAGGACTGTCCAACTCTAAGTTCCATTCCAGGATACTACTATATATCCTAAGAAGAAAATGTAAATAATTTGATAATCTATCTTCAAAATGTATTTTATAATGAATAGCCACCCAAATTAAAGACCACTACCGCCCCCTGTAAACACCATCCAGGAATAATCACAACATCTCTACCCTATGAAACATAAGTTAAAACAAGACAAGCATCAGTTAGTGCTGAAAGGAGACCAAAATAAAAATGATAAAGCAAATGTGACATAATATATATTATAATCTAAACAGCTAGTAGATGCCTTATAAACCAATTTACCTGGATTCCTTTAAATCCACATAGAAAATAGTTGTGCCATACAGGTTTGGTTTTGTCAATACAAATGTTATTAGCACTAGTGCTGAAGTCCCTGAAAAACAAGAAACGTTAATGTCCGTCTGTAGGCTCTGAGAGGCAAAATCAATGGCTGACTGCTGCCCTCTTGTGACAAAGCAGTGGCACTGACTCTACTTTTCCATTTACCTTCAATATACGCACTTCATAAGTCTCCCGCCAACTGCTAAAAGTTAAAAGTAGAAGTTGTAATGACCTAAATGACTAAACTATCTATAATTGATCCTTTTCATTTCCTGAACCAGACAGGAAACAATATATTTTAGCACAATCTACATCCATGCTCTCTTTCATGTTGGTCCAGTGAAGCTACATTAATGCTTTATTTTCTGGGCCACTTGAAACAGAAGTACTCAAAGCCACCTCTGCACATTCTCTGTCACCCATCTAAATTCATCATCTTCATTATTTAAAAAAAGAAGTAACAAGCAAAATTTGTTCTAAAGGATCATAACTTATTGGGAAAAATAAGATCTCATGAGTCTATGTTGATATAAATTAAAAAGTGAGTAAATAAAGAAGTAAAGGGGGAAATTACTTTGTATAATAAGTAATTTTTATAAGAGATGGTTCAGTGGGTAAAGGCACATGTCACACATAACCTGAATTTGATCCCTGGAACCCACATAAAGGTAGAAGGACAGAATTCATTCCACAAAGTTGTCATCTGAGTTACACACACATTCTGTATAATGTATGTCCACACATGTACATCATATACACACTAAAAAGAAATAAATAGAATGCTAATTAATCTATATAAAATAAATAATAGAAACTGAAAAATTATTACACATAAATCCTATAACTGTTTCAGAAAAGAATCATCAAAAGATGATAAAATTAAAGAGTAAAATTTTGAGTAAATATAAAATATTTACATAAATTCAGTGTAGAAATGACTTTTATAAAATGGACAGAATCTGAACTAATGACTTTTGATTAACCTTGGCAAACTCACTGAACCATGTACTCTTGTGAACCTGACCACCTAATCTTGTTTCCTGGGCATCTCAATTTCTTAGTCCAACTCAAGATAGGGAATGAATGTGGATATGCTTAGCAATTAACAAATCAAAGGGCTGAAAAATAGTACCCCATTGTATTAGTTACTTTTCTGCTCATGTGATAAAACACCATGATCAAGGCCACTTATAGACTGAAGAATTTATTGAGCTTACGATTCCAGAAGGATCAGAGTCCATAATGGAGGGAGGTGTGGTGGCAGAGGTGGTTGGAACAGAAAGCCAAGCAATCACATCTTCAAGCAGGGACAGGAAACAGCAAGCAACTGGAAATCTGGCAAGGCTTAAGGACTTTTAAAGCCCGCCCCCAATGAAGTGCTTCCTCCTGCAAGACCTTACCTCCTAAAACACTCCAAAACAGCACCATCGACTGGGGGCAAAATGCCCAAATACTTGATGCCTACGGGGAACATTCTCATACAAATCACTGCACCCACCTTCATTGAAAACATGTAGATTGAGAAAGGAGGTTTGACATTGTGTATATGAGATATTCTAGAACTAGGAAGGAAAAGGCAGGGTGATCTGATGATGAGGGAAGTTCATACTTCCCCAAATGAAGTGGGAGACTGTCCTCTGAAATATTTGTCTGGTGGTCCTTTAAACACACGTGGCCACAATCCAGGAGATCTTCCTCCTTGGACCAGGATCGCAGCTTTGTAAGGCTACAAGCCTTGGAACTGTCCCCTGCCAGCAGGCTGACAGCTCCTAGACTTAAGCCCCAGCAAGGAGGGGGAGAGACGGTAGAAGTAACCCAGAGACAAAGGAGACAAAGGAAAATGGACTCAGAGAGGCCAAGAGGAAAGACTCAGCTTTAATGTTGTAACTCAAGGCTTTTATACAAACCCTTGCATGGGCTGGGACACAAACACACTATTGGGGGCTGGGGCAGGCAACTGGAACAAGGGAACCCCAGGCGGTATTCCGGATCAAAGCTTTTTCCCTAAGAGATCAACAACAGCCCAGGCCTCACAGGTCTGTGAGGATAACAGCAGGGGTGGAGGCTCGGGGCTGTTTGCTGATTCCTTTTAAGTGCTTCTGCCAAAAGAATGCCTACAGGAAAAACCATTTTGAATAAAAAATTATGGGTGAGGCCTGACTCAAGGACACAGTTCCAGAGCACAGTTCCAGACACAGTTCCAAGATGTAACCCATAGAGTCAAAATGTTTCCCACAGTAAACAAGGGGCCACAGAATTTAGAGGCAAATAAAGTAATATCAGGAAATTTTATGAGTCCTGTTCCTAGTGTTACAGTAGCAGTAAAGTCCTGTTAAAGAGCAAGTGTTTCCTTCAAAACAAGGGAATGGAATCTCTGGCCTGAGGGGAGAGCTAACATTCCAGTTGGGTGAGTTAGTTACCAAACTAAGGGACCACCACTCAAGAAGGTAGGACGGCCTGCTGAAGAAATAGGAAGAATAACTCTCTTTTGCAGTTGCTTTCAGAGCCTCAACCATGCAGTTTCATAAGTCTGGTGATTTTCTGAATTACTCAGAAAAGTATTAGCCTCCTTTTCTTTTATCTCTGTTCTAAGTACGCTTTCCCTAGTACTTCAGGGTTCGCCTTTCCTCTGAAGCTCCCTCCCCACCATGTGGCTGCGTCTGCTGTGTGGTTGGCTTCCATGCTATCCTAACTTCCATGCTATCCTAACAGTAGACCCTTTTTCTCTTTCTTTTTTCACTGTCCTCCTCCTGGCAGGAGCCAAGATCTCCAGCCTGCATGCTCTAGGGGTTTTCTTTTAAATGCTAATGAAATCATCCTTGAGCTTCCTATTGTGACCATTCTTAAAATGAAGATGAAAAACCCCAAAAGAGGTTCCCCAATTTCCCCAGTAACACTAGTAAGAGAAGATCTTGAAAACCACAAGGAAAAGTAAACCAGAAGGTAAATGGGGGCAGGGGGTGTGCATTAAGAAAACAGGAAGGGGCTGGAGAGATGGCTCTGTACTCTTGCAGAGGACCCGGTTCAATCCCCAGCACCCACATGGCGGCTAAGAACTGTCTTTAACTCCAGTTCCAGGGGAATCCAATGCCCGCTTCTGACCTCCATGGCATTGCACAACACGGGTGCACCAACTTACTTGAAGACAGTACACTCATCTACTACTACTACTACTAATAATAATAATAATAATAATAATAATAATAAAAGAAAACAGGAGAAGCCAGACATGGTGGCACACACCTTTAATCCCAGCACTTGGGGGCAGAGGCAGGCGGATCTCTGTGAGTTCAAGAGTTCAAGGCCAGCCTAGTCTACATAGTGAGTTTCAGGATAGCTGGGGCTGCAGGGAGACCCTGTCTCAAAAAGAGCAAAATAAAAAAAAATAAATTAAATAAAATGAGAAGAGCCAGATAGGCCAGCCTGGTCTACATAGTGAATTCCCAGCCAGCCTGGTCTACACAGTGAATGCCCAGCCAGCCTGGTCTACACAGTGAATGCCCAGCCAGCCTGGTCTACACAATGAATTCCCAGCCAACTTGGTCTACACAGTGAATTCCCAGCCAACCTGGTCTACACAGTGAATGAATTCCCAGCCAACCTGGTCTACATAGTGAATGCCCAGCCAGCCTGGTCTACACAGTGAATTCCCAACCAACCTGGTCTATACAATGAATTCCCAGCCAACCTGGTCAACATAGTGAATGTCCAGCCAGCCTGGTCTACACAGTGAATTCCCAGCCAACCTGGTCTACACAGTGAATTCCCAGCCAGCCTGGTCTACATAGTGAATTCCCAGCCAGCCTGGTCTACACAGTGAATACCCAGCCAGCCTACTCTACACAGTGAATTCCCAGCCAACCTGGTCTACACAGTGAATGCCCAGCCAGCCTGGTCTACATAGTGAATGCCCAGCCAGCTGGGGCTACCAAGGAGACCGTGTCTCCAAAAGACAAATAAGTAAATAATTAAATAAACACAAAAACTTACCTTCCTCAAAAGATAAAGTTTTTAAAAACTGAAAATCAAAGCCACACATTGAATGAAAATATTTGCAAAGCTGTATCTGACAAAGGATATACCTATGTAAGAAACTTTTTCTTTCTTTCTTTCTTTCTTTCTTTCTTTCTTTCTTTCTTTCTTTCTTTCTTTCTTTCTTTCTTTCTTTTTGTCTTTTGGAGTCAGGGTCTACCTGTAGCCCCAGCTGTCCTGAAACTCAATCTATAGCCCAGGCTGGCCTTGAACTCACAGAGATCCATCTGCCTCTGCTTCCCAAGTGCTGGAATTAAAGGCATGCACCACCACGCCCAGCTATAAAATTTTAGAGATCAACAATAGGAGATGAAAAATAATATAATCTGTGCATGGTAGCACACATATGTAATTCCAGCTCTTAGGAAGTAGAAGCTATAGCATCAGGAATTCAAGGTCATCCTTGAATCCATAGCAAGTTTGAGCCAGTCTGAGCTACATAAGCTCCGTCTCAAAATAAAGGAACAAATGAAGGAATGAACAAATGGTGAAAAAATGACATCAATTTTAAAATGGGCAAAAAATTAAAACAAGTCCTTCAACAAAGAAGATATCTATATAGCAAATAAGTTCATAAGAAGATATGTGACATCATTAGTTGGACAAATTAAAATATACAATGTGGGCAGAAGAGACAGCTCAGCAAGAAAAGGTACTGGTGACCTGAGTTCAATTCCCAGAACCCACACAGTAGGAGAAAACCAGTTCCCACAAGTTGTACTATGACTTCCACATATGTGTTGTGGCAACATACATGTACACACACACACATACACACACATAATAAATAATATAAAAATATTAAGGCACACCTTGATGCTACTACGCATTTATCAGAACAGCTAAAAAAATTTTTAATATGTTCCCAAGGATTTAAAACAACTTCAATCTCATATGTTCTTAGTAATATGAACAGTATTTCCAGTTCAGTGTCTGTTTGGTTCTAAATGGACAGATAATTATGGGATTTTTTTTTCCTCTTTGTTCCTAGGTTATTTCTTGCAGAGAAGATAGGCCATCTTTGACATGATAATTCAGTAGAGTCATCTTGTTTGTTTGTTTTTTGGTTTTGTTTGTTTGTTTGTTTGTTGGTCTGTAGCCCCAGCTGTCCTGGAACTCACTCTGTAGACCAGGCTGGCCTTGAACTCACAAAGATCCTCCTGTCTCTGCCTCCCAAGTGCTAGAATTAAAGGCGTGCACCACCATGCCAGGCATGAGTCATCTTGTTTTATCCAAATTTATTTGATACTGTGAATGGAAAATCCCAGAAAAACTGCATCTTGAAATTGAAACTTCTGCAAAGGCTGATCAACTGGTTAGATTCTGAAGACTTTGTGATTCTGAAGACTTTGGAATGCTACAGATCCAGAGCCTGATTACAGCTTATCTTGAGTTATACAAGGCCCCCTGGAAAGCCACACCTTGCCTACCTTGACTCTGAATTAATATCCTGTGACTAACAGATTTAAAAAAGACCTTTTGGAAGGTATTAATTTAGCGACCACCACCTCCCACTAACCAAAATGCTGACTGTGAAAAGATGCATGCTTAGATAGAAAAGATAATCATTATTCTGTGACAAAAATTCACTGAATTGTGAATGGTTTTCTGTATCTAATATGCCCATTTGGGAGGCTTTCCTGAAGGATATCACAGTGTAGTTTAAGACACTGACAGCAATTATTAAACTGAAGAATGCCGTGTGAGGGCACGTCTCCACCAGGTCCAGTAAAACACCTTTAAATCAGGAGACAGCTGGGGTATAGCTCTGGGTATAGCACTTGCCTAGCATGTGAAAGGATGTAGGTTCCACACCTAGTGCCCAAATAAGAGAGTGAGACAATATTATTTGATGTAAGTCAATGTGCATCCCCAAATAGGTCAATATGCACCCCCAAATAGGTCAATATGCACCCCGAATAGGTCAATATGCACCCCACATAAGTCAATATGCACCCCCAAATAGGTCAATATGCATCCCAAATAGGTCAATATACACCCCAAATAGGTCAATATGCACCCCAAATAGGGTTTTTTAAAAAAATAGTGTTAATTTCGTGAGCAGTATTTTTTGGTTTTTGTGTTTTGTTTTGTTTTGTTTTGTTGTTTTGAGACCGGGTCTCTCTGCAGCCCCAGCTGTCCTAGAACTTTTGATGTAGACCTGACTGGCCTTTAACTCACAGAGATCTGCCTGCTTCTGCTTCCCAAGTGCTGGGATTAAAGGTATGCACAACCATGCCCAGCCGTGACCAGTATTTTTAAAGACTACCCCGGTATATTTTTGTTTACAAGATGTTAGATTTGAAACTGAATTAAAGAGCTATGTAGACATACTGAGTTGTAATTGCAAACTGAAGATGTAGATGGGTCTAAACTTCTGTAGGGTAGGATTGTTGTACAGATTGAAAGAGAATGTTAGACCCCAAATGTGGGAAGGCTCAGAGCCAAGCATGTGGGAGTGGCAGGATATCAGCTGCCCTCTGGCTGCCTTCTCAGAAACAAGTGTCCCACATGGTCACAACCCGCTCCCCAACAGCATTTCCCAAAATGGCACAACCTTCCTTCAAACTGCCTCCCCTAGATGACTCGACCCCAACCACGGGGCATCCCCACCCCCAAAGTAAGCCTGCTTGTTCTGTTGAGGGCAGCTCCTTCCTCTTTTCCCTGCTTCCTGTTTTCTAAGACAGATGGAAGTGTAGACTCTGAGTGCTCTTTTACTTGGAAGCCAAGAATATGAAATACAAAATGGGAAAAGAACAGATCTCCTTTCCCTCTCCTCAAGGACCTTCAATACTCTGTGTGTGTGTGTGTGTGT